>CM055106.1:47480632-47867336 GCA_029204225.1 Diphasiastrum complanatum
TTGGAATTAAAATAAAACTAGAGGCCCAAAGTCATTTTTAAACTTAGAGATTATTTTTTAGAGTTGGGTCCAAATTGGGACTCACATGAATCTTGTGATTACCAATGTACTTTTTGTGGACACTTGGATTCAGTTGGGTCCAAGATGAATGGATAGGATCATTGTGAATATCAGCCAATAGGATTGAGGGGCAAAGGCCTTCTCCATTCTATAAAAAGACACCATTTGTACATTATTTGGATGCTTAATGAGAAGGAGAAAACTCTACCAATTTTGGAAGAGAAGCATCCTCATTTGCAATTCAATACTTGCTATTGCTCTTGTTATTTTCTATTGCTTTCAAGTTCATGCTTTTTGGTTTCAATAGTTTATGTTTCTCCTTTAGCAAGTACAATGTGCATTTGAGCTAACCTCCACCCTCCCTCTATCTCTCTCTTCTATCTTCTTTTCCCTCCATCTTTTCTAATCATCCCCTTCCTTTCACCTACAATCATGATGAATGTTAGTGTAGAGGAGTAGAGTTAAGGGAGAGTAGTGTTAGTGGTGAGTAGAGCTAAGGGAGAAAGTAGGAAACTAACTAAAAATAGCATCTATGCATAGTTAGGTACCTATCCAGTGATCTAACCCTTGTTGACAGGCGGGAGGGCTATACTACGCAAGATCCTCAGCCCTACAGTGGCACTATTGCTGGAGATAGGTGTCCACTAACTAGTTTAGCTGCATTTTAGCTATTTTCTTGCTTTTTAGAGTAGTTTTAGGTAGATTTTTGGGTGTTTAGAGTTAGTTTTCCGTATTTTTTTGTGTTTGGACTGTTCACAACTAGCGGAGGAGGTGTGAGAGGGTAGAGGAGGCCCTGAACAGCCTCTAAGGGCTTGAAACCCAAACCAACCAGCCAAAAAACCCAAAAAAACACACCAATCTGTATTTTGGAGGGAAAAAGAGCCTAAAATCTCATCAGATTTTTATATCTCCAGAATCATTGCATGACTAGCAGCAGCTCCAGGGTATTGTCTCAGACATGCATAGAAGCTTGCGAGAGTTAGTTCCAAGCAGATTGTGAAAACCAGAGAAAAATCATAAAAAATTCAAAAAACCCTTGAAAAAAATCCAAAAAATTCAAATCTTCATAAGAACTCTCGTAGAGCCCTTTGAAGTTCCTTCTCAGTGAGACCAGGACACAGAGAAGCTTACAAGAGTTAGTTTGATGTCTAAGTGCATGTGCGAGAGTTCCCAGTGAAAAAAGAAAATGAGAAAGTACTAGTGAACCCTCGCAGACAGCAAAATTTTCAGTTCCAGTAGTCAAGAACTCTTGTAGAGGATTCTGAAGTTCCATCTCAGTGAGACCAGGACACAGAAGAACTTGCGAGAGTTAGTTTGATTCTAGTGAGCAGAAAATTGGATATAAGTGCAAAAAAATCACTAAAAAGTGAAGATCCAGCAAGTCCTTCTAGTAAGAACTCTCGCAGACCCTCTCAATCGATTCAACAGTGATGAAGCCTGCGAGAGTTAGTGTGAAGATCTGGTGAAGATCAAGCCAAGAAAGTGGTTTTGAACCCTCGCAGACAGTGAAATTTTTATTTCTTGCAAGAGTTAACTCTCGCAAAGATTTCTATAGTGAGATTTGACCTAGATCTAGCTACTATGAGCCTTGCCAGAGTTAATTTCCAGAGATCTGAAAGATATCAAGTTTTTTACCTACAAAAACAACTAAAGAACCCTCGCAAAATCAACCCTTGCCCTCACAAACTAGATCAGTGGAAAGATCTGCATCAGATCCAGCTACTGTCCAAATCTTAGGTCAATCAGTGTAAGGAGTAAAAAGTTATCAAGGAAAAACCACCGTAAAGGGCCTAAAATTCACTTTCGGTCGATTAAATTAATCAGATCCTTAGAGATCCACACTGCATCCTACTGTATAAGCAAGATCCAATTACTTTGGAACCCACCATCGGATGAATTTGAGATCGGGACGATTAATAGCACGAAGGATAGCAAATCAAGCACCACACCTTCCCAGATTAGCAATTGTGCAACAAGAGGCAGAACCAGAACCAGCACCAATGGATCCAATGGGCCAATCCGTACCTATTGCTCCCTTGCAAGCAGTTTGGAGAGCACCACGGATGGAAATACCAAAATACGACGGATCATCAGATCCCATCCGATTTCTCTATATCTACAAGCAAGCTTGTGAAATCTACGGTGAATGGACACCTACGGAGAAGCTGATGTTGTTCCCCATGTCCTTATTGGCAGTGGCTCAGGATTGGTTTTTAAACTTGTCAGAGGAAGAAAAATCCACCTGGGAAGCGGTTAAGGCGGCTCTCATTACGCGCTTTAAACCAAGAAAGTTCTTGGAAGACCCATTTCTCCTGCTGAGTAAAGTCAAGATGGGAAAACGAGAAAGGGTCCGGGACTATATTGAGCGGGTCAAATACTTACGATCCGAGTGCAGTGTAGCCCTAACTCCCGGTCACGTGGTGATCATGTGGTTCCTAGACGGACTACCAGAAGCACCAGAAAGCTCGGTCATCTTCCAGGTGAGAGGCATTTGGTTTAGGACATTATGAAAAAACGTAACATCGACAGAAAAACAAACTAGCAAACACTGAAAAGATAAAGAACAATTACAACATTGTACCGCTTACCTCTCTGGCTGCAAGATGGGCAGCTGCAGGAACTATCCAATCCGGTACATGAGCTCATATACCAGTCCAAGTGTCGACCCCTCGCTATCAACCATGTGGAGCACAATGTATAGTGGTCGAAGCAATCCTGACAATGTCTGTGCATCCCTCCAGAGCTGGTCTCCCCTCACCGTGGAAGAAAAGTGCTCCCCATCCTCAGTGTGCTGAAACATATTGGCATGCCAAAGATCAGTGGCAACCATCTGTAGAAGCTGCGCCCTACACCTGATCAGACGGTCGATGACCACCAAGTCGAATGCAAAGCGTGTGGGGGCTGGCTTACGGAGGTCCAGATGGCTGAACACCCGGAACATGGCAAGAACACGCCTCTTCCTAGTGACAAAAGTCACCAGGAAGAGGGCCTCACAAACGATGGCTCTAACCCAGGGAAGTGCACCTATGTCCCCCATCAGAAGGTCTATGTCGTGCGCTGCACAGGGGGTATAAACAATGTGAGGGAACTCGGCCTCTAGCAGTACACCCATCTGAATGCAGTTCGTGGCATTGTCCGTCACCACCGTGATGACATGTTGTGCGCCTATGGACAAGATGGAAGACCTGATGACATCAAACATGAACTCTACAGATATGACTCTCCCCCGCTGCTACAATCCACGGTCCTCAAAAACTGTATGCCCATGCAACTGGAGACCAATATGTTGAGGATCGGCCTCCTCCTGACATCAGTCCAGCCATCGGACATGATGCTGCAACCGTAAGTGGCCTAGTGGCGACATAGAGTCTCCATCTCTCTAGACATGGACTTGACCCTATCCCTCAACATGTGTGTGCGGACAACCTCTGAACTAGGGACTTTCCAGCTAGAGCTGACAGACTGTGCAAGGCGGAAGGCCCTTCTGAAGGGCTCACAGTCGGTGATGGCAAATGGAAGGTTCAGCTCATAAATCAGACTGGCCACGGCCTGTGTAGCCTCTCTGTCCATGTGCGGCTGATGCACGTCGCGAATGCTCTGCTGCCTAAGAACTCTCCCAGCTGGGCGACGGGTAGCGGACCTCCAACATGGTGCAACAAACGTGAGGGGAATGGATGATGACGCGACAGGCTGGGCGCTAGTAGATGCATCGGCTGTAGACATGGAATGGGGAAAGTGGGATGCACTGGCAGGGATGGATGGAGCAGCATAAGTGGGGTGCACTGGTGGAGGGGGAACATCTGACATGGGATACAAAAACTGCTGGCTAGGGAGGTCATCCGGATGGGAAGGGATCTCCTCAACATCCTGGAAGGCATCGCCACTGGCATCCTGGACCTGCTCCTGCTCGGGTTGTGGAGAGTCCATGAGAAAGTCGTAAACTGGGGGAGTGCGAGCAACAGTGGGTGGTGGTGGAACCACAATGGCAACTGGCAGACGAGATAGGACGGGATCCACCGGAATGGGTGCAGATGGAGATGCGTCTAGCGGAACTGTCTGAGGGGGGTGAGAGACAAAGGGATTGGACACTCTCTCTCCTCGTGCGTGCTAGCCAAGCAGGCAGCAACTCGGGGTCAACCACGTAAGGCGCGGTGCAAAACTGGAGAACACCCTCCGAAATGGTGTTCTCCCCCGCCACAAGACGTGGCCCGTAGGTGTCCAGAAGTCGCTGCCTGACAGGAAACGGACATGCTGGTATAGGGGGCAACATTCAGTGTGCCACCATTTTTGGCGCGTGCGCCGAGTAAGTGGCCTTTAAGGCGAGTGAGGGTGGCACTGAACTCAACCAGGCAATATCGACAGCACACGATCTTTGCACCGGACTTGTTGGACTTGTGGGAAACCCGCCTGACAAAGTCCACCTCGCTCCAGAAATCGGCAAGGTTGGAATGCACCATTTCTGTAGAGGGAACTGGGGAAAAAAGGCAGAGATGATCGTGAGTGCGATAAGAGGTGGAAAGCTGAAAAATCCACAGCAATGGCCGAAGTAGCAGTAGTAGGGGCGGAAGCGATCTGTGCAACGCAAATACAGTGTGATGCGAGGAGTGCGTGAACAACAGAGAGGGCGCAGACAACAGGAAGAGGGCGCGGACAGCAGCGCGATGGGCAGGGAGAGAGATGAAGCGAGGGGGGAGATTAGGGTAAAAAAAAAAATTAAAATATTAAATATTAAAAAATAATATATATTGTGGTACCGCGGATCAGTATGGATCCGCGGTACCGGGATCTGCGGATCCTGGTACTGCTGGATCTATGATATATGTATAGAGAGAGAGACACATACATATATTTTTCTATCTTTTTCTGAATCTTGACCTTGAAATTCCTACATTCCCAAAACGTTGAGGCATTACCCCCGTGAAATGGAAAGCATTGAGGTACAATGTTTTCAAAAAAATTACCCAATTATCTAGAACCCTTTCATATCTATGAAAACAATGAGTTTTTAAGACTTCTAAATCTCACTAGACTTTCTTCATTTGATTTCAGTGTCAGCCTTCCTAATCATAGACGCTAATGCACAAGTATGCCAAATCTCTCTATCTCTCTCCAACACCTCACTATTTTACCCCCAAAACCTAAAAATGTAACCCTAGCCTTAAAACAGCCATAACCCTAGATCTGACCTACTATTCAATCCCAAAAAAAGCAATACTTGAAATTTATCACTATTCTGACGAAATTTCAGATAGCACTTTCTAACAAGATTTCAGATTACTGAAACAGATCACAGATTGCACGTATTCACGATTCTACATAATCTACAGCATTTAAGACTACATTTGCACATTTCGAGAGTTTCTAAAAGTAAGTTTCTACACCTATCAGTAAGTTTCTAAGACAACACACATCCTATCAGCATTTCAGATCATTTTAGCATTTCCAAGATCCACAATTGCTAATTGGTGTGGGCCGTGGCATTCCATCAAC
This sequence comes from Diphasiastrum complanatum, assembly GCA_029204225.1. Classification (NCBI taxonomy): domain Eukaryota; kingdom Viridiplantae; phylum Streptophyta; class Lycopodiopsida; order Lycopodiales; family Lycopodiaceae; genus Diphasiastrum; species Diphasiastrum complanatum. The sequence continues at coordinate 47,486,183 of CM055106.1, forward strand.
AATTCAAATGTTTGACCATGTTTTCCCATCCAACAACCTGCACTGCTAGAAATAGCCAGTTGCACCACTGAGTGGTTACTCCACCTGCCAAAGAGCACCTGTAAACCAACAACTTGCAGACAAGCATCAGCGTTCTGAGAGGAAGATCGGCGATGTCAGAGGAAGAGCATAATCCTCACTTGCAAACAAAAACACTGCTCTCCAACGAAACCTAAAAACGAAACCTGCTCTCCTAACTTCTAAGCTAAAAATGAAACCTGCCCTCAAACAAAAATAAACAAAAATACTGCTCTGCAATCAAAACTGTTCATTTGCAAACAACGAAACCTACTGTCCAAACAACTGAGAACGAAACCTGCTCTCCAAAACAGCACTTCATGGGAGCCTGGAGGGAACGAAACTTCAATGAACTCCCCCTCAGTTGAGGTTTCTTAGCATGCACACTCACGTGTTAGATGTTTGGGCCCGCCCAGTGAGAGCCCATCATGTGGCGTAGCGGCCCGGGCCCTACCAGAATGGACTGGTGCCTGAGAAAAATCCTTGCAAACTTCGGTGTCTAAGGGGCACCCCAGACGATTTTTCTCGGGCACCTCACACACGGGCACCCCACCCACATGCCCGGGTCCACGCATCTGGCATCCAGGGCCGGCCCGGGCACATGTGTGCGTCTGGGGCAGTCCTGGGCAGCCACCCCTGGGTCCATGCAAACTGAGCAACGTTTTTCCCGTTATGTTCTTTAGTGATACACTTGGCTGATTTTGCATTGTTAGCATCTTCTTCTTCTTCCTGATTATTTGAATTTTTGATAAACAAGTTGGCAGGTATGATATCTGCAACTTTTCCTTTGAGTTCAAGCATTTCTTCCTTGTGTAGTGTTCCATAATAACATATGAGCTATGTCATCTAAGGATCCCAAAATCACAAAGTGGATGACTCTGCCATTCCCATCAAGAATTGTGAAATGCTATCTATGCTAAATCCACAAATATATCATTATAGATTGGTACAAAGTAACCAAAATTTGTCATGGATTTAGTAGCATTGTCATTCCTACCAAATATCACATCACTCACCCATTTTTCATATTGAAGACAATCGATGATATTAGCATATCGTGAATTATCTATTGAAAATTGCATAACCTCTTCATTGAAAACTTATCTAATATTGATTTCTCAAGTACATAAGAGTTTCATGTCATGATACAAAATCTACACTTGTATGATGTTTACATAGTCGATTTTTTACTGTATAATCAAATTCTTGTAGTAGTAAAATTCATCTAGCTGATCTTCCAAATAAGTCTAGTTCATTTACCAAGTATTTAATAGAATGGTGGTCCACATAAAAAGTAAATAGATATCCCAATAAGTAATGTCAAAACGTTTAGATAGAGTAGATCATTCCAAGAGTTTCTGTTTTAGTTGGTGTATAATTTCTCTCCAAATATGAGAGTTGCCTCTTTACATCATAAATAGAATAGTTTTTTCTTTCATCCTAATTTGACTTGATATATATTCTATTTCAACAATATAAGAAGATGCATCAACATAAAGATGTAACTTCTTTTTCCAGTCTGGAGATCTTAATGGATGTTGATGAAAATTTGGTTTTCAAAAGCTCAAAAGCTTTTGGACAATCTTCACTCTAATTATACTCAATTTTCTTCTCCAACAATTTTGTTAGAGGTGAACCTATAACATCATAGTTGGAAATAAATCTTGTACAACATCTTACATGTCCAAGGAATCTTTAAAGCAGCAATAATTTTTCTCTCTCTTGGTCGGCTTCAATTCGCTATTCCAAGATTCAGTCTCCCAATAATAAACCTTTAGTCATACCGAAAAGATAGATCTTTGCAAAACAGGTCGCCCACAGGTTGCAAACAAACTATCAGAGGACCACAGATCTGTTCATAACCCAAGCAGGGCGGACATAGCCAGAAATGAGCCCACAGGCAGAGTTTACAGTGTATTTGTAGGGCAACGAGGGTAGGAAATCAGTCTGCAGGCAAGCAGAAGGATCCGTGGGCCACAGGTAGAGATGGGCCGCAGGGGCCGTAGATTGACAGATGGGCTGCAAACAAGAGGCCGCACCCAGAGTAGAAAATCACAGATGTCTGATTTACTAGTACAGAAGTGCGCGTGTTTCAAGCAGAAACAACAGAGGTACAATGCCTCATAAATCACCGATGGAGGGCCTCAAAAGTGCGATGGACTGCTTCACAAAATCAACAAGTAGTTTTTGCCACATAAGTGGGATGGTCAGAGAATTAGAATCTGAAACTTGAACAACTCTATGTCAGTGGTGGACAGGAGAATGGAATTCCAATCTTTTATGTTTATTGGATTTGTTTGTTATTTATATTTTGGTGAGAGAGAGAGAGAGAGAGAGAGAGAGAGAGAGAGAGAGAGAGAGAGAATTAAGAAATAACAAAAACCCTCTACATTTATTCATAGAAAAAACTAGTAGGTACATTAATGAGAAAGATATATACGCCCCGAAGGGATAGTTTAACCAAATGTAACCTCAAACAAAGAGCGAAGCCTGCACTAAAAACTAAGATTAATTCAAACCTTGGCATTAAAAATAAAGGTCCAAAAATTATGATGATGTCAGTGGGAGTCTGCCAACTGACTACATCAGATCAAAAAAGTGAAGAGGTGGTGAGTCGGCTAATGAAGGGAGGTGAGATGTAGCAGACCCATCCACCATCGCCCGTTGCAGGATAGATAGGGCATGAGCACGTTGCAGGGCAATGGAAATACGTTGTTTGAAAGAAGCCACGAGAATAGAAGTTGGAATACCTTGACACTCTGTCGCCCGATGGAAAAACATGCGAAGAAATTTCACATAGCGACGATACAAGATGCCATAAGTCTCAGTTGTCAGGGGAATGAAAGTATCAGTAGGGTGCCTGAGTAGTTTTTTTTCCTTTTCTTGTGCTGTCATGAAGAAACAAAACGTTTCTAATTACAAAGCTTTGCTAGCTTTCAGCCCTCTTCCTGATGAAGATGTTCGCGAACACGAAAGTCACGAGAAGACACGAACACGAAAGATTCGTGAACGAGAATCTTTTGCGGTCGAGTACGAGAAAGTCAAACGACGGAGACGAAACCAACGACGTGACACGAAAAACGTCGCGAAAGATTTTTTGCCCTCACGCTCCAAAGAGTACCAGCGAAGATCATGGAAGTACCCAGAAGTACAGATATCTGACCTGATGGCATGACGTCAGCAGATACACTCTAGGTCGTGGCTAATCTGCCACTCTTGTAATTTTCTGATTAGTTGTAGATGTTTAGTCACTCTAATCTTAAAAGTTACATAGAACGACTATATACTTGCTGGATGATAGTTGACATAATACATAGAATACACATACAGTGTAGAAGTCTGATGCTACTAAGCAATCAAGACGAAAATACAGACAAGAAGTCCGCCTGCATGCGAGACGTGTTTTGTGATCAAGATCCATAGAAATCCACAAGTCCGCTAATCAGCGAGACATCCACTCGTGAGAGAACTGTATTTCTCTCACGCCAACACACTGCGTGGATCCGCATGCAGTGCTTGAAGAATCAAAGAAAAACAATAGATGATCTTGTAGCCATCGCACACATGTCTTCTTTTATATTGTATGATCTCAAATGCAAATGTTTCTGTTGTTATTCGTGTGTCTCATTCTCCCATTCATTTCAATTCTACACATTGGTTGAATTCGTTGAATGTTGTATTAATTTATAAACGTACATCAGTAATGTCTGACTACATTCTGGAGAACTGTAGGAGTGATTTAGCTGGCAGTGGGGTGGATAGCAAGAGCATCAATAAGATGACCACAAACGACCCAAGGCCAAAGGATGACGTAGCCCCAAGCGAAGACAAAGAGCAATGGTGAAGATGGCCAAAGACAACCGAAAAGAAGAAATAACAGGCTGAGCTGACAACCAAGCCCCTGCACCTAGACCCGCACAAAAAAGAAGCCAAATTCGATGCAATGCCGAAGGTGCCTCAAAGAGCATGCTGGAAAGGGTTTGCTTGTGCACGTGCTCCAAGAGGGTCTCTTGCAGTTGATCTGAACTGAAAGTAAGGAGTTTCTCAAAAGGAGGAAGACAAGCTTGGGCAGAGAGGAGGAGCAGCTCCTGCATAGCGACGATGAGGTGTTGAAAAGGTAGAGATTTGCTATCCACATAAGCAATGCAATCCGCCAAGAGAGGGTGATGGCCAGAAAGGAATCGAGAAGACAAAGCAAGGGTGACAAGAGCCCAGTTCCCAAGAAAAGCTACAGGTGCACAAGAAACCGTAGAGAGAAGACCCACACCTCCACAAGAAATAAGTTACCGAGTCTAGTTCCGAGCTAAAAGGATCTTCACACCATCCAAAGAACTAGGGCTCAAAAGGTGGCCAAAAACATCCATAATAGAGTTGTCAAAGGAAGAGAGAAAATGCAGAAAGTCCTGAGTAGGGGGGTAAAGTCCGTAGTAGATAAGAAGGACGTTGGATAAAGCAAGACGTCAAAATGTCAAACGCGACCTGAGTGTCGCCCAACCATGGAAGTAGAACTGAATGAGCAATATCCTCCTTGAGAGTCCCACCAAGAAAAGGAGAGCTGAAGAAAGCAGAACCAAAAGCAATACCCAGAATGCAAACGCCATCTGAAGGAGCAAGGAAGCTTTCTGGAGGAAGACCTACTGGAGACCACACTGAACACTTGCGAGGTTGAATAGACAAACCAAGAGAAGCCAACTGCTTAGATAAATGATGAAAGGCGTGGAGTACCGTAGGAGCAGGACCAATAATATGAGTGTCACCAACAACCAAGGAAATAAGCAGGAGGGAAAGGCCTCTGCTGAAGCTTGAAGGGCACGGAAATGAGCCAAAACAAAAAAAGGACCACCCAAAAGATCACCTTGACGAGTACTTGATGTGATGTAAAAGAGAGGAGTCTCAGTAGCATAGAACAACCACACAAATGGGATAAGCTGAGCCAACTCACCACCAGCCGGATCGCAGCTCTAGAAATAGAGTTGAAAGCATTGGAAATATCCACTTGGAGTACAACCTAATCATGATGGAGATCAAGAGTGGCACACAGACCATGAATGATAGCTTCACAACCGCCAAGAGTAGAGACGCCAACTGATGAGGGGAGAGAAAACAGATGAAAATCTATTGAAACTGAAAACAGATAGAGCGACTTACAAGACGGAGGAGGACTTCGCCAACAACGATAGAACAGACGCCACCCAAGGCTTTGTCATGGTGATCAAACGAGACACAGATATAAGACGTGCAACAGAAGAAGGAATGTAACCAGAGGCGATAAAAGAGCAGACCTGAAAGAGTTGAACAAAGCCACTAGCAGATTCTTCAGGCGGAAAGCAATCGTGAAGGTGTTCATAGACCAAACGGGAGGGACCACCAACAACAAGACGAAGACTACGATGGAAGGCACGAGAGAAAGAATTACGATCAAGCACCAAGTCAACATCATGCACAAAGGCCTCCACAAACAAGGGAAGAACTCCTTGAGAAGCATGATGAAGATCTTGGAGAGCAGCAACAGTATCAGCAACAGAGGGAGCAGGCATGAGAGGAGCTAAAGCTCGAGCCGCACGAGAATACTCACCGACTTGCCCGAGATGTAAGGTGCGACGAAGGAGGTCGTGGAGAGGTGGGACACCTGGAGGCTGAGAGTCCTATGAGTTGCGAGTTGCAAGTGTCACAACAAGCAAAGTGCTCATCATGAAACGTTTTCCAGTCTCCTGATAGAAAGCAACAAAGGCGTGCATGAGTGTCTCTATGACTAGCATCCCCACCCCTCGGAGGGAGGACTAGACACCAAAGGAGAAAAAGAAGAAACAGATTCCAAGCCGCAATGTCAAAGAGGTCAATAGCCAAGCGATCAAGAGGAGGACACATAGCAAGTTGAGTTTCACGACAGAGAGCGAGAGGAATATGAAAATAGAGCCTTGGATGAGGGAAGCCCAAGTGAAAAGTGTCAAGGACATCAAGGGAAGAAATCCAAGACTAAGTTGAAGTAGAGGGCGAATGAGGTGCTAAGAGAGGAGGGCAATCTTGAGACGATTGAAGCGTGCAGGACAAGAATGTTGGTGATGGGCAAGACCTCCTCTAGGAGAGAAAAAACGACCACAAGCATGGCAAGGAACTCGTTCATGGGGTTGAGAAGACAATGCAACAAGGGTCGAAGGAGGCTCACAACCAAGCGAGGGGGGCAGCAGTGCCAAGGGAATGATAGAGGGTGTTGAGGCGAGCGTGGAACCATCAACAAAACACATAGCCTGACGCGAATGGGAAGGGGAGTCTGGAGGAGGAGTGATAGAGGAATCAGGCTGTTTGTTACCGAGAGAACAAATGTGAGAGATTTTTGAAGCCATAAAAACAATTGTATAAAGGGGTCCCTATGATGGACCACCTCACCAACTGAATTGAGATCTTTTTTTTATTTTTTTATTTTACTTCACACAGAATGTCATTTTCCTTGATGGATCTGTCGGCCATTGTTGTGAAAATTGTCAACATTTCCTAGCTAGTTTGAGGCCTAAATTGGCTAAAATTGTAAATAGTTTTGGTTCTGGAGTTTCACACGTGTGAACCAGGCCACAATGTTTTTATTTACTGTATTTTTTCAGTATGATGAAGTGTCAAACTTCATACCCTTCAAAATGAGACCATTTTGATGTATTTTGGTCATATAAGCCATTTTTAGCTATTTTTCCTATATAGGGAATATCTAGGGTCAAGTACCTTCTAGAGAGAGGAGAGAGAGTCATCTTCCTCATCCATAAATAGTAGGGAAGTCGTGGAAAACAGGTTGGAGAAACCTTTTGTATGCTTCATTGAGATCAATAGATCATTGTCATTGTTTCTTCCTCCATTGAGAGCATTGTTGTGTGTATTGTCTTCAAGCTATTGTGTATGATCTTAGGTGCTTTCCAAAAGTGGTAGGCTGATGTATTATGGACTGTATAATGCTATTTTGGGCCGCACTTGATGTTTATGGAAGTTTCCATTTGTGATAAATGCTTTTTGATCAAGTTCTTTGCATTCTAGGTAGCATAGAATGTGTTGCCAATTCCTAGCTTATGTAGTTTGGAGTGCAAGCATTCAAGCCAATGATCTTGGAGTTTAGATCCACTTAGGATCTGTATTTTTCACATGGTATCAGAGCTGGTTGGCTTCTATTTACAGTAAGTATTCCATTTTTGGTGATATTTGGATGTTTGATCAAGTTCTAGCATGATTTTGCATTGCTTTGTTGATCAAATCTTACTAACCTTTGTTTTGTGAGTTGAACTTGTGGATCAAAAGCATATTTCAGGTCTATTGAAGATCAGAGGCTGAAAAGAAACTATTTTGGATCAGATCATAACACCTAATCATTTGTGATTGTGAGGCTTGTGCATATTCAATACTAACAATGTTCTTTTCAATCCTATTGTTGACAATCTCCATTCTTGGATGAACACTCTCCTTAAGTGGATGAAACTTCTCCTTAAGTGGATGACAAATGCTCTTTTGAGTGAGTTGTAATTCTCCTAAAGGCTGAGCAAAGCTCCCATTTGGATGAAAGATCCCCTTTTTTGGGTGAACATATTGTAAGCTCCATTGTGAAGAGCATATTGTAAAGATTGTCATCAATTTTGGCATAAATTTTGGTGTACTTTGTTGAGCATGTAAGTAACTCTCCTTATGTAATTTGATTGGAGCATTTGCTGGAAGGTGTTAACCATTATGCAAGTGTGTTTTCAGGTTCTTAACAGGTTGAGGAACATTCTCATGTGAAGTGATCTTAGATCTACATCTAAACACCAAGATTTGACAAGATAGTGAAGCTAGTCTTGTGATTCACTAAGTGTGCTCATTCATTCACCTCTAAATCTTGTATTTATCACTTGCTGGAGTTTATAAACTTTTAGAAGTGTGGTTTACATGTGGTTTTACAGGTTGAATCAATATCTTAGTGTGTTGATCATATGTTGATCAAGTTTGTTCATTACTAGGTAATCTTGGCATCCTAGTTTTGGGTATTTTCTAAGAATGCAAGTAACTCTTCACACCATAACTTGATTTGGTCACTTGCTGGAAAGTTTGAGAGCTTAAGCAAGAGTGTGTTCAGGTTGGTTTGATTTTGTAATCCATTCTTAGTGTGTGCAAAGTGTTGCATGTGTTTCAATCTTCCTTTCTATGCTTGGAAACCATCTAGGTTCAAGATAGAAGTGTTTTAGGGTCCTAAATCTTCATAGATCTCTTTATCTATCATTTGTTGAGAGAAAAGTGAGTGCTAAGTGCTTTAGGACAGAACCTAAAAGTTGAAGAAACATTAGAATCATGGCTTCCAATGGTGGGATCATGCTAGAGTCTAGTGAAAGGTTGAGTTCATCAAACTACTCTACTTGGAAAGTGAGGATGGAGTCCTTACTTGAGTTGAATGAACTCATGGACATAGTTGCAGAAATTGAAGAGAGACCTCTCACACTTCAAGAGCAACAAAGGTTTGATAAGAAGGCCAAAAGGGCTCTTCATATCATTAAAATGAATGTTACAAATGAACTTCTCAAGGAAGTTGGAAAGTGTCAAAGTGCAAGTGAGGCATGGAATGCCTTAAAGAAGCTCTTTGAATCAAAGTCCACATCTAGGGTATTGACCCTAAGGAGACAAATATTTTCTAGTAGGCAAAGAGAGGGTGAAAGTGCTCATGCATTTATCTTGAGAGTTAAGTCCCTAAGTGATGATTTAGCATGCATTGATGAGAACATAAAAGATGGTGAAATAGTCCAAGTTATGTTGAATGGTTTGCTAAATGAACATGCTAACCTTGTGCAAAGTTTTGCCATTCAAAGAGTCTTGCCAAGTGTGGTTGACTTGCAAGAAATCTTATTGGCTGAAGAACATAGGTTGCAATCAAAGCTTGATGGTGCATCCTTGCAAGGTGGAGGTGAAGAGGCTTTCTTCACAAAAGGCAAATTCAAGGGCAAAGGTAAAGGCAAAGGGAAATGGTCCAAAGGTGGTAACTTTGATCATGATGATCACTCTTCCTCTTCCTCTTCTACTAAGAACAATAAGTCAAAGTTCAAGTGCTTTTATTGTGGGATAAAAGGTCATTTTGCAAATGAATGTTATAAGAAGAAAAGAGAGCAAGGAGAGAGGCAAGGAAATCTTACAATAGATGAGGAAGAACATAACACATGTGAATCACTTGTTATGACTTCAAGTTTGTTAGCCAACATAGATGATAATGATCCTTGGTGGATTGATAGTGGAGCCTCATCTCACATGACAAGACATAAGGAATACTTTACATCCTTATTGTCTTATGAGGGAGAAGGTAACATCATCTACACTGCAAATGATGGTCAATGTGACATCAAAGGCATAGGCACTATTCCTATTTCCCTTTCAACAAATAGGAAAGCAAATCTTGAAAATGTTTTGTACATTCCTTCAATCACTAAGAATTTGCTTAGTGTAAGTCAAATGATTGACAAAGGACTTGATGTGGAGTTCATTGGAGATGCATGTTTGATAAGTAAATGTGGATCCTTGATTGCTCAAGGTAGGAGGCATGGTAAACTTTTCAAGCTTGATGCATGTGTGATCTCTAATCATGAAGGATGTATGGCTAGGGAGCAATTGACAAACCAAGAAGTTTGGCACAAGAGGTTGGGCCATCCCAACTTCAAATCTTTGGAGGTAATGGCAAAGAAAGAGCTTGTTCTTGGTCTCCCTAAAAGTCTTGTTGCAAACAATAGTGTTTGTGAACATTGTGCCTTGTCCAAATCTCATAGACTTGCTTATTCTAGATCTACTTCTAGATCTAAAGAAGCTTTTCAACTTGTGCATTCTGATATTCATTCTTCTAGTACAACTAGCAATGGTGGGGCAAAGATGTATGCAACTTTCATTGATGACTTTAGTAGGTATACTTGGATCTATCTTCTTAAAAGTAAGGATGAAGTGTTTGCTGCATTTGTCAAGTTCAAGAATGAAATGGAAAACCAATTCAATACAAAGATCAAATGCTTAAGATCTGATAATGGAGGGGAATACACCTCAAATAGGTTCAAAGACTTTTGTATAGCACATGGGATTAAGAGGGAGATGTCTAGTCCTAGGACTCCACAACAGAATGGAGTGGCCGAGAGGAAGAATAGAACCCTTTGTGAATGTGCCAAGGCAATGAGACTACATGCTAATCTTGCTAAGTCTTTTTGGGGGGAAGCTTTAGCATGTGCTAACTATCTATGTAATAGATGGACAAGTGCTTCCTTGGATGGTAAAACTCCTCATGAGGTTCTTTATGGTAGAAGGCCGAGTGTCAAGCATTGTAGGATCTTTGGATGTACATGTTTTGTCAATATCACACTTGATGATAGAACTAAAGAAGATCCTTCATCAAAGAAGGGTGTGTTTGTTGGCTATAGTGAAGTAAGCAAGGCTTACAAAGTGTACATTCCTTCTACAAAGAAAGTTGTCATAAGTAGGGATGTCATCTTTCATGAAGAGAATGTTTCCAATGTTGTTGATGTTGATGTTGATGTGCCTACTAATCATCATGATGTGCAAGATGTCTTGGATGAAGATGGAGATGCCACTCCAAAGCAAACTTCAAGGAAGACTCAAAGGCAAAGGGCTAAGCCATCAAGGCTAACCTATGATGAAAAAGGAAAGCAAGTGGTGGACAACTCTAACTTTGCTTTTCTTACCTCTTTTGATGAACCAACTTGTATAGGTGAAGCAATTCAAAAGAAGGAATGGATCCAAGCCATGGATCATGAGCATCAAGCACTCATCAAAAGCAACACATGGAGGTTGGTAAAGCTTCCAAAGGACAAGAAGGCAATTGGTTGTAAGTGGATCTTCAAGATCAAGACAAATCAAGATGGATCAATCAACAAGTACAAGGCAAGGTTGGTGGCAAAGGGGTATGCTCAAGAATATGGTATTGACTATGATGAGACCTTTGCACCCGTGGCAAAGATGGTAACTATTCGAATCCTAATCTCTCTTGCAACTCTTTATGATTGGGATATGTGGCAAATGGATGTTACTAATGCCTTCTTGAATGGTGATCTTGAAGAAGATATTTACATGGAGCAACCCGAGGGCTATGTTTCACATGATGAGCCTAATCATGTGTGCTATCTCCAAAAGAGTTTGTATGGGCTAAAGCAAGCACCAAGGAGTTGGTATGCTAAGCTCAATTCCTTCTTACTTTCTCAAAACTTTGTTATGAGTGAGTATGATCATTCTCTCTACTTTAGATTGAATGAAAATGATATCACTTTACTTTTGATCTATGTTGATGACATTATCTTAAGTGGTGGTAACAATCTAGATATAGATGAAATCAAGATGGCACTCAAAAGAGAGTTTGAAATTCAAGATCTTGGTAAACTTCATTATATCTTAGGAATAGAGATTATTAGAACTTCTAAATCTACATTCATATGTCAAGAAAAGTATGTTAACTCTATTCTAAAAAGGTTTCATATGGAAGATTGTAAAGTTGTTTCTACTCCTATGGAATCAAATGTAAAGCTAACTACAAGAAGTAATGAAAGATCCTTCAAGGACATTACTCTCTATAGAAAGCTAATAGGATCTCTTATATGGTTAACCATCACAAGACCTGATCTAAGCTTTGTGGTTGGTAAACTAAGTCAATTTATGCAAGATCCTAGTGAGGCTCATTGGAAGCTAGGAAAGAGAGTACTTAGATACATCTCGGGATCTAGAGATTTTGGCATCTTGTATGGAGGTACTACACCTAACCTTTGTGGATTTTCAGATTCAGATTTTGCAGGTGATCAAATGGATAGGAAGTCAACAAGTGCCTTTGCAATCTATCTTGGAGATGGAGTGGTCTCATGGCTATCAAAGAAGCAACCAACTATCTCTCTATCTTCCACCGAAGCCGAGTACAAGGCATTAACAACATGCACCAAGGAGATTCTTTGGATCAAGAGGATGTTATTGGATCTTCACTTGCTGGAACCAGAGAAGACTCCAATCATACTTTGTGATAACCTTTCAGCCCAAAGCTTGGCAAGCAATCCTGTTTTTCATGCAAGGAGCAAGCACATTGAGATTGCTCACCATTTTGTGAGAGATCAAGTCATTGCCAAAGAGGTGGAGCTTCAACATGTCTCTTCAAAGGAGTGTGTGGCTGATATCTTCACCAAACCATTGGGAAAGGACCTATATTTAATGCATAGATCTAATCTTGGAATGTGCTCAAAGACTATGTTGAAACTAGCATCCAATGTTGAAGAGGGAGTGTGAAAATTGTCAACATTTCCTAGCTAGTTTGAGGCCTAAATTGGCTAAAATTGTAAATAGTTTTGGTTCTGGAGTTTCACACGTGTGAACCAGGCCACAATGTTTTTATTTACTATATTTTTTCAGTATGATGAAGTGTCAAACTTCATACCCTTCAAAATGAGACCATTTTGATGTATTTTGGTCATATAAGCCATTTTTAGCTATTTTTCCTATATAGGGAATATCTAGGGTCAAGTACCTTCTAGAGAGAGGAGAGAGAGTCATCTTCCTCATCCATAAATAGTAGGGAAGTCGTGGAAAACAGGTTGGAGAAACCTTTTGTATGCTTCATTGAGATCAATAGATCATTGTCATTGTTTCTTCCTCCATTGAGAGCATTGTTGTGTGTATTGTCTTCAAGCTATTGTGTATGATCTTAGGTGCTTTCCAAAAGTGGTAGGCTGATGTATTATGGACTGTATAATGCTATTTTGGGCCGCACTTGATGTTTATGGAAGTTTCCATTTGTGATAAATGCTTTTTGATCAAGTTCTTTGCATTCTAGGTAGCATAGAATGTGTTGCCAATTCCTAGCTTATGTAGTTTGGAGTGCAAGCATTCAAGCCAATGATCTTGGAGTTTAGATCCACTTAGGATCTGTATTTTTCACAATTGTAAACCTTTTGCAATAGATTCCGAAGAACTTGCCTTAACAAAAATGCCCACCAAAACCTGAAAGACTAGCAAGAGAAAATGTTTTAAAAGCTCTATCACTGCTCTTTGCTGCCAAGTGAGAGATCTTCTTTAGGTAGTTGCGGTCGGTACGACACATCCTATTTTTCTAAATATGATGGGAAGTACTTCTCAAGGTAGCCTCTCCCAGTGACTAGCCTGCCCACAGCCAAATGCTCCCTAATACCTACTAAAAATGATTGTTAGGGAAGCCGAAAACCACAGAAAAGACGGCTGCAGATCTGTGTAGAAATCCAACAACTGTCTCTCAGAACTAAAACACTAAATTGTTGCAGAACATGTCCATCTACTCACAATGTTCTTCTACCAAGACTTCCACCTTCTGCTTATGGTGTCAATAGGGCATCATGGCAACAAAAAGATCCAGAACCTAAAAAATTCTGATTCTCATAAAGAACATGATCAATTGAAGCAAGACTATGCAAACTTGATCAACTTAAACAAATATCAAAGAGAGATATTCAAATTGCTCAAACCCCTAATTTTCTAGCCCATCCACACGAACACACACAAAAAAATCCCAACTGAATTGTCTAAAAACTGCTATCTCTAATACTGCACCAAGAATCTGCTTTAGCAGTCACTCTATCCTGATTCCCAATGCCTTCTTAAGCTTGATCATGGAGACTAGGTGTTACAGTGAATCAAGTTTACTAGTTATGCCACGTCATACTGGATGTGATCCATGAGTAATTAATAACCTTGTGAGGCCCAGACACACTAATTGGAGTTAAGTACAAGGTTTGGGACTGAGAAGTTTTCACATGTGTGAAGCTGCAGCAAGTACAAAGGATCAAAAGAATGAATGATTGCACATAAAACTAGCTTCTAATCCAAAAACAATGAGATGGAAAACATTGGCAAGCTAGTTAAGATCAAGGCAAGAGCATTCATCACCATATAAATTACTTTACACATCAAATGCGTGAAATGAGAAGTTTTACTTGAAAGAGTACTTTTGTGAGGTACAAAGCCTCCTTATTTATACCAAACATGCAGATCATGCAGAGAGAGATAGAGGGAGGGTGGAGGTTAGCTCAAATGCACATTATACTTGCTAAAGGAGAAACATAAACTATTGAAACCAAAAAGCATGAACTTGAAAGCAATTGAAAACAACAAGAGCAATAACAAGCATTGAATTGCAAATGAGGATGCTTCTCTTCCAAAATTGGTAGAGTTTCCTCCTCCTCATTAAGCATCCAAATAGTGTACAAATGGTGCCTTTTTATAAAATGGGGAAGGCCCTTGCCCTCAATCCTATTGGCTAATATTCACAATGATCCTATCCATTCATCTTGGATCCAACTTCATCCAAGGGTCTACAAAAAGTACATTGGTAGTCACAAGATTCATGTGAGTCCCAATTTGAACCCAACTCTAAAAAGTAATCTCTAAGTTTTAAAATGACTTTGGGCCTCTAGTTTTATTTTCATTCCAAGGCCCAAGTCAAGTTTATTTTATTTACAGCTTTACTTGCGTGCTCATTGGACCATGGGCTTACGGGCGCAGGATGTCATGCCCTCGCAACACATTTTATTGAATGATTTTATTTATTTACACTTTGTTGGGAATACCCCCAACAGGACCCACGGCCTGAAGTAGTGTCAGTCCCTCGGCACTCTGCCGATTTAGTAGAGCGTTTTCTTCGCCCACCTTTGCTGGATGAGGTAGGTGGTGACGTCCTCCATAAAGTTGAGGCGGTCCAATTTCTTCAAGTCCTTTGGCATGTGAAGAGACTTGTGGGCCCCCCGCAGCCAATCTTGGTCGACCCATGTTTGGAATCGGCGTGTCCATGAATCACCCTGAAGCGCAGTTCGGTAATAGACACGAGCTATTGGCAGTTGATCTTCGATTTTGTCTGAAGGTAGCGCCTTATTAACATCAAAGAATATGGATGGGAGAAAATTGTCCCATTTAGTTTCGATCCCGTCTGCCCTTGGTCCTGGCCTTCGGACCCTTGATCTTGTTGAAATCCCCCTGCTGCCTATTGGCTCTGGTCTTGGCTTGTACTGGCCTGTGCAGCGTCAAAAGTAGGTGGTGGTGAAATTACCACGGGGGTGGGTTGGGCCTGCGTTTCCATGAATTTCTGGCAGGCCTTGAGGGATTGCTTGGCCTGGGCGAGCTCGTGCGTTGCGCTTGTCCGATATTTGTTGAACTCTGCCTAGTAGCTGTTTAAGGTTTGGCTATAAACCTGCACTTGACGCCGTAGAAGATTCATTTTTTATTGAGAAAGCGGCCTTGAATCTGGTGCAGGTTGAGCTAACCAGACGAGTTTTTCTTCTTCTAGGGCTTTGACCTCCATCCCCAGGCGTGTATTCTCTGCTTCCAAAAGGTTTAGTTGCTCTTGGATGGGAGCAAGCCATTGGGACGCTTCAGATTGAAGCTCCCGCACCTTCGTGGATGCCTCAATCAGCGCTTTGGAGAGGCTTTGGATATAGTTGTTGAGTCCCTCCTCCTTCTGCTGCAGCTTAGTGCCCTGCTTGTTCATGTTGTTGAGCCAAAATCAGCTCTTGCTGCAGCTTGGTGAGATCTGCTCGCAACTGTGTGTTACTCGTCGCCAGATGTAGTACCCTGCTTTTCAGAATGGCTTTGGCCGCTAGCTCATCCACGATGTATTTCCCCAGAGTTTGGTACGTCGTCGTTAGATCTGTGGGAGCAGCCGGTACATTGGCACTGGCAGGGACTTGTGTTATATCGGCCTCAACAACTTGTGGAGTACCGTCGTCATTGTGTTCTATTAGATTCTCATTGGACCTAATGCCATCTAGGGTTGTAGGATCAGTTCGATCTGGCAATGGTACAAACACTGTTTTGACAAATGCGTCATCAAGCAATGGTTGGTTGCCCTCGGCAACCTTTGTTGGTGAAGCGGGTGGGGTTTGAGAAGCAAATGTGGAAATAGGGGTGAGGACGGTTTGTCCGAACGAGAGGATGGGAAGAACATAAGGGAACTAAAGGGTGGTGTGGAGTATGGAAGAAGGTGAGGATGGAGCAGAAAGGGTCTGGCATGGGGGTGAAAAATTGATGACTTGCATCCACGCCAGAGTGTCGAGAGACAATTGAGAATCAGAAGGATTGAATGGAATGGAAGCAACGGTGGCGGCAGGAGTGATAGAAGATGTGATGGTGATGGATGGAGTAGTGGATACTGGAAGAGAAATAGGAGTGGTATCAACAGAAGAAATGGGGATGGAGACAGAAATAGATGTGGATGGAATAGGAAGAGAGGTAGCGACAACAGAAATCGGAGTGGGGGGTTGCATGGAAGAAGAAGTGGCGATTGTTGATGGGGTGGTTAGTGCGGGAGTGGACGTGCGTCTTCGGGTAGCAGGTGGAGATGTGGATGTAGAGGCAGTGCCACACATTCGTTTGCTGGCCGTTGTGTTAATAACTGCAGGTTGGGAGGAGGTGGATGCTTGAGATGGCGAATAAAGGTTAGTGTGTGGCACGAGGGTAGACAAAAGGGATGAGCGTTGGTAACCGCGCACCTTCATCTCGAGAAGTGTGCAGACAAAGTTACACAACAGGGGGCCTACTGCGATTCGCTCACGGTTGTTGGGTTTGATGGAGTTGGTTAGTTCTTGAATGAGGAAGCTATGCCAGTTATATGGCACAACTGAGGGACCAGGGAATTCCAGAAAGGATTCCACTATCTGACTCAGCAGCTTAGACTGGATTCTATCTTTGCAAAATGTTGAAATAACCAGAAAGTTATTCAACAGATGCGCAGCCATCTGAATGACGGGTTCCGTGATAGCCTCTATCAGGTAACCATTGTTAGTCTGTATGGGGATTTCTGGTGCGGTTTGGGTGACAAAAGGCTTGATCAGAGTTTTGGCGTTGCGATGGGAGAAGGGCTGACAATCACCGGATATAGTGCCAATGGTAACCATCGAGTCGGCATTAACCTTGACCTTGTACATGGTACCTTGGTACAGCGTACGATTGTAGTTCCATCAAATTGGCAGGAGGAGGGAGTGCTTTGGTGGGGCAGGTAAGGCTAAACATTCCGGATATCCAAGAGCAGATTATCGCGGTCTAGCTACTGGATTTCCTCCATACTGTGGCTCTCGATATCCCATATGGGCATACCGTTGCTGAATTATCCGAGGGTTGAAATTGCAAAAAGTAGTCTCATGATCAGGCGAATTACACAAATGGCAAACACTAATTTCCATTCATTTTTTCAATTGAGGACACTCGTTCACCCTGTGATTTCCTGAACAAATAGAACACTAGACATTCTCCCTGGTAGGAAAAGTCTTTGCAAGCTTTTCAGGTTCCTTGTTCGCTTTTCCATGGACATCTTCCAATGCTTCGATCTCCTCATCAAATTGCGACTACAACTTTTCCATTTGTTTCTGTTGATTCTTTCCAAGTTTCTCGAACTCGTTTCCGCAGTAGCGTTGGCATTTGTTGATGCAATAGTAGTGGATGTCGTAGTAGTCTGCCCTGTTGTATAGACAACATACTGATATTTGGCTCATCATCTGAACCTTCATCCTCCTCCCAAATTGCATCACCCATAGCTTTCCCATTTTAATTTTACTTAAAAGTAGGAAAGGGTCTTCTATAAACTTCCGCGGTTTGAACCATGTGATAAGGGCTCGTTTAACAACCTCCCAATCTGTACGCTTAGTTTCATCTCGATTATAATACCAATCTTGTGCTGCGTCTATTAAGGCCATAGGAAACAACTTAAGTTTATCTTGGGGATAAATCTCGCCATAGACTTCACAGGATTCAGCATAGATCTAAAGAAATCTAACTGGATCTGTTAATCCATTATAAATGGGTAGATCCAAATGGAGTGCTCTTCTAACAATAATTGGATTGACTTCTTGTGGAGCACCTCCAGGAGTAGCCATCCTTACAAATTCAAATCAAGCAAACAATGAGATTGGATCTAGATTTTTCAATCAGAAACTATCTCAGATCAGACCTGCTAGATCTATTCCACTTTCTAAGAATCTGATTGCTATATCGTGAAAATGATTTCAAAATTCAATCAATCAATACTTCTCAAAGAATGAAAATTTTCTCATAATCCAAATCAGAATATATTAGATTTGATCCAAATTTTGACAAAGACTTGATCTGGAAAATTAGAACCTAAAAATAGAACTGGCGAAGATTCCTTAGGCAAAGGTTTTTTCGGCGAAGGTTCAACAGTGCTATTTCAGAAAAAAACTCTCTGATCAACTTTTTTGACAATTTCTCGGGTAATAACTTTCGCCGACCTCTCAGATGAAAGATTTGACATTGATAAAATTATTGAAAACTAGGCGAAGGTTTCTGACACAAGAAAATATAGTTTCTGTAGTTTGGCGAGGGTAACAAGAAGAATCTTCGTAGAATTCAAAAATAGTACTTTGCTATAAATAGAATGTTTTGGAAACTCGGCGAAGGTTCTGGCGAAGGATCAAGAGTAATACTGGTAATTTTGCAAAAAAGTGACTTGTTTGGCAAAAATATGACAATATGACAACTGATCCTCTGAAAACCCGTCCATTTTTGGTAATATTCTTTGTCGACTTGGCAGTAGATAGATTTGAATCACACCTATGCACAATGAATCTGGCGAAGGTTCTTTTTCTGTATTTTTAGGGTTTTGGTGATTTTTTGGTGTTTTTTGACGATTTTTTTGATGTTTTTGAAAATCTGATGTGAATTAATCTTTTCCCTTCAAACTAAAGGTTTGTGAACAAAACCAAAAGTGTCTACAACTCGGCCAAGGTTTCCTGCAAGAGGGCAAAAAGCTATAAGCTCTGATGATGCTTTTTGTCTCTTTTTGACCAGGTCTGACAAATTTGACGATTTTTGTTATTTTTTCTGATACCTTAGATACAAATGGATCTTAAGATTGGTGATCTGAATAGCTTTCAATGTTTAACAATCAAATTAGATTTCAAACAAGCAAATCCACTCAAATCAGCAAAATCAATCCCAAACTAATCCTGAATGCAAATCTAACACTATTCATGCCACGACAAGATGCCTAATGCAAGCTAACCATCCAACAATCATGCTGCAAATTGAAAAATTGGCATAGCTCTCCGGCAATGGCACCAAAATTGTAGTGGATTTCTTTCCTGGCCTAACCTCAAACCACGATCTAGTTAATCTAGCATCAAAGAGACGAAGTTAGTTGTCACGCGTAGGTTCGTTCCCATGAGAGCGATAGTATAGTTCAGATTTCAACATGATTGAAAGATTCACATCTAACTCTAAGATCCATTAACCCTACGATCCATTAACACTACGATCCACAATAAAGATAGCTTACTCTTTCTCTCTCATAAAAAGTATAACAACACACAATCCCAATAACAATCAGATCCAACAATTAGCAAAAACCAAATAAAGCATGAAAGATGGAGGAAAATTGATAGAGAGCAAGGACATTCATCAATCCATTTTTGAGGAGAACCAATTTGCTTTATTGAAATGAGAAAATGAACATGTGTAGGAACTCGAGTTGGTCCCTTTTAATAGTAGAGAGGAGGACCCTGGCCTCTGAATCCTATTGGTCCATTTTTGCCTCCCTAATTATTCAAATTTAAAAAAGTGTGGGAACCATCCAAATTGGAGGGAAACCCAACTTTATTCACTAACTTGACCTTTAGGCTTGCGACATTAAAAGTCCCACAAAAAGGCCTAAAGTCCTTTTATTGACTTTCTAATTAATCAAATCTCTATGTGATCATCGGGTTGGACTGACACACGCAGGGTGCCAAATCCCTCTCACTTATTAACTAGGGTTAGGGTTGCCTTGGGATCCGCAAACCCTCCAACGGGATGTTTCACTAACATCAATTTTACACATCAAGATGTAACTAGAACATGAAGAACCAAATAGAATGTGAATGAAATGATTCCTCCATGTTTTAAACTTTGAACTCTCTGAAAAATTTTCAGCAACCAAACAATAAATGTGAGTGATGACATTTGCTTGTTTATCTCCTCCAACTTTGTCATTTCTTGATATGTCTCCACCATAAAACTCCATGAATGAGCCTTCATCTCCATCTTGCCACAAGAAACCATCAAACCTTGGAAATCCATGAGTAAGTGAGTACACCAATAATGCTCATCCAGAACCACATGACTCCATATAACTAAGTGGTAGCACTAGTCCATCTTCAAGATCTACTTGACACAAGAAAATAACCATGAATTCACCAAAAATTGACAATCTCCAAGTATCGGCACCAAGTAGCTCAACACTTGAGAACTTAGGGATGGATGAGTGATACAATGGAACTCCATTAGTTTCATTTCCATTAGCAAAACTAGCCAAGAATGCTAGTACAACTCCATCATCAAAATGATGCAAACCAATGTAGCTAGTTTTACCATATCTTGACAATTTGCACACATCCACATGAAATAGCTCAAATATGAGTTAGAACAAGTTAAGTAAACTTTAACAACACTTCCTTGCTGCTTCTTTGACCTTACTTGAGTCTTTCAACACCTGCAAAAATAGATCCATAACATCTTTGCCAAATAACCTTCCTTTGATGCTCTTGACTAGCTCCAAATTGCCACCTTTCCTTTTGTGTTGTTGAAGTCCTTTGAGACCAACCTCTTGATCTTTGTCTTGACCATCAAAGTCATTGAACAGGCTTTCTTTTTCCAGATCCATTACTTGATGAAAAATCATGAATACATCAAAGTACTTGCATAACATCATCTACACAAGAAGATTCTCCAAAACATGTGAGTAAAGCAAAGTGAGTCGCTTCCATTTGCTTACCTTTCTCTTGAACATCAAAGATATCAAAGATATGAATATCTCCAGACATGAACCTTTGGAAATACTCCCTCTCAAACATATGATCTAGATCCAACACAATCTCATCAATGCTTGATCTCAAATTTTCACAAAGGTTAGTGAAAACAATGCCACCAATGTCACCATCATAAATCAAAAGATAGATTCCAAACTTTCCATCCAACATGAAGTAGAGTAGGTGAAGATGAGTATCAAACCTAATAAATCCAGCCTTTTTAAGTCTATAACAAATCTTAATACACTCACCAATGAGATCTCCCTTGCCTTGAAGAAATTGTCTCTCGATTTGTTCCATGTAGTCTTCTCCAACCAACCTTTTGTCATCTCGATCATGAGTGATCAATTCATAATCATAGAATCCTTTGAGTTGATGAAGAGATGTGAGATCCATGCCTTGGATCTTCCCAAGAACCAATATTCCATTGGTCTTTCCTTCATAAGACTCCCTCTTAATGATTGCATCATAAGAAGTAGAAACCTCAAAAACATAGAAGCCATGAAAAAAATGATTAGTACCTTCAACATAAGTATGATTGAAGTACTCTCTTTTTTCAAACAAGAGCTTCTACTCAATGTTTTAGGTAATGACTCATATGACATTAATTCTTCCTCACTATCATTCAAAATGACATCATTCAAAGTACATCCTACTTTGAACTCTTCACATACTTCTCTTCTTCTTGACTTGTGACTATCTCCTTCACCAAGTCTCATGGTAGAACCATTTGATCTACTCTCTTTATGAAGACATGTGACTCCACTTGCTGCAAAAATGACTTTCTTGGAATCATAACAAAGTAATGTAGAAGAACCACCTCCTTCATGCATGCACCTAGCAACATCTTTTTCCATATGATCAAAGAAATCATTAACAACAATCTCTTCCAAGGAAGATTAACCTTCACCTCCATTGATGAAGTTAGCTCTTTCCTTATCATTTGCATGCTTGCACTTGCCATGAAGAACCATCATTATCCTCATAACTAGCCAAGTTAGCACAAAGATGAACATCTCCAAGAAGCATATTAGATCTTGACCTAGATCTAGCATAAGGAAGCTTTTTAGACTTTGCATAAGATCCACCAATCTTACTGATGCTAAAAGGTAACTTTGGAAATTTAAGACCAATCTTTGTTAGCCATAACAAAATAACAAAAGCATCAAGCTTGAAAAGTTTACCTTGTCTATTGCCCCTAGCAGCCAAGATTTCTTCCTTTGTAATGAAACAAGCATCACCACCAAATTTTACCATGTATCCTTTCTCTATCATTTGACCAACACTTAACGAATTCTTTGAAAGTGAAGGAATATAAAGAACACCATCAAGTATTGCTTTCCTATTAGTAGAGAGACAAATATGAATTGAACCAATACCTTCAATCACACACTCACCACCTTTGGCCATGTAGATTGCTTTCTTGAATCCATCATAAGTGACCAAAGAAGTAAAGAACTCCTTGTGACTAGTCATGTGTGAACTAGCTCCACTATCAATCAACCATGAATCTTTGTCATCTTCACTTGATATTGGACTTGAATAACACATCAAAAGAGAATCACCACCACCTAGATCCTCATCATTAGTAGTAAAGTTGATTTGCTTGCTACCTCCATCTCTTTGCTTCTTCAAACATTCATTTGCAAAATGCCCTTTGATTCCACAATAAAAGCCTTTCATCTTAGACTTATCTTTCTTTTTGCCAAAAGAGGAAGTCTCACTTTGATCTTGTCCTTTTGACCGTAAAACATATCTGAAAAGTGAAGTTTTCATAAAACTTCATCAGTTTTTGATTTCTAGTCACTAGTTTGATGGATTTGAAGAACTAGGAAAGTGAGAAATGTGAAAATTTGTGTTGAATTTGAAATGACAAATGGAAATGGAATTGGAATGGGAACTTTATGTAAATATTAGCTTGAAGTAATAAATTGAAGTTTACATAAAAATTGGTTTTGATTTTTTCTTTGGAATGAGGCAAACGTAGGAAATTCCTTGGTGTAGTTTTATATTAGGTTTGGATTGAGCTTGCAAAAAGTAGGCTTAGATTGAGCTTACAAACAATAAGTATTGAATGAGTAGAAGTAAATGTTTTTATTAGCATTGGATTATGTAAGAATTGAAGCATTTCTATCATTCTAATCAGAATTACTTGTTGTTGTATTTGCATAATAGGAAAACACACAAGCAACTCAAATAGATCAAACCAATGAAAACCCATCATTTGATCTATCAAACCCATCCAATGTGGCACAAGCTCTAAACTTTGCCACTTATAAAAAGCTTCTTGAAAACCTATCAAAGGACCAAGACTTAGAGTCTAGAGTAGCCAACCAGAAGAAGCATGTAGTTCCACCTCCCGTAAAATTGTTTTAGGGGGGGGGGGAAAGAAAGATAGAAACTTGCAAGTGGTAACTTCATGGCATAATGTATGGAACAAATACTTTGGCATGAACCAATTCCGTGAATGTGAAAAGTTGTCCACTATAACTATGTTCCTTGAAGAAAGAGCCTTAGTATGGTGAGATGACCTAGTTGCAAAAAGCAATCAACCCTATACACGAGATGATTTTTGCATAGTTTTTAGGGAATACCTCCTATCACTATTAGATTACTATGAACACTTTCAAAAGTTGAGTCATTTAACAATGAATAAAGGTTTGGAGCAATTTATTTAAGATTTTCATAAGTACCTGAATCCACTTTACAGTGACATTCCACCAATGGTACAAATGTTAATGTTTATTGATGGGTTACCAAAAGATTACCAAGTGGATGTTCGTAGGAACCATCTAAAAACCCTAGAGGATGCTATTAGGGCTGCAAAGTATTTTGATGACACACCTAAGCCATCTAGGGGTCATCAGCCTAATGAGCCAAATAAAGGTTTTTAATTCAAGAGAAAGGATAGGGAAGTTGTTAATGAAACACATCCCAATTCCAACAATCCTAAGAAAACCAAAAAAAACTTTAAAAACCATCAGGGTGGCAAAGATATAGCTGAAGTTTGTAAGAAGAACATGTGCTTCAAGTGCAATGGAGAAGGTCACCTTGCACGAAATTGCGTAAAAAAACTAGCTTCTATCTTAGGTAATCTATCTCGAAGTAATCAGATGAATGTTTGTTTCCTTAGTTCTTTAGTCGTGAATACTAAACAATTTGGACCTATGGCTCTGATACCACTTGTTGGGTTTGTATGAAGGAATATTTGTTTGGGAAATTATTTTATCAGTTCTGATACCACTCTTGCTGAATAAGAAATTCATACAAGAGAAAAACTCAACGTTAAATTATGACATGATCTTTACCAACTATTGATTCAGACTATTACTTAGATTGACCAAAGGAATTTCTCTGTAGGTGTTAAGACAACCAAAGGTAAAGTTAAAGATCAAGTTGTTAATGTCCTTTTTGACACAAGATCCCCTCATAACTTTATTGATGTAAATTTGGTGCAGATGCTAAACCTTCCTACCATAAAAAGTGAGAAAAAATACCGTGTGACAATGACATCGAGAAGCAATTCCGAGTTTATGGATTATGTTGTTCTTGATGTAGAGTTACACATACAAGATTATTCTGAAAAACTAGAATTCCATAATGTTGCATTAGCTAATGTAAATATTGTTCTCGGGCAACAATGACATTTTGATAAGAATAAGTCATTGAGAATTATTTTTGTTGAAAAATATTTATCTTTTATGCATGAGAATTCTCTGATTAAGATCAAAGCTAGTTTAAGTGTTGACACTAAAACTGTTAACCCTTATTCTAAACAGGAACTTAATTCAATAATAAAAAATTTTGATTTTAAAGCTTATTTATATTTTCATAATGCTATCATTTGCTGCAATGATGAAGAACTTAACATAAAATGCCAAGTGAGAACACTACAAAATTTGAAGCCTATAATGAACTTAGGCAAGAATTCAATGATTAGACCTTCTTATAGGTTTACCACCTGAAAGGACAGTTGATCATAAAATCGACTTTATACCTAGTTGAAAATATGGGCCCAAAGAGGGCCCTATAAGAAATGCCATGTAGGAGAGAGAAAAATAACTATAAAGTAATTATAATATCATTTTCTAACTTCTTTACGCATCTGCCCGCACTACTTTTTATGTAAATGAATGCACCTTAGTTTAGTCACATCAAACTTCACTGGTGTTTAACCATAGTTTAAATATAATTTTTTAAAATGTTGAAATATTCCCTCCCAATAGTTGGGAACACTAAAAGATTTAAATTAGGAGTGACATTTTTGAAAAAAGCCTACGTCATCTCTATCTGCAGGGTCAAAAACAAGTGTTTAGTGTCATCTCAATCTCCAGCAGAGTCGTTAGCGCCATCTCCAGCTTTGTTATTGTCATTGTGCTGTTTGTTACTATATTACTGTACTGATGACAAAGCTTTATCATCTTTATGTAGATCTGTCACCAAAATATGCTCTGCTCAGGACGAGAAATTCAAAGCAACCCAAATTGGCAACTTTTGATATGGTCTGATATAGGGAGGAAAAGCTAAAACATGTAGATTTATGGTCATCAGGAACATTGTATCCTATTGATCCATGTTCATTGCAACATCTAGATTTTCATTCGGTGAGTCAGTTGATAATCTATATGTGTCATGGTAAAAATGGCCTTTTGGGTTACTATGAGAATTTGATGCTCTATGGGTCCACACTAAAAATGGCATAACTTTTTAGTGGTAAGTCAGAATTTAGCGGTGTTTGGTGTATTGGAAAGCGCTCAACAAGGGCTTTCCAATGATATGTTACATGACATACTTCTGAGCTACATGAGGCCTATGCCATGCCTATGTGGTCTGCCATACAAGCTTATGGTAGGCCTACATCAAGGAGGAGATCCAAAGGTTGAAATCTTCTTTGCATCATTATACAACTAGTAATGATGAGATAAAAATTGCATTTCAATCCATGCGTATCTCATATTTGTCTCTTGTTAAAGATATGGATGTGCTCAACAGAAAGGTCCGAAGCAACAAGAGGAAACAATTGGTAGACAAGGATATATGCGATCTATCATCCATAGGAGGTCATAGAAAAAGACGAATCCGTGCATTCAAGTAAGCTTAGCTTATTTGGTATTGAATATTGCTTGAACTTTTTGATTCATTCATAATCAATAATTTTGTTATTTATTCATTTTAACTTTCTATTGATTTGCTTATTATACATTCCTATGAATACTATGAGTGTCCTAATTTCTACTGACATTTTCATAAACATTATGTTTGCAATGCAAATCAGCATTGGTTGTTGAAGACCATTTGGCCAATGAGATTTCAATTGGAAACTCACTAGGCTCTATCTTGACTTCCAAATCTATGAAATCAATGTTAAATAATAACGAAATGAAAAAGATTAAGGCTTCAGTTATTGATAGCATTATGGATGAAGTTGGAAAAATATTAGACACTACATTGCTTCAGGGGGCATGTGACTTTTCTAGCATCACTAGGGAAGCATATGCAACAATGTTTAAGATAATAAAGGAGGCATTTGCACAGGTAAATATTAAAAAGTTTCCAATCCCACGACCATTTCATCTTAAAAAAAAAAGATATGTTAAACCATGGTATGCAGACAATAGTTGATAATTCATCTCATATCAATGAAGTGTATTGCACGAAAGGAAAAAGTCTAGCTTATAACAATTCCAACAATCTACTTATTGACATTAATCAGTTATTAACATTCATCATAAATTTTACGGTATTACAAATGAGAATGTCAATAACAAGTTGATAGTTGTTCTCAAGTTAGATGAATCTGAAATTATAAAAGGACAAAAAATGGAAAGAGTCAGTCTCATGATCATGAATGGAGCACTTTCAAATTAAGAAGACTCATACGGCCTCAATTTCAGTGTTCAATCAGAAAACGATATCTGGTGGTTGGCAGCATTTCAGGTATAGCAGTTCCTTCGCATAATAAATAGGGATAATCATTTGAATATGGATTTCATATCTAAAATCTTCTCTATGTTAATATAATGAGGCTAATCATGTTTTTGTATTCTCTTATAGGTGCTGAAAGAAGACCATGACATTCTCTCATGGATATTTAATAGAACATCATATCCTGCCACCATAAAAAATCACATGGAGGGAGTTCCACTCAATATTCCTAGAATTGGCAGTTTCAACATTGAATGGCATTTAGCAGGAGATCTGAAGACATTAAAATGTATGTTCAATGTATCTCATGGCGCTAACTCTAAACACCCTTGTTTGTACATGACGAGTACAAGAATATCAAGAGATCAAGAAGATCCTAATTGGAAACCTGTACTGCCGATTCCTCTATGAAATGTTCATATCTGTACATTGCATGCGGAGGTGCGTATTATAGAAAAAAATAATATATCTTCACATCTTGTTTGCATGGAATTCTGAGCCATAGGCCTCTGTGAAGGAAGCTACTTGCAGATTAGAGGATGTGTTGTCCACAGCAGGCATACATAAAGGGCACGTTAAAATATAAAAAGATGACAAGCTATCAAGTAAAACAGGAAATATTCCATGCAAGCTGAGCATTGGAGGATCTAAAGCTCGAAGATTTTTATCAAATTATTCTGGCAAACAATCTAAGGTTCAATACACGGTTTGGAAAGAAATTATTGCAGCAACTCAAGATTTTGAAGAAGAAGGTTCTACTCGTATACACAAAGTAGAAGTTTGGAAAAAGTTAGACAACATGGTGAAATACTTGAGAAAAGATAAATTTTCAAATACTGATGTACAACTGATACAAAAAACAACCAATGAATTTGTGGATGCAGTTCAAATGGCATGGGGTGTTGATCATATAACACATTATATGATAAGATTTTGATTTTACACTACGATAGACAAATATGTGCAATTAAATTAGATACTTTTGATACTGATTTAGATTATGTTTTTATGACATGCAGCACATATTACGACATCATTCGACATTCTTTGCAAGAAATAGTAGAAGTCTTAGCATATGGTCATCGCAAGGAATGAAAAAATCTCATTGGCAAGCAAGAGCGGCATTTCATAAAAGCACACAACATGGCGGGACTAGCACAAAAATAGCTATATACTGCAACTTTTCCAATGGTTTTACAGAAAAATCCAAATTCGTCATAATACAAAATCGACTAATTATAATTTTTTTTAAAAAACATGCAAATTTAAACAAGCCAGTAGGCTATAGACACACAATAAAATTTTGTATATTAAATAAAATATTTGCAAAGTACAATTCGGCATATTTCCGATATTTTTTCCAATGAAAGTTGCAACTTAGAATCATGCAACAATTTTCTTCTTTCGTATGGATCCAATAGCTCATAGTTTTCATGCTTACTCAGATCAACATAAGCAACATACACTGCAAAATGAGATGATCTGAGCATGAAATTCACTGGTCCATATCCTTAAATTTTAACTGCAATAGTTTTTTTACAAAAATTATTTTATGCACCTTATTGAAATTATGTCCTCCAAGAAAATGAGACAGTGCCTTGATTGTCATAATCATAGTTTCACCATGTTGATGAAACTTTGAATGGGCAACACTTATCTCATTATTCTTGAAGGACTTCAGATAGTGCCCCAGTGCATAATTTCTTGAAAATTCTCCAGTAGAAGATCTCTGCCCTCCTCGACGAATTGCAAAATCATCAAGAAAAATTGTTTCTGAAATGATAAAAAACAAAGTAAGCTCCAGTATATAAACTGACATAACCAATCTACTAGTACTTGATAAGATACAAAAATTTACGCATTCGGCTTTGTCTTCACTGATTACTATCTCTCCATCAATATTATGTCCACCTTTTGATGTCAATATTGTTGGTGAATAGACAATTGGTTGTGAAAAACCAAGTTGACTTTGGATTCTAAGAAACTCCTCCTCAGAAGGTAGATCATCTTCTTTGTTGCACTTTTCCTCCACAGCCATTTTCAAGCAATCTTTCCCTCAATAAAACTTATCATTATGTACATCGTCAACACCAGGGAGAAGATCATCAGCATCAAAATCAATTATATCCATAAATTCATCTAGCTCTTTGCTCAAAATGCAAAGAGTCTCAGCTTCAATGAAGTCAAAAAGATCCGATATATCCGATATTGTCAAAAAAGAAATTATTATCTATATTATAAGTAGGCAAAGTGATCAAAGATTTATCGGAAGGAGAAAGGGTAGTGGGGGTTCTAGGGCCAGGATCAAAATCAGAACAATCATCTAAACTAAAAATAAAAATATTATCTATATCTACAATCTTTGACTTTTCAGACTTTGTACCACTAGAAGAAATTGCTTCAAAAGTGGAGAGAACAGCCTCCGAATCGTCAAAAATATTTAACAAAAGAAAAAAAAAAACAGATTGAAAATCAACAAATCTACATTTTTTATTATGAATTGGGCACTCATCTACGGACTTGAAATCATTATGTAACTTGGTAAACATTCTGTCAAGCTTAGCTTTATAGATATGCTTGTCGAGTGCCACCAGAACCTGATAATGAATCATGTCCTTATTCTGAAATTTGAATAAAGGAGTACTGAGCAGGGACTTATATCTGAGATATATCTTAGAAAATGCCTCCACACCAAGGCCCTCAGTTATAGAAGGTAGAATAAAAAGAAAAGGAGAAAAAAGAGATTTGAAGTACTTGAACCTATTAAGAATACCAAATTCATGAAAAAACGAAAGCAAACTAGATTCAAAATTAGACATATTAAACAAAAACAATAGAACTAATGTTTTAAATATCTTTCTCAGGCACAAAACCCAGATCAGGCAAGCAAGACAAGGCAACGTGTGCTTGAGAGAGATATTTCAAGTTGGAGTATCGGATCCGAGCACAAGAACAAAGAGCAAAAAAGAAAAGAGATGCGAAGCACGCTTGAATGCGATATCGGATGATGCAGTATCGGATCCAGACGCAAAATAGTCAACGAATGGGTAATGAGAGCAAGCGACGCGCTTGAAATCGATATCCGGCAAAGCAGGTGTAAATTTGCATGAAAATCCGAGCCGAAGAAGACCTATTTATAAATTTTTTTTTGCACGTGTAAATTAGCGACGAGGAACACGTGTTGACTTGTGATTGGTCAAAATAAATGCGTCGTACCTAGAATGATTGATCTTCATCTGTCACAGTTTTCTCAGAAAAATATTGTCCCCAAATAACACCATGGCGGCGTCTCGACAAGAAGCCAAAAAAATGCTATCCACAGTCGGCATGGATTACAAGAGCATCCATGCATGTCTCAATGATTGCATCTTATATCGAGATGAGTTTGAGGAGGCAAACATGTGTCACGCTGTGCGGAATACCGCTACAGGCAAGATTTACAAGGAGCGACCATACCCACCAAGGTGGTAAGACATTTTTCCATCATACCCAAGATACGCCACATGTCTAAGTGTAATTCCATCACGGAGCTAATGACATGGCATTCGAGCAATCGTTCATCTGACAATACTACGAGGATCCCTACCGATTCTCCAGCATGGAAGCACATGGATGCTACATGGCATGAGTTTAGGGATGAGCCTCGCCATTTGCATTTGGGGTTGGCCATGGATGGTGTGAATCCATTCGGTTTGTGCTCCACATCATGGTCCACTTGGCCGATTGTCCTTGTAAACTACAACATCCCCCCTTGCGTAAGTATAAATCGGGTCCAAAAGATGGTTTATCAACAATTCTCCCCAATATGGGAGTTCATGAAATATTGATAGTCTCTTCATGCTGGGAGGGAGTTGCCCTAGATCTTGATTGGATCTCCAAATCCGAAGCCAATCACTTGCCTACAATATTAACAGACAAGCACACACATTTAATGCAGATTATATATCCTTAGAAGAAACATAAAGAGAGTAATCATAAAATAAATAATAATAAATGACATGTACCATTGATTAGCCCAAATATGTATTGTACCTTCATGGAATGAGGACGTTGGCCATCAAGCCCATCATGCATAGGGTGATCGGGTGGAAGGTATCGAGTGTGGCCCTCATAAATCATCTTTCACAAATGTTGTGAGTGACGTGCTTGCAAATACTTGCCACAAACAGGGCACATAACCACTAGTTTGGAGCCCTACATTGTTACAAAACAACCAACTTAATTGTGACTCTGTGAGTCCAATATTTGAATTGAAAGAAAATTTGTGAATGCACATAAAGTTTAATATAATACCATGAATCAAACCAATAACAAGGATATCTCACCTGTCCTCATAGCCAGGAAAGTCGTGCATCGTCCACATCAAGATCTCCTTTACCACAAAATCTCTTTGTCTCAGTGGTCTTGATATATCGCTCACTTGAACTCCTTGCCATAGAATCTTTAGCTCATCTATCCAGGGAGCCATATACACGTCCATATTTTTTGCCTTGTATTTTTCGGGGATAAGAAGGGCGAGCATTAGGTGCCCCTTCGATTTTAAAATAAAAATGAGACACTTATTATAAAAGAACCTAATTTGGTAGTCAGGAGGATCAAAACTGGTACATGATAAGTTATCGTAGTACCATTCTTTTGTATTCAAGAGTTTTACCAACACAAAAAAGTACCAAAATAGTACAAAATTTGTAAAATTAGTACCCGACTACTGGAGTAATCCTACCAATTGGTGTAACAACACTAAAGCAGTACAAAAAAGACCGAATCGGGTCGTATGCAAATTGCAAATACGATGAAATTTTAAAAAAATAGGACCAAAGGTTGTAGATTCTAAAATAAAAATGGTACACACTATAAATCAACACCGGAAATATCACAAGTAGGAGTGTGTATCTGCAGAACCAAAGAACAAGAGTATCAAAAACCAGTTTCAGTAGTGCAAACGAATAACAGTACCAAGAAAACGAAAATCCAAAAAAAAGGAGGACATGAGTGTCATTAAGAAGATGTACTAGATGCCTAACAATACTCTTTCTTCCAATCCTCTGTCGGCATATGTCTTTTTTGTTGGGAGACACTCGAGTTTCTGAGCTCCAAAAGGCATACACCAGTTCCTTGACCTGAGCCATGATTATGCTACCTCTAGGCAATTGTCTCTGATTGATAGGCACTCAAGAGCAGAACCTCCTTGTCGTCCTTAATGTTAAGGCAAGAACTGGCTGCAGCAATATTTCTGTGATGAACACCCAAAACACCTACAATTCTCAAATGAGAGAGATTTGTTGTGTCATCAGCTTTATTTAGTACCATCACAAGCTAAAATCTCTTCACGAAGAGTTCATTCGCCGGGTGGGGCACCTTAATTTGATTGAGGGTGTTACGAATGTTGGAAACAAGATTGCTTTCAATAGTATTAGATGACATTTGTAGCTCCCAAAAAGTTGGTTGCAAAAGTAGTTCTTGAAATATCTCTCTCTAAATTAATATTGAAAATTGTTGTGTATGTCTTGGCCAATATTTTTGTCGTAGCTAAACAAATTCGTTTTCTTGTTTTGACGTCATCTACTAAAGGTTGATCTCCAAGCCTCCTAAAAACTTTTTTTTCCATTCTCTGTTCTCGTTTCTTACCAGCCCAATAATCCCTCATTGTAGCTTTGTCGGCACAATGACGAGGCTCCATGTTGGTATCACTTGCGTACGTCTCATGCATCGTAGGAAAAACTGTTGGAATATCTGGAATTGAATCTGTGAAATATATATTATTGCCCTGCAGACTATCCATGCAAGAATTGTCTTTTATTCTGTGCACAAACTAATCGATCAAACAAAGAGCTCGATCAAACAGATCACGATCAACAAGAAAGACCTAGATCAGCCACATCGCAATCAGAAAGAGCACGATCAACAAGAAAGATGTATATCAAACCAATAATGAGAGATCTTGCGAACGCGATCAGAGAGAGCTAGAGCGGGAGATCTTTCGAATGCGAGGAGAGAGAGAGCGAGAGCGAGACAGAGAACTCGGCAGCCTGCTATCCCACAACAGAGGTAATTATTAGATTTACACACCTGCAAATATGTTACAAACAGTCATAGTCTCTTCATCTCTAGTGGACCCAGTTTAGAATGTTAAACAATAAACATTTTTTTGAGTGCATTTGTACCCAAAAAAGGTAGTGTCCTTGACAGTCCATGTTGTACCACCAAACCATGCTTTTAGCCTTTGAAAATAAATCCATCTTGCGATTGGCTGAACCTGCATGTTGCCCCACAATACAAAATGTTTTAGAATATTCTTTTGCTATTCGATATACTTGGTATTGTATATTATTGAAGGATTGAGTCTTATTGAAATTTTACATCTTGTAATATTTTTTCAAATGTTGAATTGTAAGATTGAATTCCAAACAAGTTCTTAGAAAAATGTTCATATCTTTCATATTGTAAAATCATAAAAAGAAAATCTAGAAGACTTTGAATTTACTTATTTAAATAAGTATTGCTCAACAATTTTCTTGATTTTCAATTATTTAAGTGCATGATTTTCATAGTATCTTGCATCACTCATGCCAAATTTAAAATATTTGCAAAAGGAAGCATTTAAAAAATAAATAAATAGTTTTTAAATTTGAGATACATAATTTAGGTTAATTAGCAAAAAAAAATAAGGGGTTCTAAAAAACATATCTCTCTACCATTTCTCAATCGAAATGATTTTGTGTGAGCGAAGTGGACTAAGTCATAAACAACGCATGACTTATTGGAGGACAATTTGTTCTCTTTACTTCACAAGACCAAGTCAAAAACAAATGAGAATGAATAACATTTAAGACCAAAAATTTTCACTTTTTGGCTTTGCGGCGAAGTGATAAACCATGGTGATCATATGTTCAAATCTTACACGTTGCTGAGTGAGTTTCAGCAAAAACCTATATATATATATATATATATATATATATACATATATATATGTTATTTTGAATTGCAATAACTTTTTTCATTATTTTCAAGCATTTGATATATTTTTTGACTTGGAGGCAAAGCTTCTCTGGATCTCAAAAGTCACCTATGACTCAGCATCATTATGACTGAATGGAACTTGACAAGTGTACAAGATGGAATAGTTCAAGCTAAATAATAATTCAGGGCAGAAAGGTCCTATCAATAGAAACTAAATAGTTCCTGGTCAAAAAGACGGCACAGCACCCAAGGAGGCATTTAGTAGTCATGCCTGTGATGCAGATGCAAAAATGAGAACGTTTTCTATCATGGCTTTATCATTTTGTGGAAACAATCAAGGGTGCTGGCTCAATTGGTTATTTTGACTTGGTCTCAAGTTCGAGCCTCCCCTTGGAAACCAAGAAGCATTTTGTGGAAACACGTTACAAACAAATTACTCCAATACCATGCGGTACTTTAATATATGTATCAGAGTGGGTTCTTAGAATAAAGCTGATCATAGCTGGAAAGCGATGTTCCATATAATTGTTGTGCAGGAGTGACTCAAAGAGGTGAGAGAGTGGTTCAGCATGTTTGGGACATAATCAGAGATCCAGTGGAAGCAGTGGGGCTGCTCACCACCAGATCACACTTCACTCGGAACCAGCGATGCCAGCTTGACTTCCAGATACCATATACGAACTTCACCCGGGCCGCAATTTCAGACTGTAAATTGATTGCATCTCTTGTCAGATCGGCATTCAGATTGGCTGCAGCGGATCGCTTGAGTAAATGGTCACGTATGGACACAACCCCTAAAACCACAGTTCTGTTTTGAGCCTCCTGATAAAAGGGTGCAAACTCAGTGCGTCCTATCTCAATTCCACTGTAGTAGAGGATAACTTGAAGTCTGCCGTTGTAGGTACCGAGATGGTGGTTTTTGTCGTCGCATTCCAGACTGACGTTGATGTCTGAATTAAGCACGGAATCAACAGGATCATCTGGGTCTGTACTGACTATTGGGCTGCCAAGAGCAGTGATTGTGAGATCTGTGATCTGCACATTCAAAAGCCGATACCCAGGGCTATGCGGATGCACGAGAAACAATGTCATCATGATCGTCAGTGCAGTTACAATAAAAAGGAAGAGCAAAACTGCGCAAACGCGAGACACTAGCCCACGAGAAGATTGGAAGTACTCATCTTTGTTGCGAGACCGGCCCCAAGCCATTGTGAGCCGGCTGGAAACCAGCCAGTTTCACATCAGCAGTGAAAAGAATTCAATGTAGAATCTGAGATCAAGCACTTCGAACCGGTCCAGGACTAGCCAGGTTTACACCCGCATCGAAAAGATTTGTATGAATTCTCAGACTATTCCACTTTTAACAGGTCATAGACTAGCCGTTGTCACACTGGCGGTGGAGTTTTGTTGAGTATGAAACCTTGAGACTTTGATAGCTACCTATCCAGGAGGAAGAGGGGGATTGTGAATGATTGATTCCTTGATTGATGGGAGTAGTGCTGTTCCAATATAGATTTTTATGGTCCACCATGTTTTTTGAGGTCGAATACCAATGCAAGGTAATTGGCCAAGAGGACAATGCACAAATACCCTTCCAACAGTCATTTTGCATCCTTTTTGTTTGCTTTTCCTGTTTTAGTCCTTTTTGGTGCTTTGCTTTTGGAGCACACCACCTACAAGCTGAAACTCAAACATTGTCTCAAAAGTAGAACCCAAAAACTCATCCTTACATGACTTTGTCCTCAATCCACTATTAAGCATTTAGAATCGTGTTTTGTAATGTGCATCTTGAGGGTAAA
The DNA here is from genome assembly GCA_029204225.1 of Diphasiastrum complanatum. Taxonomy (NCBI): domain Eukaryota; kingdom Viridiplantae; phylum Streptophyta; class Lycopodiopsida; order Lycopodiales; family Lycopodiaceae; genus Diphasiastrum; species Diphasiastrum complanatum. The sequence goes on from CM055106.1 coordinate 47,521,704, forward strand.
ACCAAGGTAAAGTTGTGCTACATTACCCAAAGTTTGGAGCATAATTAAATTCAAATTATAATTCTTTTTGTGTGATTTGATATGTTTATTGCACTCAAATGATTATGTACAACTCACCTTTATGTAAAGGATTTGCATTTATTGTATGATGTATCCTTGCACATGATTAAATTTTGCAAAATAAGGCATTCCTTGGGAATTCACATTCATGAGTAAGCATCATATTAATGTAGGCACCAAAGCTTGGTTTGGGGGAATCCATACAAGTTTGGTCTTTTGGCTCCTTGGGTGGTGTAATGGGAAAATTGACTTGGTTGATAATGTTGTTGGAGTGACAAGTAAAAGTTATGGAGGTAGATTAATCTTACTTCACATAGAAATTACTTAATAAGAATGTTGATGTGAGAAAAAGCTGAATGGTGGTGTATAATTGTACCAAGAACTTAATATATTGAGTAAGAAAACATATGTGAAAATTCTTTAGTAAATCTTGAATTAGTTGTCATAATTGAGGGACATGCTCTTATATGTGAGATCAACAAAAGGTTGAATTGAATAATATAGCAAACTGAATGATGCTTATTGTTATTGGTCATGATAAAGCTATATTCTCAAGTTGGTTGTCTGTTGAATGCTCAAACACGCACAAGTAGAATAACAAGTATTTTCCATAAAAAATTCACGTAGTAGCATCCTCAATGCATTTATGCTCATTGAAAGCATTTGTAAACTATGATGGGGTCCAATGTCTATTGTACTAGTGAAAATGCATTAGTCGTGTTTATACGATATCCTATAACTTTACATCTATATTAATTAAGGAGATTTTTTTTGTGCTTATCTCGACCCATCTTTGTCAGGCACAAGATTAATTGTCATGTCACTCCCCAACACAAATGTTAGGATTAAAAATGTTGGCAACACACTTACGATGGTTTTAGATAGAAGGGGCTAAGTACGTTTCAAGAAACAGACTTGCCCCCACACTCCACCCCTCATTAATAGCAACAAATGGCTTTCACATGAAAGCTAATTTTGAAAATAAGTGCAACTGGGATAAATATAAATTTGTACAATAAATCCATGGCATTGATTAGATATAGGCCCTTGGTCCCACTATTGGCCTCGAGACAAGTCAACATACAAGGTACATGGGGGCAACCTCCCTTGGGAGCTATGCCATGTTGAGATCCATTCTGCCATAAAAAGCTCTAACTAGAGGCAACCCGGGTGATGCATGGGTTGTCACAAGAAAAGTACTTATGTCCAACGTTTCTAGCTTCTGAAATATAGTTTTGCTATGTGGAGCTTGGAGATCTCCAAAGCTAGAGTGCTTTAGAGTTAGTGCATAGAACATAGCTGTCATTGAAAAGAGCTTCTGGAAATCAATTTTTCAAGAGTTCGGAGTTTACGGGGATCAAAGGGTGAAAAGTGGAATACCAATGCACTATTTTAGAGATACAGAGGCTTGGGGCGCAGGCTATTTGCCATGAGTGTGACAGAGAGTGAACGGTTATGCGTTGAACACAGGAGCCAAGCTAGCATGTGGAGGGATCTGGTGTTTCCAAGAAGTCGTTTCAACATCTACATTCTTTTTCAACCGCGTGATTGGGACTTCATTAAATCGACGGTCCAAATTAAGGAGTATTTATGTGGCTAGGATTAAATCTTGTTGAATCAATGGTTAAAATGGCTTTGAAAGGGCCCGAAGGGCATTGAAGTGCACATTGAGCTGGCAACGACAAAACTGATCCACGCAATCACCACAATGTAACATCGAACACTTTGAGACAAGAACATAAAGGATTGCTATCCAAAAACTATATATTTGCATTATATGCTTCCAAGTACAAGAAAGTCTAACTAAATAGCAACTAAGAGATCTGCCTGCTGTCTAAAGCATAAGAGAGAAAGTAACCATCAAATATGGCAAGTAACTATGATATTCGTACAAGTTAATTATTTCCCTTTTCAGTTCTCTCCCTCAATAATTAATGTTAACAACTTAACAACAAGTAAACTATTCAAGGAACATGCCTCCATGATAGCATAGTTCCTTCTGACTAAAAAATAAAGGCGTACTTCATAACGATGTTATAAGAAAGATGTAAAAACACATTCATCAACTTATGCAGCTTTCAAGATATCAATTCAATGCCAAGACCTAGACTGAAATCTTCAACCTTGTCTCTACGCAATCCACAAAGCCTTTCAACTTCATCAAATCCAATTTCCTTGAATAGACTAGACCAAGATGAAGTGTGTCTTTCACATACCTTAGATTGCGCTTAGCTGCTATCTAATGCCCCAGATAGGTGTCACCATAAACTGACTCACAAGACTCACAACATAACAAATGTCTTGTCTCGTAGTGGTGAGATATCCAACAAGTCGGTGATACAATGTACAGTCAACAGAACCACTCTTGTCAAGATGCAACAATTTCTTACTAACTTCACTAGGCAAAGTTAGTGGTTGGGTATAAGACAATGTGTAGTGAAACTCAGGAAGCTATTTGGTTGAGACAAATATTGGGTGAGATGGATGTGACACAACATAACCCCACAACTTTATATAGCGATAGTCATAGTGGCATTCAACTAGCGAAGAATCCGGTGTTCTACATGAGAACCAAACCCATCAAGATTCACTATCACTTCATAAGCGGAAGGCTCTTAATTAGGAAAATAAATGTTATTCATTGTAGTATAGATGAACAACCATATCTAACATTTTCAATAAGCCACTCATTAGAGAAAAGTATTGTATCAAAGAGATTGTGTCTAACTGCATTCTTACATGCACACACTTTAGACATAATTAAACTCATTCTAGTACATGAGTATTGTCATGTCATTTGCATTATGTTTTTGTTTGAGTAAATTTTATAGGTAAAATAATTCATAGATTGAACTACATTTATGACTAATAGTGTGTGCCGAAAGTGTTGCTTTTGATCTGACTTTATATCACACTTTCGCAATTGAATGAATTTTTGTGTGTCTGTGGAATCAATTGATTGAATTCTTGCGACTTTAGAGCTTGGATTAAGTAGAATTGCCATCGAGTTATTGATGGTGGAACGAATCCAATAGACATAGTTCATCCACCAAGGAATTCATCTATCCCATTCAAATTCCCAATAGGGTTGCCACAAGAAATCTACTTATGTACATTATTTCTTGTTTTTGAATTACAATTTTGCTATGTGCATCTTAATAGCTTTCTTGAGTGATTCCATTATGAGAATGCCCTTCCATCTCTTTGAGTGTGATTGTGGAATTAGATTTATTTTCTGTTTTCTAGTTCATGCATTATGGAGTAGAGTGGAATAGATTTCTTGTTTTGCTTTAGAATAGTTTTCAGCTTTCAAGTAAACTAGATAGACTGAAATTGTGATTTAAATCCTGCATATCCTCATACATTTTAGTTCTTGATGTTCTTGGAGAGCCCAAGAATCAATAGATGGGTATTTCTTGATCCTTGGCCTTGTGAGCTTGCTAATTTAGTTTATTGTTGTCTTGTTTCCATTTTTGTTTGATGCTTTAGATTAATCTGAGTTTCAAAAACGTTTCCAATCCCATTTTTACTGTAAGTAGAAGTAAGAATCTGAAGGCATTCATCCAAGTTGCATGTCGATTTTTAGATGAATGCCATGGCTTCCACTTTTTAATTGTAGCTCAAAAGTATGTCATGTAACATATCATTGAAAAGCCCTTGTTGAGCGCTTTCCAATGCACCAAACTTTGCTAAATTCGGACTTACCACTAAAAAGTTATGCCATTTTTAGTATGGAATCAAAATGTGGAGTCAAAAAGTTATGTTATGTAGATTTCAAATTTGAGTGTTTTAATTGGTCCATGTGTAAGAAACGTTTGAGAAAAAATATAAAAAGAATCTTCACAAAGGGTCTATTTTGGATTTAGAACTCCTCTAATGTCGGGTTGCAGCGGTAGTAACGGCTTACCTTGGGGACTGCTTCATACACCAAAGGTATGGTGTGTTGGACTACTATTGGCGGAATGCCCTTTAGATCACTATAGCTCCAGGCAAAACAGTCTTTATATCCCACCAACAACGACCGTAGTCTCTTGAACTGCGTGGATGTTAACTGCTCTCCCACATGCATTATATATTCTTCTTCTCCTGGTTCTGCAAGATTCATCGGTTGTGTTCACGCAGGTCCCTCGAAGACTTGTTCCGCTGGTGCCTGAGTTTGATCAGGTTCTTGTTGGGCTTGCGGCATCATGATTACCACGTCGTCCAATGTATAATTCTTGAAAGTATCAAGCATCTCATGAACTGGAGCTCATCGAGATTCCTCTTTTAGCATATTGATCTTGGCCCGACTGGTCATTTTTTTATTTTCTGTCACCTGTATCTGAGTCCAACTTGATTGACTTCAAGGAATCCAACACCTTCTTAGAGCCCTTTTTTGTCATTTTGATGGGTTCATCTTTGTTGTCTTTCTTTGGGACTGCTGTGACATTCACCTCATGGTTGCGAATATCAACGTCCACTGTAGCTATTGCCTCTTCGGGTAGGTCACTCCATTGGATGACCTGGTTGTAGCATTGCTTCAACTGAGGCCCAAAAGCAAAAAAAAAGAGTCCAAGTACACATAAAGGGCCAATATAGTTACAAGTGTATGGAAAAAGGGCTAAAAATATTAATAGGGAGAAGAAAGGTGTGGGAAAAAAATGCTGGAATATTTTAGATTAGTGAAATTGATTATGTAAGAAACTTGTTCTTGGCATACTAGCTCCAAAATCCAGAAACCAAGACTTATCCAATCGTGCTTTTCAATCTTTGACCGTAAATGCGATGTCAGGAGGTGTTGTGACTGCATTCAGGTGTTTTTTTTTTTGCTTACTGGCATTCTTCGCTTTGAAAACCCTACAATTCTAGATCTCATGATTAGTGCACTTGCAATATTTACAGAACATCTTCTTCTTCGACTTTGGATTTGATAATTGTTCTTGACTTTGAGGCAGTTTCTGAATATATGATGCAGACTACTTAGAGCCTTTTTGCTTCTGTCATTTTGAGCCTTTGTTGACATATAGAGCATGAGATGATGAAGTTGATGAAGCACCTTAACCTCTTTGATTATCTTCTTGCAACAACATAATGATAACTCTAGTAAGAGTTAACCCTGGGTGTGTCGATATGATCGTCATCTAGTTCTCATATATAGAGGGCAAGCTTGAAAGCAATGTCCTGATTGCATCTTGATCATCTACGACTGATCCGACAATAGCCATCTATTGCAAGAGATTCTTAAATTGGTCAACGTGATTATGAAATGAATAACCATTAGACATCTTGAAGATTTTATTCGTAGATATAACTTACAAGTTATGTCCTTCGCATCATATAGTGAGCTCAGGATGTTGCATACTTCTTTCAAAGTTTGATTTTCAAATATGTGGCCAATCTGAGTGTCTAATATATTGAGAATAATAAGCGTAAAGGCTTTACCATCCTTCGACTTCCATTTTGAGTCTTATGAGTCATCTACACATGTGACAACATCCCACAACTCATTGGTGATTAGCAAGGCTGTCACCTTAAATTGTCACAAGTAGTAATTGGATCCATTTAGCTTGTTTGCGATACGGCTGGCTTTACTTTGAGAATCCATCTGGAACTTTAGTTTGTTGATATATCGATGACATTAAGAGAGAGATACCATGCTGCACTACAATTGGAAATCAACTATCTGATCTTGAAATTTGATACCACAGATTGACGAATATAATGTCGATTTGATGTCACGAAAGATATCAAGTATTAGAGGTCCGATATGACAGATTGCTCTGATATTATGAAGGTACACTCTAATATTATATATTAGAGCTCTGATACCAAGCTTACAGCTCTGATACCATGTTGGAAAGAGGTGTGATGCAATAACGACAAGTCAAAGATAGTAAACGACTTATCGGGCACAGTGGAATGAAACCTGCTTTCCTAATGCATGACTACACCTACCAATATTGAACAAAACATAATGACATAAGTCACATTCAATATTATAGTAAGTAGCTTTGAAATTTTCAGTACTACAATGATTACGTAGCCACACAATGTATTGAATTATCAAACAAAAGCAGTATGAGATTATCAGTTACAAAACCAACCACAGAGGTGCATACATTGTGACATGATACTGAACGCAATAAAGGATAGATTGATTCAACATGAAACAGATGATGATGAGCACAAGACAATTGCAGATAGAAATCGCATGCTCGAAGCTATCTGTGAGCAACTGATATCTATGTCTGAATTTCACTTCTGCTAATAAATAGTAAGTGCTAATAGCAAAACTCTGAATGAACTCTAAAGAATCGAGCTAGAATGCTCAAGAGTGTTCAAGTTTGAAAGCTTGAGAGTGCTGCTACTTGATTCAATTGAATTACTTGAATTAAAGTGATAGACGTATGAACAACTATTTATACTAAGCAAATGCAGCAATGTCCAGTAGTAGGACAACTAATTAGGTCATAGATCATAATGGCCAGTGGGCCATAGTGAGCTGGAATCCAGTTAGTACTCCATGGAAATTGAGCAATTCTCAAGTATTTTTGCAGACAATGTAGAAACATGCATAAAACTGCAGAGTTGGATAAACGATAGTGGATGAAGATTAAAAATGACTAGTCGATGATCAGGAGAATAATCCAACACAAGAGAACACTTAGGAGGTGTTATTCACAAAAGAGATAAAGTATTACATATATATACAATCTCTCTTTTAGGGGGGGTACCATTTCATGGCAATATTGAAGAAACAAAATGTTTCTATTGCCAAAGCCTTACTAGCTTTCCACCCTGATTTTGACAGAAAAGACACACAAAACAAAAATGTTCGTAAACAATTTCGCGACACACGACATGAAATAATTTTGCAACACAAAATCATTCATGCTCCACAAAGGACCAAGAAGATCAGCCAAGTACCATGGGGTACAAGTATTTGATCAGATATCATGACATCAGCATAAGTACTCTAGCATGTGGCTAATCTGCCACTCTTGTAATCCGTGATTAGTTGTAGGTGTTTAATCTTTCTGATCTGGAAGTTACACGACGCGACACGAAAAAGTTCGCAAACTATATACTTTCTGCTTGATGCATAATACTGTAAGATGAAAATATACATAATACATGTCCGCCTGTGAGCGAGACAATTTTGTAAGAGGATCAGCAGATCCAAAATTCCGCTAGTAAGCGAGACACTATTCGTGAGAGAATTGTATTTCTCTCCGACCAATGCATTGTGTGGATCTGTCGCACAATGCTTGAAATTAGAAGATCAATAGATAATATTGTAGTTGTTATGCGCATATTATTCTAAATTATTGTATGATCTCGAACGAAGATTTGTCTGCTATTATTCGTGTATCTGATTCACTTGTTTATTCAATTCTACACATTGGTTCGATTTTGTTGAATGCTATAATAATCTATAACGTAGATCAGCAGTGTCTGTCTACATTCTGGAGGATTGTAGGAATGATATAGCCGGCAGTGATCAGCAATCATGTCTGAATTCCACATGAGCTGATTTTATTCAAAAATGTTTTCGCTTCATGTTTCATTTCGTTTCGCTTCGCGATCACTTGGCTTTAAGCTTAAATCAGTTTCAGAGCTCATTTAAGTTTCATTTCGCTTTGCTTCATTTCGTTTCGTTTTGTTTCGTTGCAGAGCTTGACTGGATCGCAAATTCTTCTCGAGCAAAAATTATTCATGATCAGAACAGCTTTGCAAAATGTTCACGAATCATTGAGAGACTACTACCAGTTTGTTACCAGAATTTTACTGGAATTTTAAATTTGCACATTTTCCATCATTGGTATCAGAGCCACCTTGTCATAGTCTGACATAGTCAAAAAGCTATCAGGTTCAGGAGGCTAAGCATTCAAACAAAGAAGCATTAACAAGTGAGAACACAAACTCAAGAGCAATGGCTTCAATAAGCAGCATACAATCCAAGATTTGTACAATCCTAGATTCATCAGGATCTAGCTTCCTAGCTGATACTAAGACCTCGCTGATACTAAAGGGAGAAGGATTAATGTTGGATTTACTCCTTCTACTCTCTTGAATCCCATTTTTAATCTGCCTCCACTCTTGCTGCATATTTACTAACGTTGTCACGCAGCTTGCATATTTACACGCAAATTCGCACAGACGAATAAAAGACGAAAGAATCGCGAATATTGTGTTTTTACACAGGTTATGGTGATAGGCGAAAAGGGGACACTATCCTACAGAATGCCAAAGGTGCCCTAAAAGCTAAGGCACCCTATAAATCTTATCCTAAGGCCATTCGTAAGAGTGACCCAGAGCTGATGGAGATTGCACGGTTGGGTGTGATCAGAGGGCAAACACAAGATGAGTGTTTTTCTAGCGATCTATTGGAGGGGCACTAATGGCGAGGACTTCATGGTGTGCTCATTTGGGAGCACAAGTTGGCATTACAACATGGGGCCAATCATTGGCATTGGCATCGATGGAAAGACATCTACCATCACGGACATGAATAAGCTATCTTTAGTTTTTATGCGTATGGCTGTATTTGCAGGAGTCTCGGCTTGGTATAGGTGTCACCCATGAGTGGCGAGTCATGGATGAGCTTGCGTTGGCATGGTGTCGGGTGGCACATGGCCAGGGAAAGTGAGACACTGCTAGGAGTCAAGAGGAGGAGGTGATGTTTTGGCGATCGGCTTGGATAACAGGATGGTGAACTAGGGACGGGTCAAGCCTACTTGGAGATAGGTGGCATGGAATGTACCCAGTGTAGTAAATATCATGAGGGCATGGAGTGCATTACGGGGTGATGTGGATCCAGCATGCCCATGGTTATGAACCAGTAGGGATGGAGATAGTTGCTTAGGGAGTGAAATCTGATACTTTGGCGAGTGATCAGGTGAGCTGCATGGTTATATACACGGTAGTCTCCAGGTTGGCGTCAGATGTTGTTGGTGAGATAGGCTCCTTGGTGGGAGGTCTATGTATTGGTCAAATCAGAGTTGGCAGCGTCAAGCATAGAAAGTTGAGCATGGGATGTAGGACATGTAGATCATCATCAGTATCTTTGAAGGATGGGCGAGCTACTCAGGTATAGCCTTTGGTGAGGTTTGCATACATTCATTCATTGAGTCCTTGGTAGACTCTTGTGCTTGGAGCATCTTGGTGACAAGTATTGGCTATGGTCGGGGACCTAATTTGGTGACCATTGGTGTAGCAGCGGATCTACAGGTGACAAGTGTTGGTACGATAGGATACCACAATTTGTGCAAGTCTGGTCATGTATTTGACATATTTGTATTGGTTTGCATAGATGTGTGCCTGCATGTTACCTTGTCACACGAGTCTAGATCTGAGTCGGAGTCATACGTGGTTGTGCATTTGTAACATTTGAAGCAAAGCCATTTTATGCTCATTGACTTGTCATTATGTCTACTAATTGTCTATCTGGTGAGGGTATAATCTTCTGGTGGTAGTAAGATTTCCTCAAGTTGAGCCTCAGTCGCTCATTTATGTCAGCTTTACAGGTTGTGCTTGTAAGTGTCTGATAGGATATCAGCCTAGCTAGATTGAGGATGTAAGTCTCATGGTGGCAGTGGGATTTCCTCAGTTTGAGTCATGTCACTCATGTGGTCCACTTGTGGTCAAGTTGGATTGGGGACAAGTCAGTTGGTCGAGAGTGTGGTAGACTCTCTATATGAGCATTGTCTTTGCATATGATACTCTTTGTGTCAAACTTGGTGGTTTGATGGTGTGCTTGAGTGTGAGTCAAGTACAAGGTAGCAGGGATATGCATAACATCTTTTGGACACTCTAGATGCTGCTACAATATATTTTTTTACTCCTACTGCATTTGAGCTTAAGGGAGAGTGTTAAGAATCAGATTTGATCTGATATGTTTTTACTGTAAGCTCAAAATGCAGTATTGTAATTAACTGTACATATCTTGAGTTAATTAGGATTTACAATTTTTAGTTGTTATCGGGACGTGATCCACTATCAACATATCGATCAGGCACTGATCCCGTAGATGGCTACTTGGGTTAGCCGAGTAGCCACACATAGGAAAAATTAGCCTATATAGAATTTTATACAATATATGCTATACTCGAGGGCATGTCTTGAGCTTGTCGGTCGAATTTGGCCGTACTGGGCCCAGGTGGTAGGCCAATTTTAGGACACCTGTCTTTTTCATGCAGGTTGTGGATTTTCTATATGTACAGTTTCCTTTGTAATATACAAAGCTTTTGTTGTGCCATCTTTGAGAGCTTGTGAGGAGTGTTTATGGTGATTGATTGATGTGATCTACATATTGCACTAGATCCTAACAGGATTTTAACGTGATGGCATCGATCAGATATCTATCATTCATCTATTGAATGAATTCTGAGGAGTCCAGATAGGGGCGGATGAGTTTGGGAACACAACGGTGTGATGGCTTTGGTTTATCATCAGAAAGAATTCCTATGGTAGCCAGGGAGGTGGTGTTTACACGCACGCGGTGTGTTGTACCTTGGTATTGGACGTAGAAACTATGTTTATCTTCATCCCACATGGCATAGGCCATGAGGATGAATTCCATGTTAAGGGCGCAGGTAAAGAGCATTGAGTAAATACCCATTGCTTCGAGGAGAGGTTGGGAAATTTGGAGCCAAGGTGTGATCTAAGATTCTGTAGACAGATCTTAGATGTGGATGGAGGTAGGGACTTCGCATTGAACCACTTGGGTGGTGTTAGTTTTGCTGGAAGGGCTAGAGGGCTGGTTATCGAAGTTGGAGAAGGATGCCATGATGATAGTGGGTTTGGTTAGGGCTTTGTAGAGGTAAGGTAAGGGTTGGGTATGATGTCTTAATGACTGGGGATGAAAAAGGAGGAAAAAGCTTAGCAAAAGGAGAAAAAGACTCAAAAAAGTGAAAATGCTGAATTTGACTAAATGGAGGTGGATCAGGTGGAAATGAGAGTGGAGCAGGTGATTATGAGTGCTAAGGATAGCTTGTGTGAAGTTTGGTCACAAACGAAGATAGGTGAAAATTCGCTTATAAAATTGGCAAGAGCTTCATTGTGTGGTGTCGAATGACTCGAGTTTCTTGCTTATATAGAGGAGAATTAGAGTGTGTATTAGGAGAAGTGCACTTTCCACTTTTCAGTTCCATACCAATTTTTGTAGGGACCTATTTCACAATATTCTAAGATCCTAGAGAAGTCTGCGAGACTTCATAAACTGTTTTGACTACCCTACAACAGTTCTGAAGGTCATGCGAGGGTTCATTTCAACACTTATAGAGAGAAAACTCTTGCACAATTTGTTCAATTTTGATGATTTTCGAGATCTGACCACATACATAGGTCAATTTCACTATCCTAATTCTATTGATGCTGTCTGCGAGAGCTGGTATGGTGATCTTGATGGCATGCGAGAGTTCCTAAGATTCAGATTGCTTGAACTCTCCCAAAGGCTCTTTTTTGTCTTTTTATTCACTGTAACAGGCGATCATGTCATGCTTTCCAACATGCTTTCTTAGCTGCCAATGCATGTACATGTTGGAATTAAGCATCACTCCAACTCACCAGAATTCACTCTTGCACTAAAGGCACATGCATAAACGACCACAATCAGTCAATCTTGCATGCCAAAATGTTCAACCATAAAATCAGCATGCAGAATCTGTTGAACAGTGATCAAAATCCTACTCAACTGCTGCAAAAACGAATTTGAATCAGATCCTAAACATTAAAACTATTCTACACATACATTAATCCACAAAACTGAAACAAGTAATTAATCTAATAGCATGTTAACAGTCCAAGGATCAAGAAACACTCATTTCTTGATTCTTGGACAGCCCAAGAACATCAAGAACTGGACTGTAAGAAGATATGCAAGATTTACATCACAAATCCAGCCTATTTAGTTTATCTGAATGCTGATTCCTACATTAATCCACAAGAAAACAAGAAAACTAATCCACTCTACAATCCACAACCACACATAAAGGATGGAAGGGCAAGATCATGAATGCATCACTCAAGAAATAAGCATGATCAAGGAGCACAAAGGATGCACCAAAACTCATGGAGGCTCTTCTCATTTGGACATGGAGTCTTCTCAAAGAGGGAGTCTCTTAAATAAGCAAGAGAGATCCTTAGGTGGCATCCTTGAAGAGTGTGAAAAATCGCAAACCTGTCGCGACCACGACTCAACCATCACTCAATGCGTTTTGGATGGAGTTCAGATGCGATCACTGGACACTGTCGGCTAAATCACTCCTACAGCACTCCAGAGTGTAGTCAGGCACTGCTGATCTACGTTCATAAAATTAATGCAGCATTCAACATAGTTTCAACCAAGGTGCGGAATTAAAAGGAACAAGAAAACTTAGACACACAAATAACAGCAAACAAATTTGCATTCGAGATCAGACACGACAAGAAAATTATCTATACTGATCTTTCTCTGATTCTTCAAGCACTGCATGAAAATCCATGCAGTGCATTGGCGTGGGAGAAATACGATTCTCTCACGAGTGATCATATCGCTTTACTAGTGGACAGTTGGATCTACAGATCCTAGACAAAATTGTCTTCGCATGCAGGTGGACATCTATTCTGTAATTTCGTCTTAATTGCTTACTAGCATTAGACTACTTCATTACATTGTATGTGTATTCTGGCATCACTTGTCAGGTATCATCCAGCAAGTATATAGTTGCTCTATGTAACCTTTTTATTAGAGTGATTAAGCATCTACAACTAATCAGGAAATTACAAGAGTGGCAGATTAGCCACGACCTAAAGTGTATCTACTGACGTCATGCCATCAGATCAGACATCTGTACTTCTGGGTACTTGCATGATCTCGCTGGCACTCTATAGCATTCAACAAAATCAAACCAATCTGTGGAATTGAATAAACAAGTGAATCAAATACACGAATAATAGCAGACAAATATTCATTCGAGATCATACAATCTCAAATGTTTTATGTTTCTCGGCTGTGACAAGAAAGCTTCAGTTTACAAATGTCTCTCGGGCTATTGTTAATCCCTACCAGAAACCACAGAGACTAATTTATTAAGTAATGGATTTAGTTTCTTATGAAAATGATTGGATTTTGGATCTTTGGTCTAGAATTGTCACCATTACAGTGTGTGCACTGAAAAATGAAAGAAATTATATGGTTGTGAAAAAGGATTCAGTTCATTCGACATTCATCGTTCAGAGGGTTGTTGCATCCAATGATCAACCTAATGTCGACGATGAAGTGGGTGCATCTTTTGCCCACGATAGTAAGAAAGTGGAGGTGGCCTTGTCAGAGCGACCATCTCCTCTAAAGGATTAATTTGGAGATTTTGCTGATCTCCAAGATGAAGATATTGATGTTGGTAATGTTGGTGACGATGACCACGATGGTGACGGTCAGGCTCAACCAACTCATAATGATCAAGAAGAAATATTGGATGTATTATTTTGATTGAGAATACAAAAATTACTATTTTGTATCACTTATGAGATGTTTGAAATGTCAATTGTCTGTATGTTGAGTGTATTTATTGTATGATGAAAGTTATTTGTTTTCTCAATTCTATTATGAGAGAAAATATATATATCTATATATAATTCATAAGCATTATATTTTAATGTTATTTTTTGTATTATATTCTATTTACCTAGCAAGAATGATTATGAGGGTTAAAGCATTCAATGATTACTTCTCAAGGAAGTTGGTAAGTGTACTTCATCAAATGAGGCTTGGGAAGCTTTGAAGAAGCTTTATGAGTCTAAGTCTACATCAAGGGTTCTAACTCTTAGGAGACAAATCTTTTCAAGTACACAAAAGAAGGATGAAAGTGTTCATGCTATGGTTTTGAGGGTTAAAGCATTCAATGATGAGTTAGCATGTATTGATGAAATCATTAAGGAAGTAGAACTTGTCAAGTTGTTCATAATTGTGAAGTTTTGGCACGTGTGAACTTCTCAACACACCTTTGATGGATCTTATGAGGTGTTGTGTTTGCACATGAATGATAAACAACAAATTAGCATGACAATTCAAGACAAGAGTACAATAGCATATCATAGGTTTGAAAAACTAAGTATTCACTATGAGATATAATGTCCAAAATATTTCTAAGTCCTTACTATGAGGAAATCTCCTTGCTCGCAAGTAGAGAGAGAATATACAAGCACAAAATCTTGTGTAGAGAGATAAATCTCAATTTTCATAAAAACTTACAATATGAAAACTAGCCAAAAATCCCTACATGATGAGGCTCGAGTTCCAAGGTGGATTTGAATGTGATCAATGGTTGATCCACATTATTTGGTTGACTCTACTATCATAGATCCACATCTCAAACTACATGCATGATGTGACATGAATTGCATATCTTTTTCCTAGATACACTAGACATGTGTAAAATTTTACAAGTTGCATTGTACCTAACTTTGCATGTCACCTAACATTTTGCATGCTTACACATCTAAATCTACCTAACACATACTCGACCTATTCTACAAGATTATGTGCTCAATTCACATACCTCAATTATGTACAATGAAAATAACATGAGCATAACCCCCAAATTGAACATAGAAAGATATTTTTTACCATTCTTCTAGTCACCATGGACTTTGAGATTAAGCCAAGCTTTGATCTCATTGTGTGCCAAATATCATAGGATACTCTTTGTAAGTCCCATTCCTAACCTAGCATAGGAGCGGCACCTTTGGAATGAGTCCAAATAGCGCTTTGATAGGGTAGAGAGATTCTAGGAGCTAAAATAGCATGTTCTTCATTGTTTTGGGATCTCGAGATCTTGACCCCTAATTAGGGTGGATCAAGTGGATATTTAGGTTATATGATAGGGTTAGGTTATGATAAATGCATAGAATCCCTAATATGCTCAGATCCAAGCTCTACATGTATAAATATGTGATGGGATTTCCATCCAATTGTGAGCAAAATTGAGATTTTCCTTCTTGACTAGTTTGAGTCTAGATTTGACTGATGAATGCTATTGGCATATGTTTTTTTATGATCATTGAATGAGATTGGAGTTGTAGGTACAGTACATAGGCAGTAGCAGGTCGTACATCCACATGTGTGAAGGGCTTTGGAGCTAATTCATGGAGTTCAGGCCAAGATAAGCTAGGAATCAATGCATTGATTAGTAATCTAGCTTCTAGATATTGTTTGGATCTTAAGTAGGTGCTTTATCCATCATTTCTAGGATCAAATGGGTTTATTTTGCTTCATTTTTATCATGGTATCATAGCCATTCCAAAAATGAGCTTCATTTCATTCCAAAATCACAGCTTTTGATGCAATTCAAGCATTGATTGCTATCTAGACATAATCTATGATTAGTACCTTCAATCCTTGATCAATTTGAGTGAAGAGAGATCTAATAGCTTCAAAATTAAATTTGTGGTCATCTCTTATCATAGTGGATCAAAATAACAAGTATTTTGCGCTTTTCTCATATTGATGCTGCTCGATTTGTGGAGTCTATCACAAGGAATAGTTTTCAATCCATCAAAAGGAAGGTAGATCCTTATCTTTGGTACTATAATAGGTCATTTTAAGACTTATTAGAAATTCAATTTTAGGGTCAGCCCAAAGTTTTTGACAAGTGCTCATCAAGTGAATGCAATTTTAGTCAAGATTGTGTTCAGTTTTGCTTGATTTGTGAGATAGTTTGGATCGATTATTGCATGATGATTCAACCTGATCTTGTATGAATGATATAAAGAGGCATTTTTGTGCATATGATTCCTTTTGGTTCAGGTTAGGTGAATTTTATATCCTTGTGAAGTTGAGATCAAGGATGAGGCAATTCTAGATCCAATTTTTATGCAAATTCAAGCTAGTTTCCATTATTGTGAATATTAATAGATTTGATTAGGCTCAAGATCAGGTAGGATCTTATTGAGAGGTCAAGTTAGAGCTTTCTCAAGTACCTAGCTAGTGGTATAGCTATTCTTTCAATCATTTCTATTTTGAATCTATTCTTGTGGTTAAGATCTTGTTTAAAGATAGATGGCTTCAATGAATGCGTATCTTTTGGATTCACATGATAGATTGAATGCTTCTAATTATTCAATTTGGAATCTAAGAATGGAATCAATCCTTATTTTACAAGATCTAATGGATATAGTGAGTGGTGAAGAGGATGAATCTATTCACCCTCAAGAAGCTACAAAATACAAAAGGAGGTGCAAGGTTGCTCTCCATTGTATAAAAATGAATGTAGCTAATGAGCTTCTTAAGGAGGTAGGTGCTTGCGCCTCAGCTCAAGAAGCATGGGAAATTCTTCAAAAGATATATGAATCCAATAATACTTCAAGGTTTCTATCCTTGAATAATCAAATCCTTCAATGTTTTCAAGCTAAAGGAGAGAGTGGACATTCATATTTGTTGAGAGTTAAGGACTTGAACAAAGAGCTTGCTTACATAGGAAATTCCATTAAGGACAGTGAACTTTTTCAACTAATCTTGAATGGTTTAAATGTGGATTTTGCTAACTTGGTGCAAGGCTATGCAATCATGGGCAAGTTGCCTTCACTTGAAGATCTCCAAGGAGTCCTCATGGCCAAGGAGAGTACAAAACGATCAGGTTGTTGTTGTTGTCTTGCAGACCTTCGAACTACAGGTGCTTGAGTAGATGTTTCTCCTAGGTAAATGACTGGGACAACTTTAGCTTGTGGTTGAATAGTCATGGGTCTAGGCCCATCGATGGTAAATAGAGCTGTTGGGACAAACTCCTATTGTTGGACATTCGTAGGTCGATGCCTATCGATGGAGAATGGAGCTATTGTGACAGACAGACTCCTCCATTGGCTACTTATATTTGAAATTATGGAATTTGTCTTCAAGAAAGACAACATCACGGCTGACTGAGATTTGACAGATAATAGATACGATATGTCTTGTGTGACATTGAATAGCCGATAAAGATATACTTACAACTTACTGGGTCTAATAGATCAGACAAAATTTGAGCATAGCAGAGACATTTGAATATGCGTAAATGTTTCAGACTTGGTTTGTAGCTGTAGTAGGCTTCAAAGGGTGTCTTGGAGTCGACTACCTTCATGTTGGAATAATTTTGCAGATAGCAGGCTGTAGAAGTTGCTTCAGCCCAAAAAATCTGGGATAATTGAGCATTGATAGTCATGGATCGTGTAGCTTCCAATAATATTCGGTTCTTTCGCTCAGCTATGCCATTCTACTGTGGAGTGTAGCTGGCTGTGAACTGATGGTACATGCCACATGATGATAAGTAGTCTACCATTTCATTTGATAGATACTCTCCCCCTGAATCATACCGCAGGGCCTTGATTCTCTAACCAGTTTGATTCTCAACATATTGCTTGAATTCTATGAAGCAATTGAATGCTTCTGACTTGTTCTTTATGACCATGACTCTGGTGAACCAAGAGAATTCGTCAATGAATGTAATGAAATATAGAGTCTGACCCAAAGAGGGTATGCTCATAGGACCACATAAATCACTGTGAATTAGTGATAGAATGGACTTCGCTCTTTTGGCTTGTCCTCTTGGAAATTTTGTTCTAGGTCGTTTCCCTAGTAGACAATTTTCATAGACAGTCTGATTAGCTGTAGAAACAACATTGATATTCATATCCTTGGCCAATTTGTTATGATGCATGTACAAGATCTGGCTTCCAAAGCTTCACGCTTTGCCCATTTGTGTTTGCAGCTTCTAGATTCCATCATGAATCGCCCCTGTAACTCATGTCTCATCTAAAGACTCAAGTCCAATATGAGATAGCTTCCCCCTGATGATCATCCCATGTCATCCTACAGTGCTATCCCTATCAGGTATCCCATGTCATCCTTGATCTCGATGATCTAAGCATCTACCCTATAGTGCCCACCTGTATTCCCCCAAGCTAGCTCCAAGCTACTCCTATGAATGGTTCCAAATCACTCCTTGAGAATACACTGAGATGTGAACTCCAAAGCCACCATCAAGTCCCTCACATGACTGTGCATGCCAATATCCCTCCAAGTGAACATGTGAGATCTTTCATGGCCCAAACCAAATAATCTGCACCATGTTATCACTACAATCTACATCCCAGATGCAATCATAATACAATAAATTGACTTGGCTTACCCTGTTACCACTTCCAAACACCTTGTTACCCTGTTAAAAGTAAGCAATAATGATTTCAAAGCAATAATGCCTCATTGTACTACCTTGTAGCAGGTTTCACCAGCCAAAAATTGCCCCAATTTTGGCCCTACGATACTCAAATGGCGAATGTAGCCCATTACTAGGTCACCCACACTCCGCTTGATAGAATGGTGATGAAAATCCTCCAAAATGCTTTTCTCCCTACTCTGTGACGTCGCTTTGAGCTACCAGTTTCAGGGGTCATTTTGGCTCAATGATGGCCAAAATAGGTGCCCTCTAGCTCCAATTAGCCCCAATGCTAATTCGCCTTGCATTTATGAACTGAAATTTCTTTTCGAAGTTTCTTAATGAAGAATTGACCATTCTAAATGGCGGGTCCTTTCACTCAATTTCAAATGAAAATTTTTAGTGAAGAAGAGCTATTTTCTCCCCTTCAGGGCACTTTGGGCCCTTTCAGTCATGGGCCTCTTGCAGCCGCTACCCCCATCTTCTCCTCTGGCCGCACGCGAGCCTCCACGACTCCTCTCTCCTCCTCCTCCACTTCTTTGCTTACTTGCTATGGCTCCAATAGGGTTTTTGATTGTACTGTCTTTGGTGCGCGACCACCCATGGCCATCTGCGAACTTTCTATCCTCATCAAGGCGCCCACATTCATGCTTCTACAACACTAAAAAATGTCGTTTATGGTGAAAAATCCACCCATTTCAGCCTATAAACTCTAGCCATATAGAAGAAGAAGCTTTCTTGGCCTATGCTCAATCTCTTTCTAAGATTTTTCTTGCAGCTCTCCACTCCAAAGAGGTCACCCTACCTTCAGTAATCTGATGCAACTTACAGCTCTTTAATTGATGCGGTATTGACTGCAAACAAGCCGATTTCTCATAAATCCGTCAACATCCCACAGAAAAGTTGCACATAGTGAATTATGAAGCCACCATCAATGATTTCCCCGAAACCACCATGCTAAAATCTTGTTAGGATCTAGTGCAGTATGCAGATCACATCAATCAATCACCATAGACACTCCTCACAAGCTCTCAAAGATGGCACAACAAAAGCTTTGTATATTACAAAAGAAACTGTACATATAGAAAATCCACAACCTGCATGAAAAAGACAGGTGTCCTAAACTTGGCCTACCAAACTCGAGACATGCCCTCGAGTATAACATAAATTGTATATATCTCTGTATAGGCTAATTTTTCCTATGTGTGGGGCTGCTCGACTAACCCAAGTAGCCGTCTACGGGTTCAGTGCCCGATAGTGGGTCATGTCTTGGTAAGAACTATAAATCCTCATTAGTTAAGATATGTACAATTAATTACAACACTGCATTTCGAAGTTATAATAAACACATGTCAGATCAAATCTGATTTTTAACACATCAATGATCTCATTGTCCAAGCTGCTGCTCATTTCCTAGTCATTGGAAGTTTGTGAAAGGACCGCATTCCATCCCTTCTCCTCAGCCAACTTGCGGAGTCCCACAAGAAATTCCCTAGCGACATGGTAGTGCCCTATGATTGGCATGCCTTTGTTATATTCGAGTTGAAGCGGGCCATAAAATCCAACATGCGTGAACGGTTCACCGCGGGATCCCTTCTCTCCACCCTTAATGTTACTCTTCTTGAACAGAAAGTTCTGGGTTTCCAAAATTCTAACTTCCTCTTCACCACCGCTCCATTCACTAGCCTTTGTCCCCTACCATTCCAACTAACTCACCGGCCATCAACCGCATGTGTGGCATTGCCTCATTTTCCGCAAGTCTTCCTCACACCTGCCAACGCATTGCACACCATGGCCTACAGCCACTTCTTCTGCTTTCGTCCCTCCATCTACTGCTACAACCCCTTCTACTTCCATCGCACTCATCCCCCCACCTTCCACAACCGTTCTCGCTTCACCTCCACCTCCACCCTCCATCACCATATCCTCATCCATCTCTATTACATCTCGTGATTCTTCCATTTTCACTCCACCCCTCATAATTAACCCCTAAGATTGCCCGACACCCTCTCTTGGATGAATTTTCTCCACTTCCCACCTCTCACCTGTTGAAAAATGAAAAATCATCTATCTTGACTTTAGGCTTTTGGCAAGAGAAATTTCTGTGTATGAGATGTTTCATATTGCAAATGCCAAATTTGGCTTAGAAGAAACCCAAGCTACATGGTTTCTTGAAGTCTAGTTGGTCATATACAACTTGCATATAGTATGTAGACATAGAAATGTCAATAATAGGCTTGTAGAAACTCGTGGCACATCACATGCAATGGTTGTAAGTGTTCCATAGTGACATGCAAGGCATGCACAAAATGAATTGGACACATGCATGATGATTTGTACAATTCTAGTTAAGAATTTGACACTTGGTAAAAGTAGGTAGAAATGCATGCATGTAAAGTGACAAATGTCACTAGTTTTCTAGTTCTCACTTTTAGATGTGGAAGAAAATAGGAAGGAGATGGTTCTACCTCGAGCTATTCCAATCTCCATAAATATGTGTAGACTCTCTCATAACTTTTTATGAAGAACCAAGCTTTGAAGCTATTCCATGTCAATTTGGATCTATACTATTGTTGCTTGAATTTTGCTCTCCTTTTCTCTCTCTAATTCGAGTATAGGCTTATGCTAATGCATTAAATTCTTGTACTTCTTCTCTTTAGTTTTTCAAAGTAATCATTCTTTGATTCTTAGCATGCTAGATTGTGCTTTGGCCATAAAATCTTGTACTAGATCTTGATATTCAATCTAGAATCAATTTATGTGTTAAACACAAAGGTTAACAAGATCATTCACACTTGAGGATCATTCCCCACACGTGTAAGCTTGCTGGAATTTTATCATCACCTCCCACATCTCCTTCCATCCTCAACACTGTCAGTTGCTTCATTCGAACAACCCAATCCACGCCCTCTACACACTTTTGCCACTCCACTCACTCCCCCACTGATCCATCCATGATGAATGACGAGTCTGACAAACCGTTGGACGATGAAACATTCGTACACACTAAGTACATCGCCTCACCATAAAGTGTTGACCCCACTACACCTGACGACGTGATGGTGCCATAAATTCTTGTCGAAGACGATAGTGCATTACCAGAGGCAACATCTCAACAAGGCTCAACAAGCAGCACCACACCGGCTCCCATCGACATCACGATGGCCTACCAGACCTTGGAAACTTTCATCCAGGATTTGGTAGGCCAAATCAATTTTGGACGGTCGCATAGTGGAATTGGCAACCATCAACACTAGGTTGCGAGCGGAACCACCAAGGTCCATGAAGTTCGACAACAGGCGCAACAACAGCTCGCCTTGCTCCAGGCCCAACTACTAGTCATTGAAACAGAGAATCAGAGCCAATGACACAACAAGCTTCCACCTCCCAAGGCTCTTGCACCATATTTCCCAGTAGCGCATTCCGCAAACCGAAAACCGTGGAGGACGAAATCAATGAGTATCTAGTCCAGTATCCACATGAATCCTCACACGGTAGCTGATAGATATCATTATCAACCAAAGACATTAAAGTCAATGAGATGGCATGCCTTTTGGCATTGGGGAAAAAACTTGAGTGGCGGCAGCTCACATTCGAAAAAGATCCGGCGACCATGAAGATGTACGTGACTAGCCCATGCCAGTTGCGCATCAATCCACATTTCGTCCCCATTTCACGACGATCAAAATGGGTGAAATGTAGAATCCCCTTGGTCCAGATCACCATCAGGACAATCAACTGGCCCACAATATACTCGGAGCACAGATGGGGCAAAGACGTAGATGCCAAAAGGGCTCTCATCCAATTTTCTAAATACTATCTCAAGTGTTCTGATCCCATAGTTCACGCGGCAGCTGAATTCGCTTGAGACCTAGAGTTTTTGATGGGCGTCTCCAACAGATGGGACAACTTCTTGCTACCGATCGTTTTTTATCCTAACACAGCCCTGGCATCTGAAAAAGTTGAAGACCAACTTCCAGTGGCTCGAGTGCACTATAGAGCAACGTTATTAGGCCATCTTTGGCCCGACAAATTCAACAATAATCCAAGTGTAGTTCTTAATGAGAGATGAATACTCTCTATCCATAGCTTTCTTCCAGATATCGGAATCGGGTTGACTGAGTGCCTCTTCAACAGTAGGCGGCTCTTGAACAAGATAGGTTGCAGATTCGTCGTGATATACCTTATAGGTGGTCTACAATCTCTTATCAATTTTCTAGGAGATGAGCAAAGTTGATTATTTTCATTATGTTGTAGTTGCTGAGTTGCAACATCATTTTCTTTAGATTCACTATTAATAAGTTGTTCATCTGAAGTAGATGAGCTAGAACCTTCAAAAGGATTAGTTGACTTGGGAATAATAATGTTTGATAGTTCCCAAATATCTGATAGTTCGACTACATGAGCTTTGCCCTTTTCTTTGAGGTCAATAAACTGATCTTCGATGAAAAGTCGACATCCCGACTGATGAATATCTTTGACTCGACAGGATCATACAACTATATGCCCTTCCAGCGAAAGTCTTAGGACGAGGGACGATAATTGGAAAAGTACTTATGTAGGATTTTTGGCAAAGGTTTAGTTTTGCTTCAAAAAACTACTTTTTGGCACTTCTCTGCAAGTTTATAGAAGGATTTTTCAATACCAACTATAACTCGCTTTAGCCTTGGCGGTCTTGGGAGGAGTCTATCAAAGACAAAGTCACTCACCAAAGAGGCTTGGGCTAAAATTATTATAATATATAATTTTTTTTTTATATAGAAAAGGGCCTTCGACGGTTGTGAAAGGAGTCTATTAGAGATAGAGTCACTTCCCAATGAGGCTAATGGCCCAATTCATATTTTTATTTTTTATTATTTTTTTATAGAAAAATAAACCCTTGCAGATTTTTCTGTGTCCTGGTCTCAATGAGATGGAATTTCAGAGGCCTCTACAAAAGTTTGTTGTTTTTTTTTTTTTATAGAAAAGGGCCTTCGAAAGTCGTGGGAGGAGTCTATCAGAGATAGAGTCGCTTCCCAACGAGGCTAATGGCCCAATTCATATTTTTATTTTTTACTTTTTTATAGAAAAATAAACCCTTGTAGATTTCTCTGTGTCATGGTCTCAATGAGATGGAACTTCAGAGGCCTCTACAAAAGTTTGTTATTTGTTTTTTTTTTTAAAGAAGAGACTACGGTTAAAAAAAACAGCGAGGGTTACTAGATCGTCAAAAGTTAAAGGTATAAAAAACATAGCAGGTGAAAAAAAGACCTCAAAGATAACGTAAAAAGAGAAGGGAGAAAATAACTAAAATTATATAAAAAAAATTAAGAGGTGAGGAGAAGAGAAGGAATGGTACAGTTTGGGATGCGGGTTCCTAGAGTGCGACAGTGAGGGAAAAGAGGAGGAGCGGAGCAGCGAACAGAGCGAAAGGGGCGGGAGCGAAGCATGTAGTCGAGGAGCAGGGACACAGCAGACGCGTAGGGAGGTGAGCGAGGTGAGCGAGCAGGGTGGTGAAGGAGGGAGGAGCGAACAGGAAGAAGCGAGGGAGGTGCAGCGAGCAGGAAGGCGAGCAGCCAGCGAGAGATGAAGGGGGGCCAGCGAGGAGGAGAGGGGGAGGGAGTGAGGCAGGGAAAGGCGGAGGAGCAAGGAGCGACAAGGGGGAGGTGAAGGGGGAGGGAAGAGAGATTTGTGTGTTTTTTGGTTTTTTAAAACCGGTTGACGGATAGCAAAAAATAATAAATTACGGAAACCTTAATTAAAATTAACTATACAATACATAGCTTACTGCTAAAAAAAAACAAAACTAATCCCTTGCGGACTTGGATATTTTTTTTGTAATGGAATTGGAGATTCAAGAGGACGGGAAAAAGAGGAGGTGAGGGGGAGGAAGTAGAAAAGAGTGGAAGAGGAGAAGCAACTATGCGGTGAGCAACGTTGGCGCTCCCCGGCAACGGCACTAATTGTAGTCGATCGTAGTCATTGGGAGCCACCCGTGCACACCTGCATAGCAAGAGAGAGAGAAGGGAGAGAGAGAGAGGTAGAGAGAGAGAGAGAGAGAGAGAGAGAGAGAGAGTTTAGAGAGAGGAGAGAAGAGAGAGTAGAGAGAGAGAGAAAGGGAGAAGAGAGTTCACCAAGGATGGTTGGGGCTATGGGGGCTCGAGCGTCTACCCATAGCTATGCACTAATCAACCTTGGAGAGAGAGAGAGAGAGAGAGAGAGAGAGAGAGAGAGAGCGAGAGAGAGCTAGAAGGAGAGCTTTATTCAGAAAAATGGAGATGATTACAATGGAAAGTGGCCTCCTTATATAGTTGAGGAGGGAGGACCATCTTGGCTCTCATTGGCCTATTTACAGTAAATCCTAGCCCTTCAAATTAATTGAACTTCAATCTCTTGGTTCATTAGGAAAAGGGCCAAACTCACATTAATCATGTGAGTTTGAGAGATTCTCTTTCAACTTAGAACCTTATGAACTTGACTTTGGACTTTTTAATTGATTTATTCTAACTAAGGCCCCAAGTCTTTTATTCAAGTTCTACCTAACTATTTTGCGTGCTCATTGGGTTGGGCTTACACACGTAAGACGCCAGTGCTCTCACACTTATTATTCTAACTGTACACTGTACTGAGGCGGGGCCCACTAGGTAAGGCTTGGCCAACAGTATTTCAAGTGGTGGGACCCACTTGTTCATTATTGTGCAGGAAATACCCACAACACAGCCGCGATCTGGTTTTGGTATAGTGTGTTTTAAGAATGAACATATCCCACTTTCCAAAGGCTAACATATGTGTTTCTACAAAATGTTTAGCTTTAACAACAATCAAGAATCACCCCTCATTTTAATAACCTTCCTCGTTCTCTCTTGCAATTTGTTGTGACTAGTGTAACGATACAAGTAGACATCTTTTTTGAAAAATGAACTAGCTTCCCATAGAAGAGCAGCCTTCATGCTCATTTTTGTATTCCATTGTGTTGAAAAACATTCTACCAAATGACCATTAATACATTTTTCCTGATTGATTCTAAAAGGAGAGCAAAGCGTGACTTCACATGAGAACCAGAAGTTTTCAAAGAGCACATGGAAGTTGTAGAAACAGAGTTGTAGTTAAGAAATGCAGAGTTTGTGATTTAAGAAGCTTTTACGAGCAGAGTCAATGTATTATAGAAAACCAGACAGAGCAAATTTAAGATAAACCACGAATGATCGAGATATGTAAGATTATTGTAATCCTTAGCGTCCCAAACATTTCATTTGCAGTTTCATTGGTCCAGTGTTCACTTTCACCACTGGAACAATAGTTTATATATGTATTTTAGGTACTAGAAATAACATTTCAGAATCCTAGAACGCCACTTGAAGCCTCATCCCTTCTACGCTCAAGTCCTGATCGTGCGGGGAGAATGATAGCTTCTTTGGTACGACGTTCCCGTATCTTCATCTCTAGATCATCGTCTATGTTAAATGAGCGTGCTACAACCTCAGGGGGGATCCCATTATAGACCGAGTTCCTTCCAGCAATAAACTGAGTAAGCGGCCTGCCAGAAATTGAAGAGTAAAGGCATTATTGTCAAAAGCTCTAAAACATGTAGAGCTACGAGAGCAAATCATATGAATTATTCTAAAAAAGAAAGCAGTATTTCAATAAAATAACAAGTATGTGGCAGTACATGTCTGATGTCGAGACTGAGAGATAGTCAAGCCCGTCGCTTCCTGCTATTTTAACGGCGGGGAAGAATCGAGGAACTACGATCAAAGATCCTTCCTTAACTTGAGTATTAAGTGCCTTCTCGCCATTGTTCCGGACGATTTGGATTCTGCCATTGCCTCGAACAATGTAGATAACCTTGTGTGCATTCACTGACCAGCCTGGAGCGCACATCGCATTCTACAAAACCACATCAAACGCTCAAGAAACAAAATCTAGCCCAGAGTTAATTCGTCATTGAGTACAGTAAGTGGCAAACAACAGCCTAGCCAGATTTCCAAACGCCTACAATCAACCAAATTAAATTTAAATGAATGTCCATATTTAGCTATAACGTTGACGTACTGGCTCGAGCGTTACGCAACTCAAGCCTAGATCCAAATGCCTTAACGCTGGCAACTTGTATCGATTAACAGCATGCAATTGTCCTCCGCGTTCAACGACATCAGCGTGGGATCTTTCTATCCGGTAGACAAAATCAGCAAAAAACGTGTTTAGTTCATGATCCGTCCTAACTTCGGGCATTTCAATACCCTCTCTAACTCGGACAATGACAGTCCCGTTTTGGCTCTCAAGCAGGCGTGTTACTGTCTGTTCGTCGACGTCCCAAGCTCGAGCAAGAATCTCTCGATCAAATCCCCTTAGAACGCCTCCACAACGTTCGTCCTTGCCTCCTGCGAGAAAGAAAGGCTGCACATGAACATGGCGAGATCAATTCGGTCCACTTTCATATTTATCTATTCATGAACGATAATTCGCAGCTGCAAAAGAACGGAATCCCTATTGATAATGACTCTTTTTTATTCATTTAACTCACTTCAACGCGGCCAGGTTGTTCACCACCAGTAGTGTCATCGATGCCGATGATTTCAGTGCGCTCGTTGCCATCGTTATACCACCACGTCGGCACTCCCTGTGGAACTGCTATCACGTCTCCTTTCTGAACACAATATACGTAATGCTCGATATCTCTATCGCCCTCTGGAAGGATAAGCCCCATTCTTGCACTTCCTGTACTTGCGCACGAGCAAAGAACGACGACCATTAAGAGCTCAGCTACTTGCTGCTTAGTTACACAATAAAAGTCAATTCAGACATGAAAATGCCTCACAATTTCACTCAAGAAAATGAAAAAAGGCATTCGTTATGAGAATGATTGCCAACAGTTACCTTCTACTACAACTTTGATTCCATGACTGTCTTTGTAAACTGGAAGAAGCAATCCACGCGGATTCAGTGTGATCTTGGCTGCAGCCATATTTGCGTCCCGAAGTGCTCTGTACTCGTCCCCACTCCACTCTTCCAACTGTCCCCCTTCGGACTTGAACTGCTGCTTCGGTCTGCGTGGTTCAAGGTCTCGAAAATAGTCACCACCACTCCCCTCATGCCGTGGCTGACGTTCTCGTTCTCGCTCACGTTCACGTTCATCCTTATGACGTCCCAGAGCAAGAACATTCGTAGATAAGAGGACCACCAACAGTATTGCAGTAATAGCCCCCTTCTTCATGATGTAGGCACTTGCTGTAAGAAACACAACACTCCTATTCTAGATCTGCCTTATCAGAGAAAAAGGGAGATGCTTTACGACACATAAAGCAGCAACAACGCAATTTGATTAATGCGGCAAACCGATGCAAGAAAGGGAACTGTGCATCATCCTCTATTTATAAGGTATCATTGTGAACTGCGTAGTTGGTACATCTCTTAAATTCTCTCCAAAATCCGTCACGTACAGCTGCTACTTGGAAAAGTCGGAAAATCAAAATGGACATTTAGGATTTCACTTTTGCATTTGCACCCACAATTTAAGTAAATTTGATCAATATTGCGTGATCTGAAGCCACAACACAACTAGATTTTTTCTATTCAGGAAAAAGTTAAGTAAACGATCAGATTTACTCTGTAGGGATTTCTCAGAGAGATAGACTACTTTACTTTCTCTTAGTTTAACTCTATCTGTGAGAAATTGCGCAGCAATTTTTATCTGGCATTCACAAAAACACCTCGATATATTCAGATTTTAAAATTCAGGTAATGCAGCGCCAGCAGCAAAGTAGAAGAAGATAAAGTAGTTTCTCTTTTCATTGCAGGTACGTACGCACAAATGAGAACTAGACACAAATGCAGTAATGGCATGGTAGCGCAGGAGCAGTAGGCAAGGCCAAAGCTGCTGGAGTGGCTGGCTGCATGTAAGGCCGGACGCGACGATCCTCCAGCTGGGCACGCCACCTAAGCAGGCACATGTCAGTGCCATCACTACCAGTTACTTAGCTGAATCATGCATCACGTCTATACTCACTCAGCTGAGTGAAGTGATAATCAGGACAGGGGAGTGCTGGGCAGAGGATAATTTTGATGGAAAACCTACAAAACTCTAAAATTGGCCCAAATACCCAATTAAATGATACATGATTAGGTTGAGGCTTATAACAAATATTTCCACCTACAAGGTGCATTCGTAACTAGAAAACGAGGATTATCCATGATCTTCTCATTGAGCACACCCACTAATCAACCACCTAACACCTATAAATTCTGTAAGTTAAGATGTGGATCAAAGTAAATGCTTCGTTTCTTTTTTTTAAATAAAATTTGAATATTGAGAAATATCGCTTTTAGTTACATGTATTTGGAGTTACATCTTCTAAAACTATATATATGTGGATTTTTCGATCATATATCATTGTTTCATAAGGTCATGAATTCATTAAGGGTATTTTCAAATAATATACATAATTTTTTTTTTTTCATTTTATTTATTTCATGTAAGGTTTTAAAATTTTGTAAGATTGCATTATGATTTATATTTTGTATGAGTATATCTTTTAAGGCTGAAATCTCATTGTTTTGAACAAGCAAATGGATTATCAAACAGATATCTATTTCAAATTATTCTTGTAGTGAAAGAATTCATTGTTTTGGGTATTTCGATTGATATATCTGTTAATGATATTTTTTGTAATCAGATAGGATGTAAACTTAATAAGAATTGTATATATTTTGGTGACATAAAATTAGAGTATATTATATGATTTTCTTTTTACATATACATACCAATTATTTATATTGTTATTTTCATATGTATTTCACAAATAAATGTGTTTGAAATTCCATAAGGTGGGATGACATTTATTTTCAAATATTACAAATTCATTTTCATCAAAATTAAATGATGATATTCCATGAATGGCACAGCATTTTATATTTTTTTATAAATTAATTTGTTGTATTATTCCATATATTATCTAATTAATGAATCTCATACCACTATTACAAATTGGACAAATATGTTTTTAATAATTCATGAAAGTTCTTTCTCTAGCTATTAATCATTTTTCTTTCATGTTTCTCATTACAATTCATCTTTTATTCAGATTATTTTAAAACACAACTTAGAAAAAGAGATTCAATTTTTTATATACCTCCAATTATAATGTCTTTCGTAATTAATGTGGTGCTTTTTTATACCTCCAATTTTTGTTGATTTCTAAAAATTAATAAAAAAATTTATTTATAGATAAATTATGCATTAAAAGGAAACGAGTAATATGAGAGAATCTTTGATGAGTTATATGTTACTCGCTCTCAAGAAAATTTTGTATTGCTGCGTATATTTTTGCATTATTGCTTTTAATTTTGAAAAACAAGGTGTTTTGTTCTTACCCTAAACCCTAAACCCGTAGAAAAAAGCTACGGTAATTGAACATCCCCACATTTTTTGTTATATGACGTTCACTCACTATGTTTCGTATTGAAATCTTGCTGGATGTTTTGTCATTTAAGCTCTTTGACATGCGAAAGCCCATAAATGTGTATTTTTTTGGACATCATACCAGAATTTTGTTTGGTTATGTACCTAATCAATATCACGAAATATTGGATTTACATATGGGATCGTTTATGGGAATTTTACTAGCCAACTAAATTTTGCTCCAAAAAGCTCGCTTTCAATAGTTTCGCCAAAAGATCAATCCCTTACTCTTTATAACTCTCTTCAACTCTCCAAAGACCATCTTATACCGATCATATGGTTGGAACGTCTTCTTGTCTAACTCGTAGTTAGACTCAACCAAACGGTGTAGGATCTGTGAGGAAATCCTATCCTTCCGTAGGTTTCCAACCATAATGAAGTTATTTAAAAGGTGGGCTATGGGCTATAGGGTAGGATCACGAATGGCTTCCAAAAGATAGCCATCGTTCGTAAATTATGATTATTAATTACTTTACTAGCCAAACCCGGAATGATGAGGCATAACTAATAACCACATACACTGGAGTGACCGACTATCCATGTCAGGAATTATTCCGAATCCCACATACTGGACATGGACGTAACAATGATCTTCTATAAACAATGCCAAAATCTCTAGAACCCAAGATGTACCTCAATACTCTCTTGCCTAGTTTCCAATGCTCCACACTAGGATCATGCATAAATTGACTTAGGCTACCAACACAATAGCTGAAATCAATTCTTTTGATGGTTAGATATATGAGTGAACCAACTATAAGATTCCTTTGGAGAGTAATGTCCTTCTTCTTCATGTGTAACATTGATGTAAGAAATAGTGAAAGATCCAATTTGGACACTATTCTGTATATCAATTATGGAAGTTACTATAAAACCATAGAAAGGAGGTCTATACTTAGTATGGAAATCATCCTTAAGATGGATCAAAGTTGTGGGGTTGGTAAAACTAGTTGAAGAGAGAGTATGAAAAATTGTCAACTAGTTTTGTTGTTTATTGGCATTTTTGGAGGCCAAGTTAACTTGAAATCTCAACTTAGAGATAGTTTCATATAAGGGTTTAAATAGTGGATTTACTATTTTTGGAGGCCAAGTAGATAAGTGGATGGATGAGAAACGTTTGTCGCGAAATAGTCGTGAAACAATCACGAAAGCAAAGCAACCACGGTTCAATGCGATTCGGATGGAGTTAAGCGGTCGCTGGACACTGCCAGCTGAATCACTCCTACAGTCCTCCAGAATGTAGTCAGGCACTGCTGATCTACATTTATAATGCAACTAATATGTGGAATTGAAATGAATGGGAGAATCAGACACATGAATAACAACAGAAACATTTGCATTCAAGATCATACATCATAAATTGACATGTGCACAACGGCTACAAGATCATCTATTGATTTTCTCTGATTCTTCCAGTACTGCATGCAGATCCACGCAATGCGTTGGCGTGAGAGAAATACAGTTCTCTCATGAGTGGATGTCTCGCTTACTAGCGGACTTGTGGATCTCTATGGATCCTGATCACAGAACTCGTCTCGCACGCAGGCGGACTTCTTGTCTGTATTTCGTCTTGATTGCTTACTAGCATCAGACTACTTCATACGTCTGTGTGTATGTTCTGTATTGTGTCAAGTATCATCCAAGTATATAGTCACTCTGTGTAACCTTTCAGATTAGAGTGATTAAGTATCTACAACTAATCAAGAAATTACAAGAGTGAAAAATTAGCCACGACCTAGAGTGTATCTGCTGACGTCATGCCATCAGATCAGACATCTCTACTTCTGGGTACTTGTATGATCTTTGTTGGTACTCTTTGGAGTGTGAGGGCAAAAAGATTTCACGACATTTTTCGTGTCGCGTCGTTGGTTTCATTTCCGGCGTCTGACTTTCTCGTGTTATACCACAAAAGATTCTCATTCGTGAAACTTTCGTGTTTGTGTCCTTTTGTCAGGTGTTCGCGAAACTTTCGTGCTTCGTGTCTCTTGACTTTCGTGTTCGCAAACATCTTCGTCAAGTAAAGGCCTGAAAACTAGCAAGGCTTTGTAAACAAAAACTTTTTGTTTTTTCAGCTCCCTCTCAAAGCATGATAGCTTTACGATCCCGAGAATGCTCCTCTGTCTCTCAAAAAGCCCTTTGTCCAGGGCTTTGGTGAAGATATCAGCAACCATATCTTTCGTTCCAATGAAGGTGGTCTGCAGCATCGTCTTTTCAATTAGATCCCTGATCAAGTGGTACTTGATCACAATGTGCTTCGTTCTGGAATGGAACACATGATCTTTCATCAGGTGTATTGCAGAGGTGTTATCCATCTACAAGACCAGAGGCTCGTTCCTTGTTTCGCCCAATTCGTCAAGGAACAGCCTTAGCCAGATTATCTCGTTGGCCATCTTTGCTCCTGCAATGTACTCTGCTTCGCAGGATGACTGGGCCACAATGGTCTGCTTCTTGCTGACCCAAAGAACTGTCGCTCCTGATGCGATGGTGCATCCTCCTTTACAATCGTCCTTGAGAGATGCCCAGCTAGAATCACTATAGGAAAGTATCCGGAAACCTGCATCACGACAATAACACAAGCCATAATCCCTCGTTAATTGAAGATATTGCAAAATGCGTTTTGCAATCTTCCAATGTGTCAAGTCTAGATTTGTGTAGAATTGGCTCATCTTGAATACTGCATAAGCAATATTAGAATGTGTGTTGTCCGCAAGGTACATCAGTGATCCTATCAGCTTCCTGTAAGGTGTGTGTTGCATATGTTCTCTCTCTTCCTCAATCTTCGGACAGTCATCATTTGTCAGCACGTCCCTACGAGCATTGGAGTGTTCACACCTTTGCAGTTCAGCATCCCAAAGTCCTCTGGGATATTCTGAATGTATCTAGACTTGTGAAGATATACCTCCCTCATAGTCCCTTTTAATTTGCAAGCCTAGGTAACACCTGGCTTCTCCCAGATCCACAATCTCGAAATGTTTTGAGATGTCTGTCTTCACTTCGTCAATCAGGTGCTCACTCCTACAGAGTATTAGAGTGTCATCCATGTACACAGCCACAATGATGATCAGCCCATCTGTAACTCTGACATATACACTAGAATCAGGCAACAGAGGCTTGAATCCTAATGATTTCAGGCCTTGATCTTTCTTCTTGTATCATTGTCGGGCTGATTGTTTCAGACCGTAGATATATTTATGCATTCTACATGCATATTTAGGAAGCGAATCCGAGACATATCTTGGGGGTTGATCCATATAGACCTCTTTGTCTAATTTGCCATGCCAAAAGGCTGTCTTCTCGTCCACAATGTGGATCATAAGCTGCTGCGTATGTAAATAACAGATGTAGGGATGAATGTTTGACGATAGGAGAGAAGGTTTCATAGTAGTCAATACCATATCTCTGAGAAAATCCCTTCACTACCAATTTTGCCTTGTATTTTGTCACATTTCCATCTGGTCCGTATGTGAGCTTGAAAATCCATTTGCATTTGACAGTCTTGCACTTATGTGGTAATGGCTCCAACGTCCAAACATGGTTTTTCCTCATGGACTTCATCTCTTCATTCATGGCTTGGATCCATCTGTCATTCTTTGGACATTCAATCGCCTCCTCGAAAGTCTGTGGTTTTCCACTGAATCTACAGAACTCTTCCGATATAGAAGCTGAGCTGTCTGGCACATATCTTGTTGGCGCTCTTCATGGTCTAGTCAATCTTCTAGGATATCCTCCTGGGACAGCAATGCCTTTGTCTTTGTCTGCTCTGCTCGGTCCGAAACCATCTTGGTTTATAGGAACTGTGGCACTAGGCTGTCTCTCAAATCTTTCTTCTTCAATTTTGTCTCTCGAATGAGAAACGACTCGAAAATCTTCATTTTTGTGTTCGTCCTCTGTTCCCTCTGTCATTGGTGGTAGGTCATAGTACTGTCTCTCCAGAACTTTGTAGCTGACAGGATCGTCATTGGCCATTGTTCTGCTCTCATCAAATCTGACATCTCTCACTGTTTTTACAGTGTTCGTGTCTGGCATATAGACTATACAATATGACGAGTTGTTGTCATAACCTACCAGAAATCCCTGCTCGGCTTTCTCAGCCTTTGAGTAGGCCACCATGCATCTGGCTGCTTCCATCAATGTCCTGTTCTTTGTTTAGAATCAATATCGCGAAGCTTTTCATGAAGGAACCACGATCCTGTTGCCTCTCGGATGGAGTTCAGATGCGATCGCTGGACACTGCCAGCTGAATCACTCCTACAGTCCTCCAGAGTGTAGTCAGGCACTACTAATCTACATTTATAAAATTAGTACAACATTGAACATAGTTTCAACCAAGGTGCGCAATTCAAAAAGAACAAGAAAACTCAGACACACAATTAACAGCAGAAGTATTTGCATTTGAGATCAGACACAACATGAAGAATCATCTATATTGATCTTTCTCTAATTTCTTCAAGCACTGCATGCAAATCCACGTAGTGCGTTGGCGTGGGAGAAACACGGTTCTCTCACGAGTAATCGTCTTGCTTTACTAGCGGACAGTTGGATCTCTATGGATCCTGATCACAAAGCTCGTCTCGCACGCAGGTAGACTTGTTGTCTATATTTTGTCTTGATTGCTTACTAGCATCAGACTATTTCATTACACTGTATGTGTGTTATGTTGATCTGTATGTCAAGTATCATCCAATAAGTATGGTTGCTCCATGTAAATCTGAGATTAGAGTGATTAAGCATCTACAACTAATCAGGGAATTACAAGAGTGGCAGATTAGCCACGACCTAAAAGGTATATGCTGACATCATACCATCATATCAGATATCTGTACTTCTGGGTACTTGCATGATCTTGATGGTACTCTTTGGAGCGTGCAGGCAGGAGAAGGGTTCGTTTCTGTCGTTGGTTTCATTTTGGTCGTTTGTCTTCTCTCGTACTGGACCGCAAAAGCTTCTCGTTCGTGAATCTTTCGTGTTCGCGAACTGTTCATCTTCGTCTACTTTGACTTTCGTGTTCGCAAACCGTTGGTCTTCATTTTCTTTGACTTTCGTGTTCACGAAACTTTTTGTGCTTCGTGTCTCCTGACTTTCGTGTTCGCGAATATCTTCGTCAGGCTGAGGGTTGAAAGATAGCAAGGCTTTGTAGTTAGAAACATTTTATTTCTTCAGCTCCCTCTCAAAGCATGATAGCTTTACGATCCCGAGACTGCATCTTTGTCTCTCAAAGAGTCCTTTGTCCAGGTCTTTAGTGAAGATGTCAGCAAACATGTCTTTCGTTCCGATGAAGGTGGTCTGCAACATCTCCTTTTCAATTAGATCCCTGATCAAGTGGTACTTGATCGCAATGTGTTTCGTTTTGGAATGGAACACGAGATCTTTCATCAGGTGTATTGTAGAGGTGTTGTCCATCTACAAGACTAGGGGCTCGTTCATTGTTTCTCCCAATTTGTTCAGAAACTGCCTTAGCCAGATTATTTTGTTGGCCATCTTTGCTGCTTCAACATATTTTGCTTCACAGAATGACTGGGCTACAATGGTCTAATTCTTGCTGACCCAGAGAACTGCTGCTCCTGATGTGATGGTGCATCCTCCTGAGACGTTTTTACAGTCATCCTTGAGAGATGCCCAGCGAGCGTCGTTGTAGGAAAGTATCCCGAAACCTGCACCACGACAATAAAACAAGCCATGATCCCTCGTTAATTGAAGATATTGCAAAATTTGTTTTGCAATTTTCTACTTGAATGATCTTTGATTAGAAAGAGAAATACACTACCAATTTCACCAATGTAGAAAAATCAGCATCTACACACAATTTGAGATGCAAACACTAATAGAACTTGATCAAACTTGAATGAAATGCTTATGTACTGTTGCTATCTGTACAAAACCAGCAAGCTACTGTATTTCACACGTGTGGATCCAAAAATAACAAATATAGATCATTCTACACATAGAATTGCAAGCAATCACCAAGATAGTGCACCAATGGATAGTAGAACCCAAGAGAACCATGTATAACTATGAAATGAGATAGAGAAGAGAGAAGATGACTCTCTCCACGAGTTACATCCTTTTATAGCAGGTCCAAATCCTATTTGGCCACTTGGCTTTCCCACCAAAATGCTAACCCTACCAATTTTGGGTCTAGATTCAATGTACCCAACTTATTCAAATTGAATCTACTCAAACTCGCATTCTATCTTTCCCACACTTTTAAAAAGTGTTTATTCAAATGAAATTTAGACTAATGAACTTTGAAAAGTCAACCTCTAAGTCTAAAACAAGTTTTGGCCTCAATATGCCAAATATGAAAATATTGCAAACTGTGATGAAACTAGTTGAATCTTCCACACTCCCTCTTCAACTAGTTTTAGCATAGACTTTGATAATACTCCAAGTGAAGTCCTATGCTTCATGAACAAGTCTTTTCCCAATGCTTCGGTGAAGATATCAGCTACACATTCCCTTGAAGACACATGTTGAAGCTCCACCTCCTTTGCAATGACTTGCTCTCTCACAAAATGATATTGTATCTCAATATGCTTGCTCCTAGCATGAAAGATAGGATTGGATGCCATTCTTTGGGCTGATTGATTGTCACAAAACATGATTGGGCTCTCTGAAAAATCCAGCAAGTGAATATCCTTGATCATCCTCTTGATCCATACCATCTCCTTTGTGCAATGTGTAAGAGCTTTGTACTCGGCCTCACTAGATGACAATGAGATAGTGGCTTGTTTCTTTGACATCCATGATATAGCTCCATCACCTATGAAAATACAATAAGAACTAATGGATTTCCTATCCATTACATCTCCAGCATAGTCCGAATCTAAAAATCCAAAAAGATTAGGTGATGATCCCTCATACAATATGCCAAAATCTCGAGTTCCAATGATGTACCTCAAAACTCGCTTTCCTAGCTTCCAATGCTCCTAGCATAGTTTTGCCAATAGAACTTTGATCCATCATAAGAATGATCTTCTTCCTAAGAATAGATCTCATTTCAATGATCATGTAATGCTCAAAATAGAAACAACCATAATTGATATAGAGAATAGTGTCCACTTGGGATGCTTCACTATTTCTTACATCAATTTTACATGTAAAAATGTGACTAGAACATGAAGAATCAAATAGAATGTAAGTGAGATGCTTCCACCATGCTTCCAACTCTGAACTCTCTAGAAAAATACAGCAAACAAACAATAAATGTGAGTGATCAACATTTGCTTGCATGTCTCCTCCTCCTTTGTTCTTTGTTGCCTTGTATCCACCATGATACTCCATGAATGTGCCTCCATCTTCATCTTGCCACAAAAAACCATCAAACCTTGGAAATCCATGAGTAGGTGAGTACATAAATGATGCAAATCCAGCACCACATGACTCCATAAACCAAGTAGTTTGCACTAGTCCATCTTCAAGATCTACTTGACACAAGAAAATGACCATGAATTCACCAAAAATTGACAATCTCCAAGTATTGGCACCAAGTAGCTCAACACTTGAGAACTTAGCCATGGATGAGTGACATAATGAACCTCCAATAGCTTCATTTCCATCAGCAAAATCAGCCAAGAATGCTAGTACAAATCCAACATCAAAACAATGCTCACCAATGTAGCTAATTTCATATCTTGACAATTTGCACACATCCACATGAAATTGCTCAAACATGAGATAGAACAAGTAAAGTAAACTTGAACCACACTTCCTTGCTGCTCCTTTGACCTTACTTGAGTCTTCAATATGCTGCAAAAACAGATCCATAACACCTTTGCCAATTACCTCTCCTTTGATGCTCTTGACTAGCTCCAAATTGCCAACTTCCCTTTTGACTAGTTGAAGCGCTTTGAGATCAACCTCTTGATCTTCAACTTGACCATCAAAGTCATTGAACAAAATTTATTTTCCAGATTCATTACTTGATTTTACAGCAAGATAACATCCATCCACTTGCATAGCTCCATGTACACAAGAAGATCCTCCAAAAGATGTTCCACTCTTTATAAGAGATCGATACTCAAGATCCATTGCCTGGGTCCACTTCTCTTCCTTGATCTATACTTGTAGGCTCATCCAAACAGGTTAGGAAAGAAACATAATTTCCAGAAACTACTTGCGATCATATGTGAGCCTTGAAGGAACTTGTCTTTCTCTTGATGTTCTCCTTGGCTTTTTACTTGATGAAGGTCCATCATCACCACCATCCAAAGTAGAATCCTTCTCATCAACATCAAGAATGTTAGATCATCTACTTTACCATCAATCATGCTTAAAGACACCTTTGGAATGTTCCCTCATCAAAAATGACATCTCTACCAACAATCACTTTGTTAGTAGAAGGAATGTAAACCTTGTAGGCTTTACTCACCTCACTATATCCAACAAAAATACCTCTTCTTGAAGATGGATCCTCCTTGGTCCTATCATCAAGAGTAATGTTGACATAGCATGTGCATCCAAAGGCTCTTAGAAAGTTGACACTCGGCCTCCTCTTGAATAGCATCTCAAAAGGTGTCCTTCCATCCAAAATAGCACTCGGCCACCTATTGCACAAGAAATTGGCACACAACAAAGCTTGATCCCAAAATGGTTTGTCAAGATTAGCACTTAGCCTCATAGCTTTAGCACTTTCACATAAAGTTCTATTCTTCCTTTTAGCCACTCCATTTTGTTGTGGGGTCCTTGATGTTGTATACTCCCTCTTGATCCCATGCTCATCACAAAAGGCCTTGAACTTGTTAGATATGTACTCACCACCATTGTCACCTCTCAAGCACTTGATCTTTGTGGAGAATTGGTTCTCCCTTGCATTCTTGAACTTGACAAAGACATCATACACTTCATCCTTGTTCTTTAGTAGATAGATCCAACAAAATCTACTAAAATCACCAATGAATGTTACATACATCTTAGCTCCACTATTGCTAGTTGTAGTAAATCCATGAATATCCGAATGTACAAGTTGAAAAGGCTTTGTAGATCTAGAAATCGATCTAGTATAAGGTATTCTATGTGAGTTAGACAAAGCACAAGACTCACAAACATGCTTGTCATTACTTAAGGAACTTGGAAGACCAATCACAACCTTCTTCCTTGCCATTACCTCCAATGACTTGAAGTTGAGGTGTCCCATCCTTTTGTGCCAAACCTCTTAAATAGAAATTTGCTCCCTTGCAACACATCCAACTTGGTTAGCAACAACACAAGTATCAAGTTTGAACAACTTCCCTTGCCTTTTACCTTTTCCAACCAAGACATCCTTCCTTTTGATCAAACAAGCATCTTCATCAAACTCCACCTTGAGGCCCTTACTTAGAATTTGACTCACACTAAGCAAATTCTTGGTAATAGATGGAATAAACAAGACATCCTCCAAATGAACATTCCTATTTGTAGAGAGAGAAATAGTAATTGTGCCAATCCATTTGATTGCACACTCACCATCATTGGCCGTGTAGATCACCCTCTTGTCATCTCCATATGCCAACAAAGAAGTGAAGTACTCTTTGTGAAAGGTCATGTGTGAACTTGCTCCACTATCAATCCACCAAGGATCTAGATCTCCATCATTAGCAAGCATACATGAAGACATCACAAAAGCATCATCATTTGCATCTTGCACATCCAAAATATTCTCATCAAGAGTAAGATAATCTTGCTTGTCTCCTTGATCTCTCTTCTTCTTGTAGCATCACTTGCAAAGTGTCCTTTGATGCCACAATAGAAGCACTTGAGCTTTGATCTATCCTTCTTTTTGCCACTTGAAGAAGCATCCACTTGATCTTGTCCTTTAGACCACTTGCTTTTGGTTTTGCCCTTGAATTTGCCCTTTGTGAACATAGCATCCTCTTGAAGTGTCGATGTAGATCCACCTCTTGCTTGAAGCCTATATTCCTCATTGATCAAGATCTCTTGAAGATCCATCAAACTTGGCAAAGTCTTTTGAATAGCAATACTTTGAACAATGTTAGCATGAGCATCCAACAAGCCATTAAGAATCACTTGAATAAGCTCTCCTTCCTTAATGCTTTCATCTATGCAAGCTAACTCATCATTCAATGCTTTCATTCTCCAAACAAAAGTACTTGGAGTTTCTTCATTCTTTTTCAAACAAGAAAAGATTTGCCTTCTTAGAGTCAACACTCTAGAAGTAGACTTGGATTCATAAAGCTTCTTCAATGTATTACAAGCTTCCAAAGATGATGTGCACTTACCAACTTCCTTGAGAAGTTCATTGGTAACATTCATCTTTATCATGTGTAGAGCCTTCTTGGCCCTCTTGTCATACCTCAATTGATCTTGTTGCGTTGCTGGTCTCTCCTCCAAACCTACAACAATATCCAAAACATCATTCATCTCAAGAAGTGACTCCATCCTCACTTTCCACAATGAATAGTTACTTGAGGTAAGCCTATCATTGGCTTCCAACATGACTCCAATTGAGTTTGCCATGTAGCAATGACCTGATCTTCTCTTTCAACCTGTTTCAATGCACAAAGCACTCCTTTGAACAACAACAAATGCTTTCAAAAGAAATCACCAAGATTTGAAACTATCTCACAAATTCTCTTCTAGCACTTATCCAAGCAAATCAACACATAGAATCATGGAATCTTGATCAACCTATGATCTATCCTAAATCTAATGACTTTTGCCACTTCCCAAATGAAGTCCAGCAACCTCACTATCTAGAGATCCAATCAAAATTAGGTTTTTGACAAAATCACAAAAAATTGACTATTCCAAATCTACATGCAAATGCTGAAAATTTGATATGCAATCTATAAGCCACCACTTAGGCTGATCAAATGATCCAAAAATTGGCCAAATCCAGTATGTGAATTAAAAAATCAGAATTGAACAAGTATATTGACCTATTTAGTGTTTTGATCTACAAA
The DNA here is from genome assembly GCA_029204225.1 of Diphasiastrum complanatum. Taxonomy (NCBI): domain Eukaryota; kingdom Viridiplantae; phylum Streptophyta; class Lycopodiopsida; order Lycopodiales; family Lycopodiaceae; genus Diphasiastrum; species Diphasiastrum complanatum. Next base: position 47,562,248 of record CM055106.1, read on the forward strand.
AGATCCAATCTACAAAAGCAAAAAATCCGATTTTGGTGTAGAATCCTCTCTAGCACGCTTTAGACTTGATATCTTCACCGAATCATTGATAGATCTGATTTCTTCCTTCATAACCTAAAACACAAGCTTTGATACCATGTTAAAGATTTCAGATCCTTAAGATCCAATCTACTTGAATGATCTTTAGAAAGAGAAATACACTACCAATCTCACCAATGTAGAAAAATTCTTCACACCTGACCTAATGAATATTTAAAATGTGAAGTATTCAACGATATTTTTATTTTTTTTTAAAGAATGAATAAATCTCGAAACGAAGATCATAAGCTCACATGGTTTTTTTACATTTGAGAAAGGGGATATGTGATACTACATATTTGTTAAAATAATGAATATTTTCTCAAATATGACAATTTATACCTGGAAATAAAGATATGCGTTGGACAAATGTATATTATGAAGAGGCCTATATCATTAGTTCCAATGATGTACCTCAAAACTCGCTTTCCTAGCTTCCAATGCTCCTCACTAGGATCTTGCATGAATTGACTCAATCTTCCAACACAATAGCCTAGATCAAGTCTAGTAATGGTTAGATAGATGAGTGAACCAACTAGCTTTCTATAGAGAGTAATGTCCTTGAAGGATCTTTCATTACCTCTTATAGTAAGCTTTACATGAGACTGCATAGGTGTATCAATAGCTTTTGCATCTACCATATGAAATCTTTCTAGAATAGAATTAGCATACTTCTCTTGACAAATGAAAGTAGATTGAGAAGATCTAATGACTTCTATTCCTAAAATGTAATGCAAATTACCAAGATCATGCACCTCAAACTCCTTCTTAAGAGCATTCTTGATATCCTCCACATTTTGATTGTCTCCACCACTCAAGATGATATCATCCACATAGATTAGCAAGATGATAACATCATTTCCAGCAAACCTATAATAAAGTGAATGATCATACTCACTCATAACAAAGCCTTGAGAGAGTAAAAAAGTGTTAAGCTTAGCAAACAAACTCCTTGGTGCTTGCTTAAGGCCATACAAACTCTTTTGTAGAAGACACACATGATTTGGCTTTGTTGATGAGATATAGCTCTAGGGTTGCTCCATGTATACTTCTTCCTCAAGATCACCATTCAAGAATACATTTTAAATGTCCATTTGCCATAGATCCCATCCATAAAGTGTAGCAAGTGAAATGATGACTTGAATGCTTACCATCTTTGCCACGGGTGCAGAGGTCTCATCATAGTCAATTCCTTGTTGTTGAGCATATCCTTTTGCCACTAGCCTTGTCTTGTACTTGTTGATAGATCCATCTTGGTTTATCTTCACCTTGAAGATCCATTTGCATCCAATAGCTTTCTTGTCCTTAGGCAACTCCACCAATCTCCATGTTCCATTCTTCATAAGAGCTTGATACTCAAGATCCATTGCTTGGAACCACTCCTCTTCTTTCCTTGCTTGATCTACACTTGTAGGCTCATCCAAAGAGGTTAGGAAAGCAACATAATTTCCAGAAACTACTTGCTTACCCTTTTGATCATATGTGAGCCTTGAAGGTACTTGTCTTTCTCTTCATGTTCTCCTTGGATTTTGACTTGATGAAGGTCCATCATCACCACCATCCAAAGTAGGATCCTTCTCATCAACATCAAGAATGTTAGATCCATCTACTTTACCATCAATCATGCTTGAAGACACCTTTGGAATGTTTCCCTCATCAAAAATGACATCTCTACCAACAATCACTTTGTTAGTAGAAGGAATGTAAACCTTGTAGGCTTTAGTCACCTCACTATATCCAACAAAAATACCTCTTCTTGAAGATGGATCCTCCTTGGTCCTATCATCAAGAGTAATGTTGACATAGCATGTGCATCCAAAGGTTCTTAGAAAGTTGACACTCGGCCTCCTCTTGAATAGCATCTCAAAAGGTGTCCTTCCATCCAAAATAGCACTCGGCCACCTATTGCACAAGAAATTGGCACACAACAAAGCTTGATCCCAAAATGGTTTGTCAAGATTAGCACTTAACCTCATAGCTTTAGCACTTTCACATAAAGTTCTATTCTTCCTTTCAGCCACTCCATTTTGTTGTGGGGTCCTTGATGTTGTATACTCCCTCTTGATCCCATGCTCATTACAAAATGCCTTGAACTTGTTAGATATGTGCTCACCACCATTGTCACCTCTCAAGCACTTGATCTTTGTGGAAAATTGGTTCTCCCTTGCATTCTTGAACTTGACAAAGACATCATACACTTCATCCTTGCTCTTTAGTAGATAGATCCAACAAAATCTACTAAAATCATCAATGAATGTTACATACATCTTAGCTCCACTATTGCTAATTGTAGTAAATCCATGAATATCCGAATGTACAAGTTGAAAGGCTTTGTAGATCTAGAAATCGATCTAGTATAAGGTAGTCTATGTGACTTAGACAAAGCACAAGACTCACAAACATGCTTGTCATTACTTAAGGAACTTGGAAGACCAATCACAACCTTCTTCCTTGCCATTACCTCCAATGACTTGAAGTTGAGGTGTCCCATCCTTTTGGGCCAAACCTCTTGAATAGAAATTTGCTCCCTTGCAACACATCCAACTTGGTTAGCAACAACACAAGCATCAAGTTTGAACAACTTCCCTTGCCTTTTACCTTTTCCAACCAAGACATCCTTCCTTTTGATCAAACAAGCATCTCCATCAAACTCCACCTTGAGGCCCTTACTTAACATTTGACTCACACTAAGCAAATTCTTGGTAATAGATGGAATAAACAAGACATCCTCCAAATGAACATTCCTATTTGTAGAGAGAGAAATAGGAATTGTGCCAATCCCTTTGATTGCACACTCATCATCATTGGCCGTGTAGATCACCCTCTTGTCATCTCCATATGCCAACAAAGAAGTGAAGTACTCTTTGTGAAAGGTCATGTGTGAACTTGCTCCACTATCAATCCACCAAGGATCTAGATCTCCATCATTAGCAAGCATACATGAAGACATCACAAAAGCATCATCATTTGCATCTTGCACATCCAAACCATCCTCATCAAGAGTAAGATTACCTTGCTTGTCTCCTTGATCTCTCTTCTTCTTGTAGCACTCACTTGCAAAGTGTCCTTTGATGCCACAATAGAAGCACTTGAGCTTTGATCTATCCTTCTTTTTGCCACTTGAAGAAGCATCCACTTGACCTTGCCCTTTAGACCACTTGCTTTTGGTTTTGCCCTTGAATTTGCCCTTTGTGAACATCACATCCTCTTAAAGTGTTGATGTAGATCCACCTCTTGCTTGAAGCCTATATTCCTCATTGATCAAGATCTCTTGAAGATCCATCAAACTTGGAAAAGTCTTTTGAATAGCAATACTTTTAACAATGTTAGCATGAGCATCCAACAAGCCATTAAGAATCACTTGAATAAGCTCTCCTTCCTTAATGCTTTCATCTATGCAAGCTAACTCATCATTCAATGCTTTCATTCTCAAAACAAAAGTACTTGGACTCTCTTCATTCTTTTTCAAACAAGAAAAGATTTGCCTTCTTAGAGTCAACACTCTAGAAGTAGACTTGGATTCATAAAGCTTCTTCAATGAATTCCAAGCTTCCAAAGATGATGTGCACTTACCGTAACATTCATCTTTATCATGTGTAGAGCCTTCTTGGCCCTCTTGTCATACCTCAATTGATCTTGTTGTGTTGCTGGTCTCTCCTCCAAACCTACAACAATATCCAAAACATCATTCATCTCAAGAAGTGACTCCATCCTCACTTTCCATAATGAATAGTTGCTTGAGGTAAGCCTATCATTGGCTTCCAACATGACTCCAATTGAGGTTGCCATGTAGCAATGACCTGATCTTCTCTTTCAACCTGTTTCAATGCACAAAGCACTCCTTTGAGCAACAACAAATGCTTTCAAAAGAAATCACCAAGATTTGAAACTATCTCACAAATTCTCTTCTAGCACTTATCCAAGCAAATCAACACATAGAATCATGGAATCTTGATCAACCTATGATCTATCCTCAATCTAATGACTTTTGTCACTTCCTAAGATTGAAACACACTCAAATGAAGTCCAGCAACCTCACTATCTAGAGATCCAATCAAAATTAGGGTTTTGACAAAATTACAAGAAATTGACTATTCCAAATCTACATGCAAATGCTGAAAATTTGATATGCAATCTATAAGCCACCACTTAGGCTGAACCAATGATCCAAAACTCGGCCAAATCTAGCATGTGAATTCAAAAAACGGAATTGAACAAGTATATTGACCTATTTAGTGTTTTGATCTACAAAAGATCCAATCTACAAAAGCAAAAAATCCGATTTTGGTGTAGAATCCTCTCTAGCATGCTCTAGACTTGATATCTTCACCAAATCATTGATAGATCTGATTTCCTCCTTCATAACCTGAAACACAAGCTCTGATACCATGTGAAAGATTTCAGATCCTTAAGATCCAATCTACTTAAGAGAAATACACTATCAATTTCACCAATGTAGAAAAATCAGCATCTACACACAATTTAAGATGCAAACACTAATAGAACTTGATCAAACTTGAATAAAATCAGATGGCACCATTGGCTGCTACAAAGCAATGTAAAAATTACAGCAAATAAGGATCCTAAAACACTTGAAATGATGAGGGAAACAATAGATTATGATTTCATAAGATTAGCACAAGTTGAACCATCAAAATCCATCAAAAATCTATGCTTGAACCTCACTAAATGGCCCAAATCCTTGAAGAAGGCTTCACACGTGTGAAAGTACGGCCTCCCACAGTCTGAGTACTGTAAACCAGACCTAAAATTCAATCCTATAATCATTAGTAATCACAAGTACTCAAACAATTATGAACATAGAGAGCAATTGCACCATTATGAGAGAAAAAACATGAAATTGCTTGATTGATTTTGGTGAGATATCATCACCTATATATACATGATCCATCACGGTTTTGGGCAGGTATGAGTAGCCCTAAACCTATCCCTAATGCTAATTTTGGTGGATCTTTCATCCCTACCAAGTTAGGGTTGGAATCTTGGAGATCCCTCAACAATGCAAAAATTACCAAAAATAGCTCCTATTTTTTCTCCCTTGTATCTAAGCATAATTTGGACTCATTCCAAAGGTTCTAACACTTAGGTCTACTTGAGAACATCCTTATGAATGGAATCCTATGCTATTTGGCACGTGTGACAAGCCACATCATGACCATCTAACTATTTACAAGTCATATGACCAAAACTAGTCAAGCTAGAATTGTGAATTTTTAACACTCCTCCTCACTATCTAGCTTGGTTCAATCATTGCTTTACTAATCACTCCAAGTGATGATCTGAACTTCATAAAAGGTGTCTTTTGAAGTGGTTTAGTAAGTAGATCAGCTACACATTCATTGCTTGGAACATGCTCCAAAGCAATCTCCTTGGCTTGCACCATTTCTCTCACAAAGTGATGGCATATCTCAATGTGCTTAGATCTTGCATGGAAGATTGGGTTAGATGCAAGGTTTTGGGCTGATATATTGTCATTGTAGATGATTGGTGCCTCCTCTAAATCCATGATCTTTAGTTCCACCAATAATCTCTTGATCCAAAGTACCTCCTTTGTAGTGGTTGTCAAAGCTTTGTACTCGGCCTCGGTTGAAGATAGAGATATAGTTTCTTGCTTTTTTGAAAGCCATGAAACCACACCTTCTCCTATGAAAGTTGAATAGGCACTTGTTGATTTCCTATCCCTCTTGTCCCCTGCAAAATCTGAATCACTAAATGCATGAAGGTTAATCACATCTCCTCTATATAGAATCCCAAAATCCAATGTACCTGAGATGTATCTTAGAATCCTCTTAGCCTTTTTCCAATGGATATTCAATGGCTTTTGCATGGATTGGCTCAACCTACATACACTAAAGCTAAGATCTGGTCTAGTTATAGTGATCCACATTAAGGAACCTATAAGTTGCCTAAACAAAGTGATGTCCATGAAGGATCTTTCATCATCTTCATTTGGCACTTTTACATCTTGCTCCATTGGTGTGTCAACACTTTTGTATACTTCCATCTTAAACTTCTTCAAAAGACTTTGAGCATAGTTTACTTGACTTATAAAGATAAAATCAGACCCTCTAAGTACTTCTATGCCTAAGATGAAGTGAAGACACCCTAGATCTACCATCTTGAACTCTAAGGATAGATCTATCTTGATTTTTTCAATACCATCAACACTATTTCCACTAATGATGATGTCATCTACATAAATGAGTAAAAGTACAATACCAACATCATCAAACTTAATGTAAAGAGTGGGATCATATTCACTTTGAACAAAAGAAAGTGAAATAAGATAGCAATGTAGTCTTGAATTCCAAGATCTCGAGGCTTGCTTCAAGCCATAGATGCTTCTTTGGAGATGGCATACTTTGTTCTCCATTCCATGCTTGATGAACCCTTGTGGCTGCTCCATATAGATATCCTCTTCCAAAAAACCATTCAAGAAAGCATTAGAGACATCCATTTGACATAGAATCCATCCAAAATGTGATGCAAGTGCAATGATTAGTCTTATTGTGACCATCTTGGCCACGGGTGCAAAAGTTTCCTCATAGTCTATCCCTCTCTCTTGAGCATAACCTTTTGCAACTAATCTTGCTTTATGTTTGTTAACACTCCCATTTGCATTCAACTTAAGCTTGAAGACCCACTTGCATCCTATTACATTCCTTTGAGGTTTCTCAACAAGCAACCAAGTTTCATTCTCAATCAAGGCATCATACTCATCCAACATAGCTTTATACCATTCTTTGGAGTTCAATGCATCTTCAACATTAGACGGTTCTTCAAAACTAGATAAAGCATAAGAAGTGGATGAGATACCCTCAACTTGCTGTCCTTTGCCTTGATATGTGAGCCTTGATGGCTCCACTTTTGCCCTTGAAGATCTCCTTGGTGTGATAGGTGGGTTTGGTGCTTGCTCCTCCATGAGCTCCTCCTCAAAACCAAGATCTTACCATTGTCACTTCTAAGAATCTTGATGCTATGATTATGATGCTTTTCCACAAACAACTTGAACTTTACAAAAGTATCAAATACTTGAGACTTGAAGGAAAGTAAGAACACCCAACAATATCTTGAGTAGTCATCAATGAAGGTTAAAAACATGGATGAACCTCCATTAGATTTGGTGCTAGCAATGTGCACATCCGAGTGTATGAGTTCAAGAGGATGAGATGACTTTGTGATGGAGTTAGGAAACACCTTCTTATGTGCCTTGGATAAGGCACAAGCTTCACAAACCTTGTCTTCCTTCCCAATAGACCTTGGTAGGCCTAAAGCATACTCCTCCTTGATCATAGCCTCCATGGAACCCGAGTTGACATGTCCAAGTCTTTTGTGCCATAAAGTAAAGGTAGATATCTTGCTCTTCTCGGCCAACATGACAACATTAGTATCCACAAATGCATCCAGCTTATAAAGTTTGCCAAGTCTAGTGCCCTTAGCCACTATCTTACCCTTCTTCTTGATGAAACATTCATTTGAAGCAAAGTCAACATTGAAACCATTGTCTACCATTTGGCCAACACTTAGTAGATTCTTTGTTATTGTAGGAATGTACAAAACACCTTCTATGTTGATCTTTTTGGAAGATCCTAAGCAAAGGGGAATGCTACCAACTCCTTCAATCTTACAAGCTTCATCATTTGCTGTATAGATAGACTTTATAGGTCCATCATAAGATAAGAGAGAAGAGAAAAACTCCCTTTTACTAGTCATGTGTGAACTAGCACCCGAGTCAATCCACCAAGGATCTTCTCCTTTGAAGCTTGTTGAAGAAAATATGGACATCATGAGAGAGTCCTCATGTGAACTCTCCTCCTCCTCCTCTTTGCTCATGTTGGCTTGGCTTTGATCTTGCTTCCTCTTGAATCATTCCGAGGCATAATGCCCCATCTTGCTACAATAGTAGCACTTCACCTTTGATTTGTCCTTCTTGACTTTGGTGGTTGATGGAGATGCCTTTGGGGGTCCTTCTTGATCCTCAAGCTTTGTAGACTTCTTGAATGTTGATCCTTTGCCTTTGGACTTGCCTTTGCCTTTGGTGAAGAGAGCTTGGTCATCTCCACCTTGGATGGAAAGCCTATCCATCCTCTCTTGCATTTGGCTCCTTCTTGATTCCTCGGCCATGAGTGTGCCTTGGAGTTCTTCAAGTATGGGTAGCTTACCCATAATTGCATATCCCTGAACCAAATTGTCAAATTCAAAGCTTAGTCCATTCAATATGAGTTGAACAAGCTCTTCATCCTTGATAGGGTCACCTATAAAGGCTAGCTCTTTGTTCAATTCCTTTACTCTTAGGACAAAAGTATGTGCACTCTCTCCTTTCTTTTGATAGCTTCTATAGATTTGATTCTTCAAAGCTAACATTCTAGTTTGGTTCTTGGATTCATAGACCTTTTTCAAAGTCTCCCAAGCATCTTGAGCTGAAGTGCAATCTCCTACCTCTCTTAAGAGTTCATTTGCAACATTCATTTTTATGCAATGTAGTGCAACATTGCACCTCTTGATGTATTTGGCTTTTTCTTGAGGATGAATAGGTTCACCCTCCTTACCATTTACAATTTCCATCAGATCTTGCATGATAATGATAGATTTCATTCTAACTTTCCATATGGAATAGTTAGTTTTGTTGAGCCTTTCATTAGTATCCAAAAGATATGCATTTATAGATGCCATCTAGTCTCCTAATCAAGGACTTGACACAAATGAAGGTTACTTCTATTGATTTGATTGAAGGTCTACCTTATCCCACTTCTTAGGGACCTAAAAAGATCAGTAATAGACTTCCTATAAAGATCTAAGAATGATCTCTAACAAAATCAAATCATAGAATACTAGAAACAATGCACTTGCTTGATTGAAGTAGACAATACTAGTAGAATTGCCCCTCTTTCTATAAAGAACATTAAAGCTTCCAAATGATCTGATCAAGAGTGAATTTCAGCAACCTAATATACTTCCAAAATCACTTGTAAAAGATCTAAATGGAACTTAATGAGGATGCAACACAATCTACTATCCAATCACAAGCAAAAAATGATCAAAATTGATGAAAAATTGATCTAATTTGGTGCATAAGTCAAGCAATGGTTGGAGTGAACCTAAATCACTTTAGGAGGTGTCTACTACACCTTAGAACAGCCTTGAAGAGTCCCCAAAACTCTGATCTTCCCTCTCCTTGAATGCTAGAAAGCCTCCTCTATGAAATCACCTCCAAAACTTGCTTAGAAATCAATGCTTGGAGCAAGCAAAACTTGCTATCTTGGTAATGTGAATTGAATTCAACTTTGCCTCTGGTTTTAGACACCTAAACACCTGCAAATGAAGTCACACAACACCAATCTCCAATGTATTTGACTCACTTTGAGTTCTAGAATCAATACTAGATGCTAAGATCCAATCTACACAAGATTTAGATCAAAAATTGTGATCAAATCGAATGAAAACCAAGGATTTAGCTCATTTCAGCCTTTAGGCTCTGATACCATGTAAAAATTACAGCAAATAAGGATCCTAAAACACTTGAAATGATGAGGGAAACAATAGATTATGATTTCATAAGATTAGCACAAGTTGAACCATCAAAATCCATCAAAAATCTATGCTTGAACCTCACTAAATGGCCCAAATCCTTGAAGAAGGCTTCACACGTGTGAAAGTACGGCCTCCCACAGTCTGAGTACTATACACCAGACCTACATTCAATCCTATAATCATTAGTAATCACAAGTACTCAAACAATTATGAACATAGAGAGCAATTGCACCATTATGAGAGAAAAAACATGAAATTGCTTGATTGATTTTGGTGAGATATCATCACCTATATATACATGATCCATCACGGTTTTGGGCAGGTATGAGTAGCCCTAAACCTATCCCTAATGCTAATTTTGGTGGATCTTTCATCCCTACCAATTTAGGGTTGGAATCTTGGAGATCCCTCAACAATGCAAAAATTACCAAAAATAGCTCCTATTTTTTTTCCCTTGTATCTAAGCATAATTTGGACTCATTCCAAAGGTTCTAACACTTAGGTCTACTTGAGAACATCCTTATGAATGGAATCCTATGCTATTTGGCACGTGTGACAAGCCACATCATGACCATCTAACTATTTACAAGTCATATGACCAAAACTAGTCAAGCTAGAATTGTGAATTTTTAACAGCAAGGCTTGTCATGAAGGGCTACACGCAGAGATATGGTGTTGACTATTTCGACACATATTCGCCGATGGTCAAGATGACAAGTATACGACTACTCCTTGCATGTGCCACATAGCACAATCTGGAAATTCACCAGATTGATGTGAAAACAAACTTTCTCCACGGAGATCTAGAGGAAGAAATTTTCATGAAGCAGCCTGAAGGTCTTGAAGACCCCCACAATCAACAGTATGTCTGTCGGTTGCAGAGATGCATCTATGGTCTAAAATAGACATCATGATCTTGGTATAAGAAGCTCGATGGTCTTCTGAAGTCTCTAGGCTTCAATCCTACACAACCAGACTGCAATGTCTACATAAAAGGAGTAGGAAAAAATTTTGTGATACTGACTATCTTTGTGGATGATTCCCTAATAATAGGAAATTCCTTGACGCTGATCAAAGACACGAAGAGTCAGATTTCTGAAAGTTATGAAATCACAGATCAACAAAATGCCTTGGGCTGGAGATCAAAAGAGATCGAACAAAGGGCGAAATGCACTTGAGTCAGTCTAAATATGCCAGAAAGGTGCTCAAGCAGTATCACATGATGGACTAGAAAGAAAAGGCCACACCAATGATAGCTGGAGCCAAGGTCACAAAGCAGGATTGTCCAAAAATGGAAGAGGAAGACAGAAGATGGCAGGTATACCCTATCAAAAGTTAATCGGTAGTCTGATGTACCTTACAATTTGTATCAGACCCGATCTAGCTTTCTCTGTTTACACCTTGAGCCAATTCCCTTCCAATCCTGGCATGGCACATTGACAAATGGCAAAATGAATCCTACAATATCTAAGGGGTACTCAGAATATGGGATTAACCTACAAAGCTGAAGACGAAAGAAAAGGATTCGAGCTGCATCACTACAGTGATGCGAGATGGGTGAGCTGCAAAGATGATAGCAAGTCCATTACTGGAGGATGTACCATACCATGCGGAGCTGTAATCAGCTGGATATGCAAAAAACAAACCTTGGTGGCTCAGTCCTCTTGCGAAGCTGAATACGTCGTTGCTTCAAAGGTGGCGAACGAGGTAGTGTGGTTGTAGATGATGCTAGAAGCAATCGGGATACCACAAGAAGGGCTATGTACGATGATGATGGACTCTCAGAGTGTCATTTATCTGTCCCAGGATTTTGTCTTCCATTCAAAGACAAAACACATACCTCTGAAGTACCATCGCATTCGAGATTTAATCCCGAAAGGAGAGCTCAAGGTCCAGTATGTAAAATCAAAAGACATGATTGCGGATCTGCTCACAAAGCCGCTTGACAAGCCACTCTTTGCCAAGCAAAGAAAGGCAATTGGATTAAACGTGCAAAGTTGCAAGGTTCAAGAGGGAGTGTCAAAAATGGTGAACTCCTGCAAATTTGTCGCAACACGAACACGAAGTGAAGGTCGAACGGAGAACAATTTACGAAAGTCAACTTTCCTTGACTCGAAGGATGAACGATTCGTGAATCGTAAACATACTACTTGGACCGCAACAACCGCAAAGGGACGCAAAACGAAAAGATACGAAAGAAACAAAAAGAACGAAAGGAAGTTGATTACTTTTGTAATCCTCTGTTTAGCTATCTTGTAAACTCCACACAGTGGAGATAAAAACTATCCTTTCTGGATCAAAACATATAGACAGAATTTTTGTAAGAGACAGAGAGAGACGTAGCAAGACGAAAGAGTTGTGCATGAAAGTCTGCCAACAAGCAAAACACAGCAAAAGAGCAGAGCGTCAGGCCACCAACGAGCGAGACACTGACGATCTTGCTCCCAAATCAAACTGATAATACAGTTGCTCTATTTTTATGCATCTCCTTGTCTTGTGCCATCTGTCTTGATTGCTAGAATAGAATGTATTCTGTGATGTGCAGTCGCGTGTCTAGATTTCTGTGAAGCTTCTGCGCAAAGGAAAATTCAAAGACACAAAATCGATCACGACAACGAAAACAAAAAAGAAACAGTTTCGCGACAATCCAATGACGAGTTCCTTGGCTTGTCCCTACCAAAAGCAACAACAATCAATTAATCATTTAATTGATATTTTTTCTCGCCCAGCTGATTGGGTTTTGGATTTATTTAGCGGTAGCGTCACCACGAGAACATGTGCTGTATAGAAAAGCAATTATGTTGCTGCAGTAGATTTAGATTCTAATTTAGTTGATTTTGTAAAAATGAAAATAAAATCTCTTTCAGTTTTGCCAGATGAACTATCTGAGGTGGGAAAGAGTTTAGATAGCGAGGACTCAGTAATTCCCTTGTCCAAGGAACCTCAACCTCCTGCTAGCGAAAAAGTAGGCGATACAGGAGAATTTGCTGATGTCTTGGTTCAAGATTATAATGTGTAGAAGAGATGTCACTTGAAACTACAGTGGCTACTCAAGAAAAGGAAAAAGATGTAAATGACCTCAATGATTTTTGGGAATAAGAAATTCTCTTTTGTTTCAAAAAATAATTGCGTTTATTTTTTTTTATGTATTGTGTTTTGAAATCTTTTTGATTAATTTAATGTTCTTGAATTTGTTTTTTAAGAATTTGAAATATTTTAAAAATTTTAACATTGATAATCATTAGCAAAACTAAAATTGTAGCGATTTGTCAAGTTTATAATATTTTCATTTTGGTGTGTTTTTATAATATTTTTTGTAAAAAAAAAATATTATTGTTAGGAATTTAAATAAATGGAAAGATTTTTTTCATAGTGATTTAAATATTTTCAAAAGTCATTTAATGTCGATTATTGCAAAGTAATTTCATTTGCGTTTATTTAATGTTTAAATATTCAATGAACTTACATAGGTATAAGTAAAGATTTTAAAAATTTTAAATCTTTAAAAAATACTGATTAAAATTTTTATCATAATTAAAAAAATATTTTTTTCGATACAAGAATTGTAATTTAAAAAACTTATTCCAAAAAAAAAAATATAACTTTTGTTTCAAATAAGCAAAAAATGTTTTTTAGTTATTCTAGTGGTTTATTGTCTCTAAGTATATATTCTTATCATGTGACAACAATAATAGTTTTAACCTTATTAGTTATACATTTTTAATGATAGATGAATAAAAAGATGAGATAGTTGAATTATAAGATGAGATAGTCTCAAAATAGTTGAATTTAAATCAAGTCTCTAGATAGATCTACTCTAGAAGAGGAGTATAGCATAACCTAAATCATAAACCTAAAGTTAAACCATAAACCTAAAGCCAAACCATAAACCTAATGCTAAACTTCAGCCTAAAGATAGACATATAAGTCTAAATCTTGCCAAATATGATCCTAACAGTATTTAGTTCATGCAAAAAGCTTTTGGTAATGAACATAGCTCTAGAAGTAAAACATATTGATGAAAAGAGAGAGAGAGAGAGAGAGAGAGAGAGAGAGAGAGAGAGAGAGAGAGAGAGAGAGAGAGAGAGAGAGAGAGAGAGAGAGAGAGAGAGAGAGATTATCTGGTATGCCAACTTAGTTTGTTTTTTGAAAAAAACCATTTACATTTTGTGTATGTTTTAGAGTTAAGCTACTCTTGGTACACCTAGATGTCTAAGCACAATGCCATGTAGAACAATATCCTTTGTGGATTTTGAGGACCAAGCATACTTAGATAATCGGACAACATGATCAACTTGACTTTCCAAGTTGAACTCTAAGCTTGAAAGATCACAATGCCTTTTATATTGCAAGAGTTTGTCAAATGGTTCTTCGGCCAGTAAAGTCAAACTACAAACATTCTCCTTACCTCAATTATAGATTAATGTCTCTAAAGCAATTCTAGAATAATCTTTCATACGAGCAATATATTCAAGGCACAGGATAGTGAGAGACTACTTGGAGATCCGTTTGATGAAGTGGAAGACATAATTTGGAAATACCAATTACAAAGAAAGAACTAGGTATGGTGATAGACACTATCTACAAGAAATTCTACACAAGATGGGAGAGTAATGTGGACTTACATATAATAAACTATCTAAAAAGACAAGGCTAGGAGTTCCTTTACCGCCCACAATGTTGGTTACAAGATTGCACCTATCATAGTTGAGAATAGACTATGGAGTAATTTGGGTGTATTAAGTGAATATATATTATTGCTAGTTTAATACTCTAACACCTTGGTTGCAATAAACTTTAGTAAGGCATTTATCTAGTTTGCAATTGGTAACATAATATGAACTCTTTTGAGAGTCTATGAACACTCCTAAATCATTATTTTTCTCTTTAATATCCCTTTATCAGAATGATGCAAGTGGTACTCATGACGTCCCATAGAGGGAAAGAGCACTATAACCCCCCCTCCATAAAAAGAAACATTAGTTTTTTTTTTCTCTTGTATGTCTTGATTTGTAAAACTGGTGACCTCTTTACGTATAGGAAAGAGGCTTCACCAACAGTCCTTATTGGTCCCCTAAGCTAAATATTATGTTACATATCCTCATTTAATTTATGTCTCTGGTTGGAGTGGACTCGTGACCTCAAGGAGAGGAAAAGAAGCTTATAATTGAACTCTCTAGCAAAGTTGCAGGAGGCCAAGTGGATAGAGAATGCCAAAAGCAATACACAAAACTTTTATATGGCGCCATAGAACGTGCTAGCGGTATAGCAAGAACACATAATATTTGCGTGCACAAATCTCTTATTTCTTCAAACTTGATACACAATAATTCAATCTAATACCAATCCGGAACTTTTCATCGGTTGGATTAATTCAATAAAACCGATTAATATAGTTGGAAAGCGAAGATCAGTGTAATTGTTCTGGAGAAGTAATACAGACAGCTGAGTCAAGAAACTAATGGGCTGAGCTGATCTGCGATCAGCCGTGAGAGTGGTTCAGCATTTTTTGAACACAATGTGAGAGCCATTGGGAGCTGTGGGGCTGCTCACAATCAGATCACAGTTCACCTCAAACCAGCGATGCCAGCTTGACTTCCAGCTACCATGTCTGAATTTCACCCGGGCAGCAAGCTCAGACTTCAAATCAACTGCGCCATTTCTAGTCACATCGTTCTTAAGGCTAGCTGCAACGGAGCGCCTGAGTGAAACCCCACGTATGGACATGACTCCTCGAACCACAGCTATATTCTTAGGCTCCTGATAAAAAGGTGCAAATTCATAGCTTCCTATCTCAACTTTACGGTAGCGTAGAATCACTACAAGCCTAGTGTTGTAAATCTCGAGATGGTGATTTCTGTTGTAGGATTGCACAGTAACTAGGATGTCTGAATTGAGCTGAGAATCAACAGGATCTGAATCAGATGAAGTATCTGGTGGGCTCTGAACAGGAGGAGGCCCATATGTGATATTCAGCAGTGTGATCTGCACATCCTGAAGACGATACCTGGGCTTATGGGGATGCAGGAGAATGACTGTGACCATGATCGCCAATCCAGCTGCAATTAGCAGGAAGATGAAAACTGCACAAATGCAAGACACCAGACCAGACATACGCCGAGGACGAGGGTATTGGTTTGCAGTGGTGGGAAGCTGATCATGTTTTCTAGCACGCGGCGCCAAAGGCAAAGGGAAGGCCATGCTAACCAGTTAGAAACTACTAACTAGCTACTTTCACACTGTAAAACCTACGACCAAGTCAGAAAAAAGAAGATGGGGCTTGTGATAGATTGATTGCTTGAATAGATTTGGAGTGATGCTGCCCTAATATACATGTTTGGTCTCTTCGGAGACATCATCCGATAATATAGATGTTTGTGATCCACCTGGCACAAGCATGGCTTTCCACGTGGAATACACTACAAGCTGATTGGCTAGAACAATGCTCGAATCTCTTCAGCACCCATCTCATTTTCTTTCCTTAGAATACTTTTGGCCTTTTTGATTGCGTTGCTTTTGGTGCACACCACCTAAAAGCAAAAATTTTATGTGGAATCTAGACTGAACAAAAAAATCCATGCACCTTCTCAAGAGCAAATCCAAAGTTCATCCTTACAATACTTTTCTCTTGTATACGTCCTCGCACAACTTTGTCCCTCCAATATAATATTAAACATTTACATATCCTTATTATACTAAACTTCTAACATGTATTTAGAATCATCTTCTTTCATGATTTCCAAGTCCTATTGAAATGTAGGGCTCCACATAATTGTAGCACCCTGGCGCATCAGGGTGCGCCAGCCAGGGGCTGGCCAAAAAGGCGCAGGCGGGCGCCGTGGCGCCAGGGCGGGTGCGCCAGGGGGCAGGCAGCGCCCAGGTGGCGCCGAGCAGGGGCACAGGCGCCGGGCAGGCAGGCCGGGCAGGCCCAAGTGGCGCTGGGCAGGCATGTGGGTGGCGCTGGGCAGGCCCAAGTGGCTCCGGGCATCTAGCGCCCAGGTGGCACCGGGCAGGGGCACCAGCGCCAGGTGGGTGGCGCCAGGCAGGCCAAGGTGGCACCGGGAACCGGGCAGGTGGCACTGGGCAGCTTCACACCCACCTGCACACATGTGAGTAAGTAGGTGGGTTCAGTTATATATAGGTACTGGTTTATCTCAGAGATTTGCTTATGGGATAAACCCTGGTGCCCAACACGTGGCACCAGGGCAAGCAGTTTAAAAAAATTAAAAAAAAACCTCCCTGCCTGGCCCACCCTGACGCGTGCGCAGGGTGCTAAAAATAAGAGGAGCCGAAATGTAGGGGACATATGTATGGTGGTCCCTATTAAATTCGCATCTTTATAGAGACCACCACTTATCTAAGCGTGGTCATATGAGTAAATCTGAAATTATGAATTATCATAGAAGTTACTCATTAGAGAAGCTTTAAATACAAATAGGGCCCTCCCTTTGTGAAGATAATTTTCTTTGATGTAGAGATGCCCTTAGCTGCTTGTTCTTTTATTTGAAATTTTTTCCATTTCTAAAATTTTTGTCAACTAAATCCGAGACCTAAAATAGAAAAACATATAAAACGATATTCAATGGAAATAAATTTGAAATCAAAGTTTTATTTTTTTTACATGAATAAAGCTGGTAAAGAGAGTTTCATGTTAACCTTTCCAAAATGAAAGCAAGCCAAAAATAGTTATCATATTTTGTAAGTGTGTGTGCAAGATTTTTCATCAAATGGTAATCATGTCTCTTGTGCACACAAACACTTCAACTGATCCAAATTTTTGCGGTCATCACCTTCTGAAATTGAATGTACTCCTTATGAAAGAAGCGCACTCTCTAGATGATTGTCATTGTTGGAGCTATTGCATTGGAAACCTATGGCAACAATTCTTTATTCAATTTTTGGTGACTATGTGAAATGGCAAAATAAGACATGAATAAGTACAAGGGTAGATTAAAATAACTTGGTCATTAAGATTAAAATAAAGTAGAAGAGGCCAAAGGCTGATTAATAAAGCATGGGCCTATTGTTAGATTAAGCAAGTCCGAGTTTATCTTACGGTTCCATGACTATATCTTGTTTTAGCAGTGTTTTCGAATTTTCTGTTTATATGAAAGTGTGCTTGAGTGCCATTTGATGGCACGTACAGAGTAGAGTCGGCACACGAATCCCGTAACGGGAGACCATATTTGATGGAAAATGTGCAAATTTAAAATTCCAGTAAAATTCTGGTAACGAACTGATAGGAGTTTCTCGAACGATTCGCGAACATTGCGCGAAACTGTTCTGATCACGAATAATTTCTGCTCGAGAAGAATTTGCGATCCAGTCAAGCTCTGCAATGAAACCAAACGAAACGAAACGAAGCGAAGCGAAACTAGACGAAAGAGAAGAATTCACGAAAACATCAATCAGGCTCTGTAACGAAATGAAACAAAGCAAAATGAAACGAAGTGAAGCGAAACGAAACTTAAATGAGCTCTGAAATTGATTTACGCTTAAAGCCAAGTGATCGTGAAGTGAAACGAAATGAAACACAAAGCGAAAACATTCGCGCATAAAATCTCTTTGTGTGGAATTCAGATATAATTGCTGGTCACTACCGGCTATATCATTCCTACAATCCTCTAGAATGTAGACAGACACTGCTGATCTACGTTATAGAAGGGCAGGAGAAGGTTTCACGATGTTGGTTTTGTTTCCTTCGTTGGTTTCGTTTCCATCGTTGGTTTCGTTTCCATCATTGGTTTTGTTTCCATCATTGGTTTTGTTTTGCTCATCCGCCTTTCTCTCATACTAGACCGCAAAGGATTCTCGTGCCAGACCGCAAAAGATTCTCGTTCGTGAATCTTTCGTGTTCGCGAACTGTTCGTGTTCGTCTCCTTTGACTTTTGTGTTCGCGAACCGTTTGTCTTCGTGTTTCGTGTCATGCAGAGGGCTAAAAGCTATCAAGGCTTTGTAGTTGGAAAAATTTTGTTTCTTCAGCTCCCTCTCAAAGCATGATAGCTTTACGATCCCAAGACTGCTCCTCTGTCTCTCAAAGAGTCCTTTGTCAAGGGCTTTGGTGAAGATGTCAGCAACCATGTCTTTCGTTCCGATGAAGGTAGTTTCCAGCATCTTCTTTTCAATTAGATCCCTGATCAAGTGGTACTTGATCGCAATGTGCTTCGTTCTGGAATAGAACACGGGATCTTTTGTCAGGTGTATTGCAGAGGTGTTGTCCATCTGCAAGACCAGGGGCTCGTTCCTTGTTTCGCCCAATTTCTCCACGCCTTATCCAAATTATCTCGTTGGCCATCTTTGCTATTGCAACGTACTCTGCTTCGCAGGATGACTGGGCTACAACGGTCTGCTTCTTGTTGACCCAGAGAACTGCTGCTCCTGATGCGATGGTGCATCCTCCTAAGACGCTTTTACAATCGTCCTTGAGAGATGCCCAGCTAGCATGGTTGTAGGAAAGTATCTTGAAACCTACAATACGACAATAGCACAATCCATAATCCCTCGTTAATTGAAGATATTGCAAAATGCATTTTGCAATCTTCCAATGTGTCGAGCCCGGATTCGTGCAGAATTGGCTCATCTTGAATATTGCATAAGCATTATTAGGACGTGTGTTGTCTGCAAGGTACATCAATGGTCCTATCAACTTCTTGTAAGGTGTGAGCTGCATCTGTTCTCTCTCTTCCTCAATCTTCGGACAGTCACCACTTGTCAGCACTGTCCCTGCGAGCATTAGAGTGTTTGCTCCTTTGCAGTTCAGCATCCCAAAGTCCTCTAGGATCTTTTGGGTGTATCTGGACTGATGAAGGTATAACTTACCTCCCTCATAGTCTCTTTCAATTTGTAAGCCTAGGTAACACCTGGCTTCTCCCAGATCCACAATCTCAAAATGTTTCGAGATGTCTGTCTTCACTTCAGCGATCAACTGTTCAATCCTGCAAAGTATCAGAGTGTCATCCACATATCCAGCCACAATGATGATCTGCCCATCTGTAACTCTGACATATACATTGGAATCAGCCAACAGAGGCATGAATCCTAATGATTTCAGTGCTTGATCTTTCTTCTTGATGCTTCTATGCATTCTGCATGCATAGTCAAGAAGTGAATTCGAGACGAATCCTGGGGGTTGATCCATATAGACCTCTTCGTCTAGTTTGCCATGCAAAAAGGCTGACTTCTCATCCACAATGTGGATCCTGAGGTCATAAGTTGTTGCATATGCAAATAACAGACGTAGGGACGAATGTCTGATGACAAGAGAGAAGGTTTCAGAGTAGTCAATACCATATCTCTGAGAGAAACCTTTCGCTACTAGTCTTGTCTTGTATTTTGTCACATTCCCATCTGGTCTGTGTTTGAGTTTGAAAACCCATTTGCATTTGACAGTCCTGCGCTTAATGGCTGCAATGTCCATACCTGATTCTTCCTCATGGACTCCATCTCTTCGTTCATGGCTTGGATCCATCCGTCCTTCTCTGGACTGTCAATCGCCTCCTCGAAAGTCTATGGTTTTCCACTGAATCCACAGAACTCCTCTGATGTGGAAGCTGAGCTGCTTGGCACAAATCTTCCTGGCGCTCTTCATGGTCTTGTTGACCTCCTAGGAGATCCTCTTGGGACAGCAATGCCTTTGCCTTTGTCTGCTTTGCTTGGTCCAAAACCATCTTGGTTTATAGGAACTGCGACAACAAGTTGCCTCTCGAATTCTTTTTCAGATTCGTTTTCGTGTTCGTCCTCTGCTCCCTCTGTCATTGGCGGCAGGTCATAGTATTGTCTCTCCAGAACTTCGTAGTTGACAGGATCGTCATTGGCCATTGTCCTGCTCTCATCGAATCTGACATCTCTCATTGTTTTCACAGTGTTCGTGTCTGGCATGTAGACTCTGTACTATGACGAATTGTTGTCATAACCTACCAGAAATCCTTGCTTGGCTTTCTCATCAAGCTTCTTTTGAAGCTTATCAGGGATATGTGCATAAGCTGTATAGCCAAAGATTCTGATGTGAGACAGGTTGGGCTTTCTACCCCACCATAGCTCATGTGGTGTCGTGTGAGGGACACCAGACTTGCCTGTCCTATTCTAGATGTATGCAGTTGTAGCTACTGCTTCAGCCCACAATGCCCTTGGAGCCTTCGAGTAGGCCATCATACATCTAGCTGCTTCCATCAGGGTCCTGTTCTTTCGTTCAGCAACACCATTGTGTTGCGATGTGTAGGCTGCAATCCTTCTGCGAATGATGCCACGATCATTGCAGAAGTCAGTGAAGTGATTCGAGATGTATTCGCCACCTCGATCTGTCCTGATCTGCTTAACCTTGTTGTCTATACATCTTTCAGTCCAATTCACATATTCTGTGAATTTATCGAGTGCTTTAGATTTATTTTGAATAAAATACACTCTGGCAAATTTTCTACAATCATCAATGAAGGTTATATAATACTTTAAACCTCCTACTGAGATCACATTGAATGGTCCACAAATGTCAAAATGCACTAGCTCTAGAATCTTTGTCGTTCTGTAGGAGTCTTTAATGAATGGTGTGTGTGACATCTTGCCCTTCATACATGCATCACAGGTGGTCGAACTAGTTGAATTTGAGATGCTAACCCTTGTTATTGCTCCATGATAGTGCCATTGAGTTCATGTGGAAGAGTCTTTTGTGCCACAGAGTGTCTGGCGAGTAGTCATGAGTCTGATGCACCTAATCTTCAGGTAGGCATACCTTCAGATGATATAGGTTACCTTTCCTTCTGCCTTGAGCGATTAGAGTACTGGTACTGGCATCAGCCATGTTGCATGCTTCATCAGAAAGCGTTACATGCATCCCTGCATCTGCTATTCTTGCTACAGAAAGCAAGTCTTGTTGCAGAGTAGGCATGAACAGAACGTCTTCGAGCCACCTGTCTTTGCCATTAGTGTTGAGCCATAGTGAACCAATATCGTTCACTTGATGCCTAGATCCATCTCCAAGAACTATGATTTGTCTTGATGTCACGAAGTGTGAGGTGGATCCTGAGTCTAGAATCACCTCATGTGTGTCAAACGTTGATGTTGCACACACGTCTTCACAGATGTAGATGGTCAAACAGTTTCTATTCGTTCTTTCTTCGCCCATTTTTGAGCTCTTGGGCTCCTCGACATAGGATGAACTATTGTTGTTCTCCTGTCTGTCCTGTGCTAATTTGTTTCTTGGGTTCTGGTGGCAATCCAGAGCTACATGACCCTTCTTGTGGCAATGGATACACTCAATCTTTGATTGAGCTAGCAGGCATCTACTGTATGCCCGTCTCTTCTGCATCTCACACAAGTCTTCTTGTCTGCACCTTGTTGTTTCAACCTCCCTTTGTTCTTCTAGTTGCTCTTGTTGGTCCTGTCTACTTGCTAATCATGATCATGCCTTTGATTCGACTCCCTCTTAGGCTTAAATTGTTTCTTGGATTTTTCTTTGTTGACGTAGAGGGCCTGGTCAGAACCATCCTTGTGATCAAGATGTTCTTTGGCCTCGACTTCCTCTCAAATCTTGACAATCGTCTTTTTGTTCATGGTGGGATCTTTTGCAAGCAAGGTCCTCGTTGTCTGGAATGATCTGGGTAAGGCTCTCAACAGATACGTGATGCATCCCACATCTCCTTAGCTTTGGAGAGTGTTGCCAGATCAAGTGTGAGACTATCTTCGATGGAAGATGATAGCAAGGCTACTGCCTTGTCATTTTTCTCCCTCCATTCACGTAGCTCCTTGTCTGATGTTGTAGGCATTTCTTCTGTGCCATCCACCTAGGGGAAGAGTCCTTCGCCCTTGATTATCAAAGATGTCTTAACTTTCCCAGCTAGAAAGTTGGATCCTGAAGAATCAAGAATTGTGCAGATCTTGCTCTGTATGTTGGTGATTGAAGCCATTGCTTTTGAAGTCTGTTGTCTTGTTGATGGTCGTTTGTTTGAATGCTTGGCCTCCTGGATCTGATAGCTTCTTGGCTATGTCAGATTATAATAAGACAAGTAGGCTCTGATACCACTGAAGAGTGTGAAAAATCATGAAACTGTCACGACCGCGACTCAACCATGACTCAATGCGTTTCAGATGCAGTATGCGATCGTTGGACACTGCCAGTTGAATCACTCCTACAGTCCTCCAGAGTGTAGTCAGGCACTTGCTAATCTACGTTCATAAAATTAATGCAGCATTCAACATAGTTTCAACCAAGGTGCGAAATTAAAAGGAACAAGAAAACTCAGACACATGAATAACAGTAGACACATTTGCATTCGAGATCAGACATGACAAGAAAATCATCTATATTGATCGTTCTTTTATTCTTCAAGCACTGCATGCAAATCCACGCAGTGCGTTGGCATGGGAGAAATACGGTTCTCTCACGAGTGATCATATCGCTTTACTAGCGGACAAATGGATCTACAAATTCTAGACATAATTGTCTTCGCACGCAATTTTTACTTGGCAATATTAACTAGTATTCCTCGGCTCTCATACTCGGCTCTCAGTCTTCGTTTGTCTCATCTTCTCATAGACCTCCTCGGTCTAAGGTGAGAGGTGCTCTTGGGTAACTCTGGTCGAGTATCTTGGGGATTCGTTAGAATCAGCCAATAACTACTTAGCAATGGTCCTGACTTGTCTCTGCAAAAGGTGACAACAAGCTTATTACAAGAAGAAGTAAGAAGGAAAAGCTTATCCATGTCGAATTCAAAGACAGTCGCTCTCTATTCGAATAAGCAATAGCTCCAGAAGAAGAAATCTTCGAAGGACAAGAAGACAAAAGCTGAGTGAGCAAACTGATTTAGACGAGCAGTCACAACAATAACACAATCGACAGCATCAAAAGCCTAAGAACAGACTCTTCTACAAGTATTGCAAGAAAACCAACCACGACCTCAAAGATTGTCGAGTTCTCAAGCACAATGAAGCAGTGAAGAAGATGCAGCAGAATGGAGGATCTGATTCTATCAGAACCTCTGTCGAAGACCCAACATTGCTAATGATACCAGATGAACCCATTAGAGATGCAATGGATTGGTATCTCGATTTTGGTGCTTCTCAGCACATGATTTCATGCAAGTCCTTATTCGAAGACCTCACACCAGGAGAATTGAAGTATGTCTACTTCAGTGACTCAAGTGCACTGCAGATCGAAGGCAAAGGATCTATATGCCTTTATCTTCCTAATGGCAAATTGACCTTGCTCAAGGATGTATTGTACATACCCAAATTGACCAAAAATCTATTGTCAGTTAGCAAGCTCACCGATCAGGGCTATAGAGCCTTGTTCAATTCGAGGCAATGTACCATTCCGAACAAAAATGATAAAAAAACATCTCTGCAAACAGAGAAGGTAATTTGTACATTCTAGTTTACGAATATGCACTTTCTATTAATGTGAGTACTCCAAATGCCCAATTATGATATCAAAGATTAGGACACTTAAACATGAGATCAATCTTGTATATGCATCATAACAATATGGTCAAGGATTTAAACTTTAATGTTGCCTCCACTGACATTCAACATGTCTATGAGATGTGTCTACTAGGCAAATAGCCTAGATCAAGATTTCCAAAAGGACAAGCCAAGTCCATTCTAGAATTGTTACATAGTGATCTGTGTGGCCCTATAAGTACTCTCTCTCTCTGGGTTCAGCACTATATCTTATCACTTTTATCGATGATTATTCGAGATTCACCAGCATTATATTCATTAAGAACAAGTCTGAGGCATTCAACTATTTTAAAGATTTCAAATAGTTTGCTGAGACAGACCGATCAATGACTCAAAACCCTTTGTACAGACAGTGGTGAAGAGTTTCTGTCAAATAAATGTTCAACTATCTAGCATCATTTGGCATTCATCATCAGTTCACCACTAGCTACACACCATAGTAGAATGGAGTAATTGAAAGGAAGAACTGAACATTGCTAAATATAACATGATCAATGATGTCAAATGTTCAACTCACCAAGAATTCTTGGGCTGAAGCTGTTTCAACAGCTTGCTATCTGCAGAACTATTTAAGTACCAAAGCAGTCAACTCAAAGACTCCCTTTGAATCTTTCTATGGCTAGAAACCGAGTTTAAGACACCTTCAAGTGTTTGGTTGTCTTGGTTCTGTACACATTCTCTCTGATGTAAGAAAGAAGCTTGACCTTGTCAGTTGCAGGAGTATCTTCGTTGGATACTCAACATCACACAAAGCCTATCAAATTTTTTATGTTGAGTCAAGACAAATCTTAGTTAGTCGAGATGTCATCTTCCTTGAGGACAAATTCTTCGACTTCAAGCAGAAGCAGCAAATGTAAGAGCTCATCCCAACAACTCCCATTACCATCAACAGGCCTCTTGTATCGACGAACTTTGAAGATACCCCTGTCACATAGCAAGGAGAATCATCATCTCAACAACCGACTATAGTTCGAAGATCTGCTCGACATCGACAAGAACCTAATCATTTCACCCCTCAAGCTTTCACCAGCAACATCGAACCTACTTCAGTAGCAAAATCATTGTCGAGTTCGAATGCAGACAATTGACGTTCTACCATGCATGCTGAGTACAATTCATTGATGAAGAACAAGACATGGCATCTTGTCGAAGCTCCTCCAAATGCAAAACTCATTGACACCAAGTGGATCTTCAAGTTGAAGCTCAATCCAACAGCCAGATGGAAAGCTTGACTAGTCGTCAAAGATTATGAACAAGCCTATGGGATTGACTACACTAAGACATATAGTCCAGTTGTAAAACTTTAACCTTTATTCACCTTCACAGCTGTCAAAGATCTGGAAGTTCACCAGATGGATGTTCAGACAATCTTTCTGAATGGATATATAGAATTTGAGTCATTAAAACACGAATCATTCGAGTTCGTCTCAATTCCTGAACACCAGTACACTATGTAAATATGAACTCTCTCTCTCTCTCTACAATAGCACTGCAGCTTTACTCTCTGAAGTTGAATGTCTGTGCAATCAATCAGCTAGAACAGAAGCAG
The DNA here is from genome assembly GCA_029204225.1 of Diphasiastrum complanatum. Taxonomy (NCBI): domain Eukaryota; kingdom Viridiplantae; phylum Streptophyta; class Lycopodiopsida; order Lycopodiales; family Lycopodiaceae; genus Diphasiastrum; species Diphasiastrum complanatum. Next base: position 47,587,878 of record CM055106.1, read on the forward strand.
GATCGACGATGAACTCTTCGAGTTCTACATCTTCTTCAACCTCCTTCGAGTTTGAAGTCTTTGAGTTCGAGGTTCACGTCATCCACACCGCCCCATCCAACGTAGACCACGTTACAGCTCATTTTAGCACCTTTTGGCAACTGCGTTGTTTCACACTTGTTGCCCACACAGTCATTGTAATCGTTCCATGTATATATATATATATATATATAGATAATGGCCACTCACAAGGAGGATGATGAATACATGCAATGCAGAAGAGTGAATTAGAGTTCTTGCACAAACTCCATTGTGTCTTAATTATCTGATTTCTTAGAATCAGAGATATCCGAGAGAGTGAAAGCTATTCAAGGAATAGAGATATTTATTTAATCTGCAACTAGCTAAGTAAGATCGTCGCACAGAGTGTGCCACTATTGTAAACCATTCTTGGGCACAGGATTGTGATTTGATTATTGTATTCACAATAAGCTTAATTCAAATTCTCTATTTTCTTATGTGTATTCCACTACGAATGCTTTCTGATAACTTTCTTTCTCATTTGATGCTCATTCAATTTAGAATGTCTAATCTCAAAGAAAGCATGGCTGTCTCAGACGCCTAATTATTTCGCTCCCTTCATGGTTGTCTTTGACACCTACCAAGACATTCCTCCATTCGATCTAAGTCAATGTTGATGTTGTAGTTTTATAAAGTTCATGTTCACTCTCTATGTTGGAGCTCTGTTTCATATTCCGCACCTAATTTCTTCAAGAGTCCTCCAATAGTACAGCCAATAGGCATGTCTCACAAAGTTTATGTAAAGCTTCATGGCGCAATTGTAGAGATTTGGACTCATCAAGGCACTATATAGTGGCAACTCTCAATGAAGGTACCAAAAACTCTACTGACATTATGGCACCTTGACCATAAACAATTTGGAATGGCGTTTGATCAGTGCTTCCCTTGTATGTTGTCCAGAATGCCCACAGAGTAGCATGTAATTTGTGTTCTCAATCAAATCTGCTAGCTTTGACTGTTTTCATGATAACGCTACATGGAATCTTTTTGGATGACTCGGTTTGCCCATTACGTCAAGGATAATACGGCTTGCTGAATCGGTGGATTACAAAGAATTCCTCAATAGGATCTTGATGATCTCGTTGACAAAATGGCTTCCGCGGTCACTGACTATCTCCACCGAACATCTGAAGCACACAATGATGTATCTTTGTACCCTTTCCATCAGCCATCTCGACTATGTATTGGTACTTGGACGGTTGTGTGCTCACTTTTAAATTCTTAACAAGAGTTGAATTTATGACATTATGCGAGGACCCAATGTCAAATAGAACTAAAATACTTCTACCACAAAGTTGTCCACACATAACTATCATGGTCGTCGAAGCAGTGGATGGATTAGTTTCCGAGGACTGTGAGACATATCTGCTCTGAATTCTCAGAAATACCTCCTCACTGGGCAAATTTGTCTGGTATGCCCTACTTTCAGACATGATTGACTGCAGGGCTTTAGTCTCATCCAGCCACTCATCTCCGTCTTTGTAATCAATAGAAGCACATAGATCATCACCCTCGAGATCTATCAAGTCCGAGAATTATTTGATGAAATTAGACAGAATTGATAATATTTCATCCTCCCTCATATCAAAAACATCTCCAACATCATTCAAAGAGAGGTATGCGACACTATTCATGCAATATACTGGCAAATTGAAAATAGTCTTGGTTTTGTCATATGGATTCACGTCAGATAAGGAAGAAATGGACAATGCATGTGACTCGGTTGGGTTGTACATTGCTGCCAATCTTGCCTCCTCGTTAGCACCCAAGACATCATCAACAATATTTGATTCTGATATCACAGAATCAGCTGATGATGGGGCACTCTCAATGCTTAGCCTCAAAGTTCTTGTCTCTTTAGGAACAAGAGCAAAAAGATAAAACACAAAGCTCATGCCCTCCTACAAAAACTGACATGATTGATTGTGCTGGTCACAATGGACCACACGTTTAAAATCACTCACTATTTTCATGAATCGTCAGTTGTGAGCTTGCTTTAAAAGTGGTTGGGCAAGTACCAGTTCATGGAAATGGATGAATTGTAGATTATCCATTATCAACATAAACTGATTGAAATACGTTTTGTAGTCACCTATGTAATCACCAACTCCAGATTCAACGAGGAAGGCGTGCAAGTCAGAATCAAAAGTATTAGAAGATGAGACGACCATGTCTAAAGTATAAACAATAGCCTCAAGTATCGCTACCACGCGAGATGGACGGAAGCTACAAGAAATTCAGGCAGTCCTCGCATGATGGCGATATTAATGACTGACCGGATATCGCAGTGACGCGAGGGATGACAACTCATAAAGAATCTAACCTAGATTCTCGCGTGGTAGCGATACTGCAAAGAACTGGAAGTGTGGACACAAAAAAGAGCTATGGGGAGTGAACTAAGCGAAAGTTTCTAACCGATCGAACAACATTTATATAGCTAAAACCGATAAAATCCAAGCCGTACACGCGTCAATCCAACAGCGGATCAGATCTCTCACTCGTAATGTAACCATCCACACGTGCGAGACCACACGTGCTACAATACACGTCAATTTGCCATTCAGCCGCGTGCCCACATGTGCGAGCTTATACGTGCGAGTATACATGTCACTGTACCACGACCACGTGTCCACACGTGCAATCCCACACATGCAGTTCCAGACGTGCAAAAGCAGCCTTCTATCGGGATATGAGGGAGGTCATGCAGGATATGGCTACTCATCTGCCCGAGGTGGAATATCACTGCATTGGAGGCACTCCATATTGCATATGAGTACTTCTAGACAAAATTAATGTTTGAGGATTTGATTCTGTGCTCGATACATGCCAAGAGAGTGACACTGATGCCCAAGGACATGCTTCTTGTCATGAGGCTTCAAAACACCTATGACAGCATTTTTAAGTCTAGCTTCACAAAGAGGCAAGTTCCTCCTGGTAGGGGTCCTGTCCCACCCCATAAAAAGAGAAAGCAAGCACAACCAAAGCATTCACAACCCAAGCCTAGATCTCCCAGCTCTTCACCCTCACCTCCTCACATTAGAAAAGATGTGGCAAGTACGTTAGGAATTCCATGGGTTGAGAGACTTCCCCCACCCCTGATTTTGAAATGCACAATTCTCCTTGCGGATGATTTAAATACACTGTAGACATGATTGTTTTTGATGTTGATGAAACTGATAAAGAGTTGCACATCAGACTCCCCAATAATCCAAATGACACATTCTTTGATTCTGAGAGGTACATTGATTTTGACATGTATATAGCCAAAAAAATAGATGATCTCGGAGGAGAGCTTATGTTCTGTATAGATAATATTAATTTTGCAATGCATATCAAAGACCCGCATTGTAGAGAGGAAAAGGAGAAGACCTCCTATATCTCAGACACAGTAGTTGAATCCGGGTGTGTATACTATGTACATAAATACACATATACAGTCACGAAGGAGGTTTTTGTTATATCTCCATTTTTTGGGCATCTGTTGAATAAAGAGAGGAAAGCCAGAAGGCTCTTCAGGCACACAAGCGAGGAGGCATCAATCTTCATCATCCCATATTGTGCAAAGAAAGATAATTTCTTTTTGTGATATTTGTTTTTTGTAAGATTTTTTTTTTTGAAACTCTTATAGATTCTAGTAATTCATTGCTTGTCGTTTGCTGGCAGCAAACATTGGAGCGTTCACGTCATATCTATGAAAGTGGATTCTACTGGAAGCTTCACACCTGTGTGCATGCTGAGATATCAACAAATGCTATTCATCAGTACTGGCACAAAATGTTGGAAATCTTACTATCGTCTGCAGGGCCCTACAAGCATGAAGGTGCCTCGGATGAAGCTTCCAGGGGTTCTGTGGATAGCGAAGTTGTAGTGCTTGAGGATCTACCTCAGGCACTTATGATTGAAATGTAAATATTGAAATATAAATTCTGACAAACACATAAAAATATATCATCACATGATAATGCATAGAACAACAAAATAGGCAAACAAAAAGTGGGCTGTTATTGAAAGCCACGAATATATTATTTTGATTTTAAAAACAATGTACATTTTTCAAAATATCGATTACTAATTGTTCGATGAGATCTTGAAGTCATTTGAGACTACTTTGTATTTTTTTTTGAAAGGTACATTGTTGTTGCACGTCTATGTTTATGCGGTTTTGACAATTTCTACGCTTCTATTCAAATCCTTGCACTATATGTGATTTTCTTGTCTTGGTCTTACTTGTACATCAAAGAAACTTGTTAAACAATATCAACATTGAGATTATTTTGAATGAAATCTTGGAATACTGAAAACATTGAAATAAGTCTAAATAAAATCATTGAAAGTCATTTCAAGTGTGTATGTATTAAAGAAAACATACAGACACCTACCAATCTCTCATTGACTCGAAAACATAAGTGTTCAGAAATATCATATTGCAGCAAGGTAAGCTCAGATTGAATGTGATCGAGTGTCCAATCTTCCTCCACCTCAATTGTTGTAATAGTAGAATTATTTTGCTTCACTTGGATTTCTATTTGATCTTGATGATTCATTGTAAAATCCTGATCCAATGCTTTCCATTCATTGCTGACTTTGGACCATCTTCTATAGTAAAATATTAAAGAAAGTACTTGTTTTTCTATAAGATATCTAGATTTCATTGACAATCTATTAACTATGCACTCGATATTGCCACTACTCTTTTTATCCCAATGATCATCAAGGAGGCTTGATAGCATTTCGTCTGTTAAATCACTACAAATAAACATTGTCGCTGTTCTACGAATATTACATTCAACAAAAAAATCTATAAACATTGCAAAGGCAGAAACCAGTGCAATCTATTGTTTGTGCTACATTTCATATAGTTTTGAATGTCCATAAAAAACCTTGATCGAAAGCTCTCTGCTATGGTGGAATCCGGAGGAATCCATTCTTCACTTGAGAAAGAGGATAATGATATCGCCTCTCATCTTTTACCTAAACTGGATGGTGTGTAAAATGAATCATAGAAGAAAATACAAGAATCCAAAAGTGATCTCGTGGAACAGTTCTTGTATTGCAGAAGACCAATATCAGAATGAATAATGTCCATGATGCCGACAAGGGATTGTATAGGTTGCCATTCAATTATACTTGATGGATACAAATTTGCACAAACCCATAAAACTATATATCATTTAAATACTCATATACACATCTAAATTATTGATGCAAAGCTCAAAGCAAAAAATTCTCCAAAACTTACAATTGCATTTGAGTCTGTCATTTGAACTTACGCCTTCCTGTAGTGTCCGTTGTAGTATGGGGTTTGTCGCTGGGAGCGCAACCTCGCCTTCACCTGCATAGCACAAAGAGAGAGAAGAGAGAGAAAATGCCTAGGTTGAGAGAGGCCCGAGCACCTTCCTTAAGCTATTCACACCCAACCTAGAGAGAGAGAGAGAGAGAGAGAGAGAGAGAGAGAGAGAGAGAGAGAGAGAGAGAGAGAGAGAGAGAGAGAGACCTGAAGTGAAACCAGCAGAGTTTTATTAAGAAAAAGATGGAAGATACAATACAAAGGATATGGCTCCTATTATAGATTTTAGAGGTGAGCCTCCTTCACTTTGATTGGCCACTTCATTGGGACAAGAATTCTAATCCAAGCCCTTCAAATAAACACAACTTAAATCTAATGGTGCTAAGAAAGCACAAGGGCACTCACATGATTCGTGTGAGTTCTAATTTGGGCCCTTTTAGCTTTTTTATTTGCAACTTGACTTAGGGCCTCTAATGTCATTTTAGAGTTTTAAGCCCCTAGTCTCTTATTCCTAGGGATTACAACTTGCTAGTTGTGCTCATTGGATTGGGCTTATACGCGCATAATGCATGCCCTCGCACTTATTACTCTACTTGTATAGTACTGTGGTGGGCCCACTTGGCAAGCCTTGGCCAACAATAGTTTTAGTGGCAGGACCCACTTGGTGCCCAACAATATTTTCCACCTAAAGAGGTGCCGGTCCCACACACCTACCTGCATTTGATGTGGAAGAGAGCTGTCGACACGTTTATTGTTGGTGATGAGCCGCTTCAAGAAAAGCGTGGATAAGTGATCGCTTACGTAAAACCTAAGGCTTTATTGGTTGTTGATCAGCAAGAACTTGGGCTTTTGCCAGATTTTCAATAATACCCATAAGTGTCTGGTGGCCATCCCTGATAACCTTGTTCATCGACAAATGGGTAGTCGACACCATCTATCAGAGGATCCCAAGATAAGACTGGTTGAGATTGTTCCTCATAGACTGGCACAACTGCTCCTAGTGGCATTGTCGTGCATTCTCTCAATTGGTACTACTGTGGATAGAACATGGTTGGTTGACTGCTTAGTCTATCCAAGTGTTCATGATAAGCCTGCACTTGAAGACTTTCTTCAACATTCAATAATGTCGCTTGAGAGCAAGGCCTTGATAGCTTAAGCACTGGCTCTTGCTGGACTAAAGGCCTATTTGGGCTTGGATTCCATGGATTTGACCTTTGAAGTACTGTTATACCCCGATTTGGCTTGGGGTTCTGTTGCATCGTGGAACCGTCAAACTTTGGTTGAGTTTTGCTCATGGAAGAAAAATCATCAACCGTAATCTTTCCCTTATCATTGCACTTCCCATTTGAAGGCTGCATGACTACACTTTTTCTTGGATCTTGTGCTAAACTACCTTCACATCGCTCCATTGACACAGGCTCCTATTGTAATTCATCACTAATAAATATGGGCATTGAGTGTGCCAAGAGTCTTGTTAGAACCTATCGGATTTCCTTGGTTGCCAATTTTTTTACTTCCTCAACAATCATTGGCTTGATTGACTTTACCAACTCTGTCTTCTGTGATGTTGATGTTGATTATCTGCTCGAGGGTACCTCTATGTACTTTGGGACTTTTGTCAAATTGTCCTCTTCCTCACTCATTTCATAACTCGGTGGCACTAGGATTTTTCTTTTATAGTGCATTCTTTTGAGAGGTGGAGGAGTCACCACAGGTGCATGTCAGTCTACGTAGGCCAAATGCGTCCTTGCTAATTGTGGATTGTGCAACGGACAATCTCGGCATGGATGGTTAACTCCACATTGTAAACACAAGGGATCAAATGTTGATGGATCCCCTCGATGTGGACATTCAGCATGGTGGTGTTTTCCTTCGCATCCATAGCACCTAACTGAGTGCAGTATGCCATTGCCTCTAAGTTGATAGGCATACACCGGTAATAGAAGCCCCTTAGGACTTTCCACAAAGTAGACTGGTAGGCTATTAATGTCCTCCATTGAGTTCGGTGACATGCAAGATGATATGACCAATACTTCAACCTTGTCTCTGGTTGTTGAAGAAACTCGCGATTTAGATGGATCAATCTGACATCCATCCCTTTGGTGAGCTCCTTGTCGGTTTGATTCTGCTTGTGACCTTTGAACCTCTGGATCTTGCCGTCAAACTTGTTGCTTTGCATTTTGCCTTTGTAAGAAGTGCGGATTCTTGATTGGACATCTTGTACTTGGATGACCGCCGAAGCAGTATGTACATTCATCCTTCTCAAGAAACTGAATTGCGCGAGCATAATCTTGCTGACAGCTTGAAGTGCAAGGTTCTTGGTCTTCTGCTATACTTGATCCATTTGACTCTGTTGCACTCCCTGATGATTCGTAGCCTTCTGCCCTTGTCTGCTCGAGTAGCATGAACTTTTTCGATTTCCCCGATTCCCCATCCAATATTTCTGCGTTTGGATAGGAGTGATCTACTCTCGTCTTCAAGATAAGATTCTCCATAATGACAACATCTTGACAGATTTGTGGCAATGAAGTGTAGGATGCAAACTTCTTCATACCAGATTTGATCTTGTCGAGTAATCCGATATAGTAGTTTTGCATTATGGTCTCTGGGGTCAGTAGATCAATACCTTTTACCAGATTGAACATTCGTTTGGTGTATTGTTGAACTGTCTCATCAAGAAACATATGAAATGCAACTAGTTTCACAAACTCGATAGTCATGGCTGGAATGCAGTATTATCGTGATGTATGTAATTGCTTCAAGGGTTGTACAACTGTGGTGTCCCACTTTTTTTTTTTCAAGGTGAACAAGAGAAGAAAAGAAGTTGACCAAACATTGAGAGATTAAGACCAAGGACAATCAAAAGGACAGGAGGGAGATGTGTGAATAAATGGTAACAGATGGTTGTTATCTTAGGATACTGATCGAGGACAAGATAGATACATGTAATGATATGAAAAAGGATGAAGGTTGAGCTAATGGAGATGGAGATGAAAACACAAATGGAGACGGTATAAAAAGTATGAATTTTTTTTTTTCAACAAGGTTGGGAGTTAACTCTCGCCCCCATCAGAGTAGTTGAATCCAGATCTGATGAAACTTCTCTGAGACCTGCGAGGGTTAGTTTTGAGCCGACTGTCAAAAATTGAAGATTTTTGCTAAAATCGAGCACTTTTTAGGACTGTTTCTCTAAGATTTCAAGATCTGAGTGTTTGATCCAAAGAAAAGTCTGAGAGTAGCTAAAACACAGTATAATTCAACTATTACCGATTTGGATTGAGTTTTGAACGGTCAGATTTAGGAAAATTAAGAGAACAAGATCATTTTTAGTGTATTTTTGCCCATTTTTAGCCATTTTTTGTGGTTTTTCTGAGATTTCTTCATATCGGAGTGGATCTAACCTTTTCCCTTTCCCATGTATCTGGATCTAGACTAGATCTAGCTAGTATAAGGTCTGCAAAGGTTCTTGATGGACAATTTTTGCATAGTGTCAGTTGTAGTATGGGGTTCGTCGCTGGGAGCACAACCTCGCCTTCACCTGCATAGCACACAAAGAGAGAGAAGAGAGAGAAACTTCCTAGGTTGAGAGAGGCTTTGGAGGCCCGAGCACCTTCCCAAAGCTATTCACACCCACCAAAGAGAGAGAGAGAGAGAGAGAGAGAGAGAGAGAGAGAGAGAGAGAGAGAGAGAGAGAGAGAGAGAGAGAGAGAGAGAGAGAGAGAGAGAGAGAGAGAGAGAGAGAGAGAGAGAGAGAGAGAGAGAGACCTAAAGTGAAACCAGTAGAGTTTTATTAAGAAAAAGATGGAAGATACAATACAAAGGAAATGGCTCCCTCTTATAGATTTTAGAGGTGAGTCTCCTTCACTTTGATTGGCCACTTCATTGGGACAAGGATTCTAATCCAAGCCCTTCACATAAACACAACTTAAATCTAATGGTGCTAAGAAAGCACAAGAGCACTCACATGATTCATGTGAGTTCTAATTTGGGCCCTTTTAGCTTTTTCATTTGCAACTTGACTTAGGGCCTCTAATGTCATTTTAGAGTTTTAAGCCCCTAGTCTCTCTCCTAGAAATTACAGCTTGCTAGTTGTGCTCATTGGGTTGGGCTTATACGCGCAGGATGCCAGTGCCCTCGCACTTATTACTCTACTTGTATAGTACTGTGGTGGGCCCACTTGGCAAGCCTTGGCCAACAGTAGTTTTAGTGATGGGGCCCACTAGGTGTCCAACACTTCCACTCTAATTTCCTTATGCATGTAGACATGTTGAACCAAGACCTCTAAAATGGATTGACCACTAGGTGAAACTTTGAATTCTAAAATTCTACCTTTCCAAAAGCTCCTATAATCCATATTGGATTTTCTCTTTTTACCAAAAACACCTCTTGATGAGGGATGCAGGAAAACCCACTGAAATTTTTTATAGATACGTAGTGGTATCCAAGAGCCATCAGAGTCTTTTTAATTACAAACGGAAACTGAGACAATATTGCTTCGTGGTCTACGGCTTCCGGAAGCCATTGCAAAGTTAAAAGAAGATGAACAATAGAGTTTGAAACAAAATGTAGATGAATCAGTATGAAAATAAAAAACCAAATTTGTGATAAATGCTGACAATCTTTCGTAATCATATATGTTACTCTAACTATAGTTAGATCAAAATAGACTTACTTTAACCACAAGTGTTAGGTCCCGGGCACTCAGGAAACTCACGGGCAGCAATTATGGTCCAATCACAAGTCGAAACCCGCCTGGCGAGAGTTTTGAATTGTATAGAAATATGACCAAAAAGTTTCATAAAAAATTTGATTGGCAAACAACGTTATGGTCTTTCGCAGATGTAAATATATAACTGGGCCAAATGTACGTCGAATAGTTGAAAAGTCAAAAACAACATCTCGACAAAAGGCCCTTTTGGTGTTCGAAACTCCTCTAATGTGTTTGTGCAAAATTGGGTGCCTCTTGATGAAAAGAATCGAGCCATGCAACAGTGGATAGGTCTCAAGCAAGGCAATTGGTCGATTCAAGAATATGTTGATCGATATAGAGAGGCGTTGTTGAGGATTCCCGAGGATGTGCCTATGTATTTATAGATGTTTTATTTCATTGAAGGACTCAAAGAGAGTTTGTGGCCTTTTGTGCGAAAGGAGCAAACACACACTGTTCAGAATGCCATTCAAATGGCTCTTATTATAAAGATGGGAAGAAGTCCCATGAACCTGCTGCAGAAACCTCGAGTGATCAAGGCCAAGGTGGCCAAACGCCTTGGAGTAAGCACAAATCAAAGAAGTTCAAAGGCCAATGGCAAGGGCAAGGACAAGGGCAAGCTCCAGGTGGCCAAAAGGGTAAAGGGGTTGGTGCTCCAAAGGGCAAAGGGTTGTATGAGCGGCCTAATGTCCAAGAGGATCAATGCTCTATATTGTCACCATAGGACCAAGAGAGAGCAAAAAGAGAGAATTTATGCTTTGGATGCTTGGGACAACATTGGTGGAAGGAATGTTTACAAAACCAAATGAGAACCACCTATAGTCTTCAAGCAGCAGCAACAACCGATGAAAGTAGAAGAGATCTTGCTAGAAGCTAATCCTGATGTTTCTTGCTTGATGAATGTTTCTGTGGTGTAGAAGGTGGACACGACTCCTCCAGTGACACTATTAAATGTGATGCAGCATAGGTATATATGATAGAAAAAATTTCTTCATGACCACACAGCAAAGCTGATCATTAATTTGCCGTGCATTGTACTTCAAATGATGTCATATAATACATATACTCTTTTTGTCTGATATCATGAAAATTACTATGGGTTTAGTCCTATGTCTCAACCTCAGCGTCAAGGTGGTAGAAACTACGGCTGCTACAGATGCGGCGAAGGCCATCGAATTGTAGAATGTCCTTACAAGCGACAATACACATCCTTTTGCCGAGAATGTGGATATGGACACTGCTACAAGAATTGTCCATTAAGACCTAGAACTAGTGCACCATTAAATCTAATCACAATACACCTTACAACAGTTCTAGGAGGAATGCCACTAGAAAAGCAACACTTCCATGCCCTAGTGCTTGATGGAAAATGCAAAATGAAAATCTAGTAAAATTTTGGTGATGAACTAATGGGAGTCTCTCAAACGATTCGCGAAACTATTCTGATCACAAATAATTTCTGTTCGAGAAAAATTCGCAAAAAGATCAATCGGGCTCTATAACGAAACAAGAAGAATTTGCGAAAAAGATCAATCAGGCTCTGTAATGAAATGAATCAAAACGAAATGAAACGAAACTAGATGAAACAAAACGAAACTTGAATGAGCTCTGAAATTAATTTATGCTGAAAGCGAAGTGATCACGAAGCAAAAACAGTCACGAACAAAATCACTGTGGAATTCAAATATATTGATAGTCATTGTCGGCTATATCATTCCTACAATCCTCCAGAATGTAGACAGACACTGCTAATCTACGTTATAGATTAATACAACATTCAACAAGATTGAACCAGAGCATAGAACTGAATAAACAAGTAAATGACATACACGAGCAACAACAGACAAATATTCATTCGAGATCATATAATTTTTTAGAATAATATGTGCATAACAGCTACAATAATATCTATTGATCCTCTGATTTTAAGTATTGTGTGACAGATCCACACAGTGCATTGGCGTGAGAGAAATACAATTCTCCCACGAATAGCATCTCTCTTACTAGTGGACTTCTTGGATTTGCTAATCCTCTTACAAAATTGTCTCGCTCACAGACGAACACGTATTCTGTATATTTTTATTTTTTTATTTTATTTTATGCATCAAGCAGAATGTATATAGTTCATGGACTTTTCGTGTCGCGTCGAGTAACTTCCCTGATCAGAAAGATTAAACATCTATAACTAATCATGGACTACAAGAGTGGCGGATTAGCCACGTCCTAAAGTACTTCTGCTGATGTCACGATATCAGATCAAATATTTGTACCCCATGCTACTTAGTTGATCTTCTTGGTCCTTTGTGGAGCATGAATGATTTTGTGTCACGAACAATTTCAGTCTTTGGACAATCTTCATTCCTCAAGACTGTTCCTGCAAGCATTGGAGTATTTGCTCCTTTGCAATTCAGTATCCCGAAATCTTCTAAGATCTTCTGTGTATATTTGGACTGATGAAAGTATAATTTACCTCCTTCATAGTCCCTGTCAATCTGTAAGCCAAGATAACATCTGGCTTCTTCCAGGTCTGCAATCTCGAAATGTTTCGAGATATCATATTTCACCTTAGCAATAAGCTCCTCATTCTTGCAGAGTATCAGAGTGTCGTCCACATCTATAGCTACAATGATGATCTTTCCATCTGTAATTCTTACATAAACATTGGAATCAACTATTAGTGGCTTGAATCCTAAGGATTTCAGGGTTGATCTTTCTTTTTATACCATTGTCACGCTGATTGCTTCAGACCGTAGATACTCCTGTGCATTCTACATGCATAAGTAGGAAGTGAATTCGAGATGTAGCCTGGAGGTTGATCCATGTAGACTTCTTCGTCTAGCTCACCATGCAAGAACGTTGTCTTCAGCTTGTATATCCACTTGCATTTTACAGTCTTTCGCTTATCTGGTAATGACTGCAATGTCCATACCTGATTCTTACTCATGGATTCCATCTCCTCATTCATGGCTTGAATCTATTTGTCCTTCTCTAGACATTCAATTGCTTCTTCAAATGTCTGTGGTTCTCCATTGAATCCACAAAACTCTTCTGACGTAGAAGATACGTTGCCTGACACGGATCTTGCTTGCGCTCTTCGTTCTCTTGTCGATCTTCTAGGAGATCCTCCTGAAACTGCAATGCTCTTGTCTTTATCTAATTTGCTAGGTCCGGAACCATTTTGGTTTACAGGTATTGTAGCAGTTGGCTGGCTTGTGAATCTTTCTTCATCTGTTTCGTCACTCAAATGAGGTGCAACTCGAACATCTTCATCAGAGTGTTCATCCTCTGCTCCCTCTGTCACAGTTGGTAGATCATAGTATTGTCTTCCAAGAACTTCATAACTGACAAGATCATCGTTGGCCATTGTTCTGCTCTCATCAAATTTGACATCTCTGACTGTCTTCACTGTGTTTGTCTCTGGCATGTAGACTCTGTAATATGACACATGATTGTCATATCCTACAAGATATCCTTGTTCTGCTTTCTCATCAAGATTCTTTCGAAGCTTGTCAGAAACATGTGCATATGCTGCACAGCCAAAGATTTGAATGTGTTCGGTTTTCTACCCCACTATAACTCTTGTGGTGTTGTGTGAGGAACACTAGATTTTCCTATCCTATTCTGAATGTAAGCAGCTATAGCTACTGCTTCAGCCCACAACATTCTTGGAGCCTTCGAATAGGTCATCATGCACTTGGCAGTTCTTATTAGAGTCCTGTTCTTTCTTTCTGCAACACCATTGTGCTGCGGTGTGTAAGATGCAGTTCTTCTGTGAATAATTTCATGATCATTGCAGAAATCAGTGAATTGGTTTGAGATGTATTCTCCACCTCAATCTGTTCTGATCTGTTTCATTTTATTTCCAGTACATCTTTCTATCCAATTCACATACTCTGTGAACTTGTCAAATGCTTCTGATTTATTGTGAATGAAGTAGACTATGGAAAACTTACTGTAATCATCAATAAAGGTAATATAATATTTTGAGCCTTCTACTGAAATCACGTTGAAAGGTCCACAGATGTTAGAATGTACTAGCCTCATAATCTTGGTCATTTTGTAGGAGTACTTGACAAAACGAGTACGTGACATCTTACCCTTCAAACATGCATCACAGGTCATCGAACTGGTTGCATTCGAGATGCTCACCCTCGTGATTGCTCCGTGATGGCTGGCTTGATATAGTGCCATTGAATTCATATGGCATAGTCTCATGTGCCATAGAGTATCTGGTGAATCATCATGAGTCTGGTGCACTTGATCTGTAGGTTAGACGTACCTTCAAGTGATACAAGTTGTCTTTTCTTCTACCTTGAGTGATCAGTGTACTGGTACTTGCATCAACAACATTGCATGCTTCGTCTGATCTCCTCGATGCCATCTACCCAAAAAAATAATCCTTCTCCCTTTAGTATCAACGAGGTCTTAACCTTCCATGCTAGGAAGTTAGATCCTAATGAGTCGAGGATGTACAGATCTTTGATTGTATGTTGCTTATTGAAGCCATTGCTATGAATTGTGTTCTCACTTGTTGATGGTTCTTTGTTTGAATGCTTAGCCTCCTAGATCTGATAGCTTTGCGGCTATGTCAAACTATGACAGGCTCTGATACCACTGATGGAAAGTGCAAAATGAAATTCCAGTAAAATTCTAGTGACAAACTGATGGGAGTCTCTCGAACGATTCGCAAAACTTTTGTGAAACTATTTTGATCACGAATAATTTCTATTTGAGAAGAATTCGTGAAAAGATCAATTAGGCTTGGTAACAAAACAAGAAGAATTCACAAAAAAGAACAATTAGGCTCTGTAACGAAATGAAACGAAACTAGACGAAACGAAGCAAAGCGAAGTGAAACTTGAATGACCTCTGAAATTGATTTTTGCTAAAAGCGAAGTAATTGCAAAGCGAAGCAAAGCAAAACGCGAAGCGAAAACAGTCGTGAACAAAATCAAGTCGTGTGGAATTCAGATATGATTGTTGTTCACTACTGACTATATCATTTCCACAATCCTCCAGAATGTAGACAGACATTGTTGATCTATGTTATAGATTAATACAACATTCAACAAGATTGAACCAGAGTGCGGAATTGAATAAACAAGTAAATGAGATACACGAACAACAGCAGACAAATATTCATTTGAGATCATACAATTATTCAGAATAATATGTGCATAACAACTAAAATATTATCTATTGATCCTCTGATTTCAGGCATTGTGTGACAGATCCACACAGTGCATTGGCTTGAGAGAAATACAATTCTCTCACAAATAGCGTCTTGCTTACTAGCGGACTTCTTGGATCTGCTGATCCTCTTACAAAATTGTCTCGCTCACAAGCAGACACATATTTTGTATATTTTCGTTTTTTTATTTTATTTTATGCATCAAGCAGAATGTATATAGTTCGCGAATGGTTTGTGTCATGTCGAGTAACTTTTCTGATCAGAAAAATTAAACATCTATAACTAATCATGGATCACAAGAGTGGCGGATTAGCCACATCCTAAAGCACTTTTTTTGATGTCACGATATCAGATCAAATATTTGTACCCCATGGTATTTCGTTGATCTTCTTTGTCCTTTGTGGAGCAAGAATGATTTTGTGTCGCGTACAATTTTGTGTCGTGTGTCGCAAAATTGTTCACGAACATTTTTGCTTTGTGTGTCTTTTTGTCAAATTTAGGGTTGAAAGCTAGCAAAGCCTTGGCAAGTGAAACATTTTGTTTCTTCAGCTCCATCTCAAAGCATGGTAGCTTGATGACTCCAATGTGAAAAATGGTCCTTTTTGTACTTTTTCCACATCCAAGACTGCTCCTCTGTTTCTCGAACAGACCTTTGTCTAAGGCCTTTGTAAAAATGTCAACAACCATCTCCTTCGTTCCAATGAAAGTAGTCAGCAGCATCTTCTTCCCGATCAGATCCCTTATCAAGTGGTATTTGATTGCAATGTGTTTTGTCCTTGAGTGAAACACAGAGTCCTTTGTCAGATGTATTGTAGATGTGTTATCCATCTGCAAAACCAGAGGCTCATTCCTCGTTTTGCCCAGTTCGTCAAGGAACTATTTGAGCCAAATGATTTCATTGGCCATCTTAGCTATTGCAATGTACTCTGCTTCACACGATGACCGAGCCACAATGGTCTGCTTCTTGCTAACCCAAAGAATTGTCGCTCCTGATGCAATGGTACATCCTCCTGGGATACTTTTACAGTCGTCCTTGAGGGATGCCCAGCTAGCATCAATGTAGAAAAGCATCTGGAACCCTGCATCATGAGAATAACATTATCCAAAATTCTTCATTAATTAAGGGTATTGCAAAATTCATTTTGCAATCTTCTAATGAGTCGAGCCTAGATTCGTATTAAATTGGCTCATCCTGAACATGGCATAAGCAATGTCAGGACGTGTGTTATCTACAAGGTACATCAGTGATCCGATCAGCTTTCTGTATGGTGCATACTGCATCAATTCACTTTCTTCTTCAGTCTTTGGACAATCTTCATTTGTCAGAATTGTTCCTGCAAGCATTGGAGTATTCGCTCCTTTGCAATTCAGCATCCCGAAATCTTCTAAGATCTTCTGGGTATATCTGGACTGATGAAGGTATAATTTACCTCCCTCATAGTCCCCATCCATCTGTAAGCCAAGATAACATCTTGCTTCTCCCAGGTCTGCAATCTCAAAATGTTTCGAGATATCATACTTTACCATAGAAATAGGCTCCTCATTCTTGCAGAGTATTAGAGTGTCGTCCACATATACAGCTACACTGATGATCTTCCCATCTGTAATTCTTACATACACATTGGAATCAGCTATTAGTGGCTTGAATCCTAAGGATTTCAGGGCTTGATCTTTCTTCTTATACCATTGTCGCGCTGATTGTTTTAGACCATAGATACTCCTGTGCATTCTACATGCATAAGTAGGAAGTGAATTCGAGATGTAGCCTGGAGGTTGATCCATGTAGGCTTCTTCATCTAGCTCACCATGCAAGAACACTATCTTCTCGTCCACAATGTGAATCCTGAGATCATAAGCAGCTGCATATGCAAACAGTAAACATAGGGATGAATGTATCATGACAGGAGAGAAGGTCTCAACTTTGTCAATACCATATCTCTGAGAAAATCCCTTCACTACAAGTCTGGCTTTGTACTTTGAGATATCTCCATCCGGTCCATACTTTAGCATGTATACCCACTTGCATTTTACAGTCTTTCACTTATCTAGTAATGGCTTGGAAGCAACGTCCACCTGATTCTTCCTCATGGATTCCATCTCCTCATTCATGGCTTGGATCCATTTGTCCTTCTCTAGACATTCAATTGCTTCCTCGAATATTTGTGGTTCTCCATTGAATCCACAAAACTCTTCTGACGTAGAAGATATGTTGCTTGACACGGATCTTGCTTGCACTCTTCGTTCTCTTGTCGATCTTCTAGGAGATCCTCCTGAAACTGCAATGCTCTTGTCTTTATCTAATTTGCTAGGTCCGGAACCATTTCGGTTTACAGGTATTGTAGCAGTAGGCTGGCTTGTGAATCTTTCTTCATCTGTTTCATCACTCAAATGAGGTGCAACTCGAACATCTTCGTCTGAGTGTTTGTCCTCTGCTCCCTGTCTGTTGGTAGATCATACTATTATCTTCCAAGGACTTCATAACTGACAAGATCATTGTTGGCCATTGTTCTACTCTCATCAAATTTGACATCTCTGACTGTCTTCACTGTGTTTGTCTCTGACATATAGACTCTGTAGTATGACGAATGATTTTTATATCCTACAAGATATCCTTGTTTTGCTTTCTCATCAACCTTCTTTCGAAGCTTGTCATGAACATGTGCATATGCTACACATCCAAAGATTCGAATGTGAGTAAGATCTTGTGGTGTTGTGTGAGGAACACATGATTTTTCTGTCCTGTTATGAATGTAAGCAGCTGTAGCTACTGCTTCAGCCCACAACATTCTTTGAGCCTTCGAATAGGCCATCATCCACCTGGCAGCTTCCATTAGAGTCTTGTTCTTTCTTTCTGCAACATTGTTGTGCTACGGTGTGTAAGATGCAGTTCTTCTGTGAATGATTGCACGATCATTGCAGAAATCAGTGAATCGGTTTGAGATGTATTCTCCACCTCGATCTGTTCTGATCTGTTTCACTTTATTTCCAGTGCATCTTTCTGTCCAATTCACATACTCTGTGAACTTGTCAAATGCTTCTAATTTATTGTGAATGAAGTAGACTCTGGCAAACTTACTATAATCATCAGTAAAGGTAATATAATATTTTGAGCCTCCTACTAAGATCACGTTGAAAGGTCCACAGATGTCAAAATGTACTAGCTTTAGAATCTTGGTCGTTTTGTAGGAGTCCTTGACAAAAGGAGTACGTGACATCTTACCCTTCAAACATGCATCACAAATCATCGAACTGGTTGCATTCAAGATGCTCACCCTTGTGAATGCTCCATGATGGCTTGCTTGATATAGTGCCATTGAATTCATATGGCATAGTCTCATGTGCCATAGAGTATCTGGCGAATCATCATGAGTCTGGTGCACTTGATCTCACGGAATGGGGAACCTATGCCTATAAGGTGATGCCATTTGGACTTTGCAATGCCCCAAGTACCTTTCAACGAGTTATGCAGACGACATTCAAAGAGTATTTGCAAAAAAATTTGGAGATTTTCTTGGATGATCTATGCATGCACAGACCTAACTCAGAGCACTTATCCAATCTGGAAAAGGTGCTAAAGAAATGTCGCAAGTATCAAATATCCCTGAACCCAGAAAAGTGCCAGTTTTGGGTGACACGTGTCCTAATTCGTGGCCACATCGTATCCAGACACGGGATCGCCACAGACCTATCAAAGATAAGGACCATTGTTAATCTGCCACCACCAAGAACGATCCGTGGAGTCTACATTTTCATGGGTCATGCTAACTACTACCATATATTCATTTTAGATTTTGCGGAGTTAGCACGACCAATCTACAAACTCACAACGGAATCACATTGGACTAAGGAAGCCTTGCAGACTTTCCAGAAGCTTAAAGATGCATTGGTCTCAACGCCAATATTACGTCCACCCAATTGGTCCATAGAGTTTCATGTGCATAGGAGCTGTCTTAACCCAACCAGGAGAACACAAAAAAAATTTCCCAATCCGATTTGCAAGTCGACAGCTCAGTGACTTAGAGGTGAATTATTCAACAACAGAGCAGGAGGCACTGGCTATGATTTACGCGGTTAACAAGTTTCGACATTATTTGATGGCCACACATTTTGTATTTTATGCGAACCATCAACCCTTGCTATATCTTGTTAATAAAACTTGCAACACATGGAGAATCACTTGTTGGTTACTTCTATTGTTGGAGTTTGATTTTCGGATAGTGGTCTGCAAGGGAAAGCAGCATTATATGGCAGATCATGTGTCGCAAATCAAGGGGAAGGAAACTGCAGCCCTACTTGACGATGAGCTATCTGACGTTGTCTTATTTTACATTGACACCGTACCAGAATGGGCCGCAGATATAGTCAAATTTGTTACATGTGTTTATATCAAAGTCAAATTTGCTGTAAAGGATACACATGCAAGCGTTACAAAATCCTTATTGGCCATGCAGACCTCACAATTGCAATCATCCACAAGGCAGTTGGCTTTGGCACGACATGTTTCGACATTGCATGTGGAAGAAAATATCGATCAGAATCGTAACAGTAATGTTTGGATGAAGACATGCTAGAATTCCAATCTTTATGGCCACTAGAATTTCACGCTGAATTCTCTGTGTTTGCATTGAAGTTTCAGTTGACGGATCCAATCTATTCGGCACAAGCTCTTGCAACAGAGCAAAATGTTCTCAGTGGCTAAGCCCATCTATGCCTGACATAATATCCCTAAATTCTACCTTCAGTTCTTCCAAATACTCCTTAGGCCCAAGTTCTTCCAACAAGTTTAACTGAAGCAAACTTGGAGTGAATGCAATTGAAATAGCAGCAAGCATTACACCAAGAAATAAATTGCTTTTGTTGCAACAATGATTCCAATGAATAGTCATGCAATTTGAATAACAACAATCATTACACCAAGAGATAAACTGCTTTTGTTTCAGTAAAAAATGGACTCGAAAGCAACTTACCAATCAAAAGTGAAGCAATTGCCTTGTGTATATAATGAAACTTTCATTTGTGAAGCAAATGGCCAAGCACAAAAGCAAATCCCAGCGTCACGATCTACAACAAAAGAAAACCCCAACGATCTGATGCTCATCTACTAGCACAACCAATGTGGGAGGGATGTGTCGTAGCTGCTCCATCCACAATCCTTTTCACTTCTCCTAATCTGCTGCAAAAAGGTTAGATACAAAGTAGTTCGTGCAGGTGATTAACGCCTGCAAGCACTGCATGCATAGATTGTCCTCGATCTTGGAGAATATACATTAGTAGGCCACAATATTATACTAGGGAGTGGTAGATGGCTTACATGCAATTTTGAGATTGCTTTTTCCTGTCGCTTTTTTGGTGGCACACTCACTCGCCTTCATTGCCCTCCACCAAGGTCCAAACCTTAAAATTTGAAACCGCCATCACCATTTGTTCTTTAACGTTGACTTTCTTGCAAACTCCATTGACCAACCTCAACACATAGTATTGCCTTGCCTTGCCTCAATACTATGTGTTGAGGTTGGTCAATGGAGTTTGCAAGAAAGTCAACGTTAAAGAACAAATGGTGATGCAAGGCAAAAAATGGACAAGGTGAGTTTAATTATAAAGAGAAACTTTGGTGCACACATGTAGGCTCAAACATAACTAATCATCCAAATCCATGGAAAACTTTAAAAAAATTAAAACATTAAAAAAGAAAATACAATTTTGTGCTCAAGCTCAAGTAGGTGGGACACGTGGTCAAGTTCAGCAAATCTTCACAATACCTCACAACTATCGTGACAAAGCTAAAAACAAAATGCGAGCACACGAATTCTCCTATAAGAGAGGGTTGCTAATGAGTTCTATATGATGACACTCTTTTATTGGCTGTGTTGTTTGCAATTGACCCTTTTAGGTACGTTCCAAAGACTATACTTGGGTTACATGGCAAAGAACACATATTCAAGTTGCCTCTAGAGTTTGACAGCCCCACCCTCATCCAAGGTGGAGGCTAAAAGAAGGCCGTGCCCCCAAAAGCTGCCCTATAATAAGGGTGGCCACTTGTAAGCCAGTCTTTGTTTCCAACATCGCCATGGACGCTAAGCAATCGTCCTACATATAAAGGGCAGCCTTCTGGAATCTGGCCTTCTTTGTAAGGTAGCCCCTCCAATTGTAGGTACCCTACGTTCTACATGCACACCTCAGAAGATGCGGAGCGCGAGGAGAAGTGAAGGATTTGGAAGGAATGAAGGAAGGGATTGAAGGATGCTATCACTTATTGTCTTTATTTTGTTTTGATCCCTCCATACTTGAAGATAAGAGACAGCATAGCATGGTCTTGCAGCCGCCGGGTTGATTGTATATGAGGAGTTGGCTTCATCACAGGTGCTGGCCGCTTGAAAGGTCAGTAACCGCCCACCAAACCAAACCAAACCAAAGCATTGAATTCCTTATCTGCTTGATCTGAACTAGAACTTACAGAACAGAGTGGTAGAAAGATAAATGAAACCATATTCTTTTCATTAAATTGACAGATGTTTGACAGAAGTTTGAAACTTTTCAAAAAAAACTAATTTCTGACAAAAGATACTCCTACTATGTGCTAAATCTGAGCTGCTCTCGCTGCTAGACGTCTATATCGTTTTATCTCATAAGGCTCGTGGCTCTACTATTCTTTTTGAACCCTAATCATCCGGCAATTGGCCTACATGCCTAGAGCCTTCTCTTTAGTTGGTCAGTTCTGTAGAGCCTCTTTGCATTAAATGTTGGGTGCCCAAGGCTCCAAGGATCAATCATGATCCATCCTAATTTTTATACATTTAACTAATTGTACAGTCTACCATTGAACAATTTCAAGTATACAGTTTACAAACACCCTTTACTCAAAAGAAGCCAGTTATTCTCTTAAGTTTCATAATATTGACATTTATGGCCAGTTTTGAGACTTTTAATTTCCTGCTAGTTTCATGATTAGCCAGTAAATTCAAAAAATTAGCTGGTTGTTTGCGGAGACTTTACTGGTTCTCTGCGAGCAGTACAAACATCCATTATGCTTCATCCATGGACCTATTAGTGTATCACAAAGAATAAACTTAAAAGCTACAATCTTAATTTTAATAATCAATATAAACTGTCATTACTCAAGAATGACTCACGTCACAGGAAGTTAAAATTCCAGCATAAAGACACCAAAAATCATAAACAATAAAGTTGTAGTCTCGAGGGCCTTGCCCTAGGTCACACATAGAGATTAAATGCCAAGTGCACCCAGATGCCCATCCAAGGGTGCAGGTGAAGTGAGAGATTGTCACTGCGTTTTTCAGAGCCAGGCATCTCGAGATGGACTATGGAGCTCATATTACTCAACTGTCCGAAGGATATTGTAGGATCGGGCATATGTGAATCAGAATGGCTAGAACACTTGGGTGCTGATAGCATATTCAGCTCGTGTTCAACAACCTTGTGCTCCGACACAGAAGCAAGTCACATGACTTTCTCACATTTTTGCAGGCTGAAGCGAAATGAATGCCAATCAAATTTGTTTCTGTAATCTCAAACGGTACATGTACATGTGTAGTTCAAGCAATACAAATCTCTTTGCTTCGGGATCACTTAGGCACAATCGTCAATTGTCATTTGAAAGTTGAAACTTTCTGAATTGAAAAATCGATGACATCTTGATGCAAGCTCATCTATTCATGGATCCTCACAAAGTAGAAGCCTGAATATCCATTTGAATAACTTCTATATCATTCTTCCTATGCACATCAACATAATTTCTAGCTTTGCAAACTATGTTGCAACTTATTGCCTTTTAATGAACAAAAATAACCAGCTTAACAATAGCTTGCCTTTGAAATTCATGGATAAAATATCATGTTCCCTATGTGGTTTTGTAGGAATGATAACGAAGACCGTTAATTTGCGATCTCGATTGATGTTCTTTTGGGATACTGTCGAAACCTTCTAAGGATTGTAGAAATTAATCCGGTTACAGGAAGTAATGTGCAGAGGATACATTGGAACTTTTGGTTTGGATTATTTCCCGATTGGAAATAAATTGGATTGATAAAGTTGGATATTCAAAACAAACCAAAAGTCAAAGCTTCACTTAATGAAGTTTTGAAAAATCTGAAGTTATTCTAGATTGAAACTTAAGAGTGAGGTTATCTAGATGTAGAATAGGTTGAAATTCAAGGATTATTGAGTGGAAATAAAAATTGTATATCATATTTCTCGGTAAGAATCTAGGTTTGAGTTGATTCTTACAAGTTTGAAACTTTTCCTATGGAAAGGCCTTAGAATGACTCATGCATCCTCTAAGAGTAGCAATGCTCACATTTTTTATCACGCTCTTGTTTATCCTCCTGTTATCAAGTATGGATTAAGAATTTGATGAGTTATGATTGACGAATCATGGTTCAGGTTCTAATCATTGTGATTGATGAAGCATAAATGAATACTTGGCAGTCAGGCAAGGATGACATCTGAGGATGATGATTCTTGGAAATGTGATTATTCTTTGTTTCTTTGTTTTTTTCTCTTTTATTAGATATGGGTCTTTGGTGTGGTCTTGGGGGTTCTTGAAACCATGGATAGTATCCTTGAGCTCAGAGTAAGAGTCAAGTTGATCTCGTGGGCTCACAAATAGGTCTGTTCTGGTGGAGAAGAATGCAACAAGTCGAATGAAAAGAAGCTCATTGAATGAGTGGCCAAATGTTGCCCTAGTGATTGAGAAGATAGATGGTGCAATTTAGAAAGCACGATCAACTTGGAAGGATGTGGCACAATGCTGGATCCAACATGGTGTATATATATTTTCTCTGACTAGAAAAAATTGATAATGATGACCAAAAGAGGCCAAGAGCAGTTCCAATATGATGGACAATGTGATCAATGGAGCATAGTTGCCCAGAATCGCGTTTCTGGCTAAAAACGTTTTCTGGGAACAGAATCGCTGACCCAAAAGAAAGACAGATATCAAAAAAATTGAACCCCATGACGGAATTCAACAAGAATTGATGCACCTAAACTGGACCACATTGTAACCGAAACATTCGGCAACCTACATAATTGTACTGCCCTTGATTAATGCTTTAATTTGATACCCATATTGCCCACAAAAATCACCCCAAAAAAAAAATATTTCTGAGAAACGCTGGCCCAAACCAGAAATGCATTTCTGAACACGTTTCTGACCACATTTCTAGAATCTCAATGCAACTATGCTCTGAATGTTAGGACAAGAAGAAGTTGTCTCTTTGTTCTCTATGAGAAGTTCAGGGCCTTGCTGACATGTTAGGGGTCAAATGATTTGAAGTGCTCAAATGACTTAAATTGGATTCAATGTAATCACTCAGTACATGGGCTGTGTAAATCGATCAACAAAATCCCAAGTACAATGGAATATCAATATAAGCTTAATCAAATGTCCAGAACTATGAAGGGATCGCGAAATTTGGGAGAGATTTATAGCAATAATTTAGTCACGATTGTTGACAGTTGCCAGAAAGGCTCTAACCAATGGCAATTCTTCTACTCTACTTAGGTCCTATGAGGAATTAACTGAGCCAAGACTTTTTTCTAATGGACATTCTTTCTAGTGTAAAATTTATCAGATCAGGATAGAAAGACTTTCATAGAGTTTTTTGATTCTTATGATGTAACTATATTTCAGTTTAGTATAACCTTGAATGATTCAGGGTGTAGTCTTCATGATTTTGTTATTGGTTGAGACCACTATAGGAGCAATAGCAGTGAGAGGCATTTTAAATTGTCTTATGTTCAGAATGGCATTAATTTGAATATCTTCTTTGAATTGTGGATCATCTTTTGGAAGAGTATTCAGAGGAGGGATTTGCTTGTAGGAAGTAAAATGCAGCGTTTGATCGCTCACAAGGGACTAGGTTCGAACGCTGATCTGAGCGAGTTTCTTTCCCGACTCTTGCCACTTTGTGGCAGCTTATTTAACAAGCATCAACACAAAACCATGCATGCATGGGCATCAATGATTTCAGAATTTAACAAGCGTGGACAAGCTAAAGAGGCTATCAACTTGTATTATCAAATGAGGCAGTCAAATTCAGATCCAGATGCTTATACATATGTTACAGTTCTCAATGCGTGTGCAAGGGCAACATCGTTAGATCAGGGGAAGCTTATTCATAGCCACATTAGTAAGAGTGGCCTTCAAAGTAACCTTTTTGTTGGGAATGCTCTTGTTGATATGTATGCTAAATGCCAAAGCCTCAAAGATGCCCGGATAGTATTTGATGGGTTGCTGAAGCGAGATGTGGTTACATGGAATGCATTGATTTCGGGACATGTCCAGCATGAACGTGCTCAGGAAGCATTACATTTTTTTGAGCAAATGCAAATGGAGGGGTTTAAGCCTAATGACATCACACTACTGAGCATCCTCAAAGCCTGTGGTAGCATGATGGCCCTAGGTCTAGGCAAGCACATTCATTTCCAACTTACAGAGATTGCACTAGATGTAGATGTATATATTGGAAGCACTCTTATGGACATGTATGTCAAGTTTGGATGTCTGGATGAGGCACGTAGGGTCTTCAACAGGCTGCGTGAACACAACGTTGTTTCATGGACTACAATGATTGCAGGTAACATACAGCATGGGCAAAACCAAGAAGCTTTTCGACTTTTTGAAAGAATGCAACAGGAGGGGGTGAAGCCTAACAGAGTCACTTATGTGAGTATGCTCAGATTATGTGGAAACATGCTGGCATTGGATCATGGCAGTTTTTTTCACTCCCATTTGGAAAAGAATGGTGTAAAGTTAGATGTAATTTTGGGTAGCGCACTTGTTGACATGTATGCCAAATGTGGAAGCCTAGCTCAAGCACACAAGATATTCAAAAGTTTGGAAGATCGTAATGTTATCTCCTGGAATACACTGATTGCAGGATATGTGCAGCATGGGTTTGACAAGGAAGCCTTGGACCTTTATCAGCAGATGCAACAGGAGGGCTTGCAGCCAGACCAAGTAACATTTGTGAGCATTCTTAAAGCTTGTGGCAACATGGGAACCCTGGATTGTGGTAAGCTTCTCCATGATGAGTTGAAGAAGAGTAACCTGGAAATTGATTTGTATCTTGGTACTGCGCTGATTGACATGTATGCCAAATGTGGGAGTCTTACTGAAGCTTGTAAAGTATTTAGTTCATTCTCAGAACGAAATGTAGTGTTGTGGAGTGCTATGATTACAGGATTTGTACAGAATGGTGATGGGTGTAAAGCTTTGAAGCTTTTTAGACAAATGCAAGAAGAGGATCTGAAGCCAGATAAACTGACATATTTGAGCATTTTCAAGGCATGTGGCACTGTTGCAGCTCTCTACGAGGGTGAACTTGTGCATGCTGAGCTACTAGAAAGTGGTTTGGAGTTGGATGTATCAATAGGAAATGCTCTTATTGATATGTACGCCAAGTGTGGTAGCATATATATGGCACGTAGAGTGTTCGAAGAGTTGTCGGATAGAGCTGTAATCACATGGACTGCACTCATCACAGGATATGCCCATCATGGACATGCACAGGAGGCCCTGCAGCTTTTTGGGCAAATGCAGCATGAATGTGTCATTCCAAATGAAATTACACTAGTTTGTGTTCTATCTG
Source organism: Diphasiastrum complanatum (assembly GCA_029204225.1). Taxonomy (NCBI): domain Eukaryota; kingdom Viridiplantae; phylum Streptophyta; class Lycopodiopsida; order Lycopodiales; family Lycopodiaceae; genus Diphasiastrum; species Diphasiastrum complanatum. The sequence goes on from CM055106.1 coordinate 47,614,736, forward strand.
CTTGTAGACACACAGGCTTGTTAAATATTGGATACCATATCTCTCATTGCACGTCTACAATATCTGGTATTACTCCAGTTATAGGAAATTCCACATTTATGCTTGACATTTAGTGGATGGAAACATGTTGCAAGCATAGGTATTCCACTGTATCTACAGAAATAGCATATTTTTGTGTAAGAAATATATGGTTACATGTATGTGATTGCAGTCGGACAAGCAGAAGAAGGCGATGCTCTGATTTTCATCTTATGGGAAATGGTTTGGATGCGTGGTGTATTGTGTCTTATTTGTGCTCCTTTGGGTGGCATTGTGCAAATTTTCGCTGGGCAACCTCAATTGCTTCGAGCCACTGATAGTAAATTTGATTGCTACGTATGTCTTTTATATGATTCAATGTCAGCCTATTTGCTTTCCATGAAAATCTTGCTTATTATGCAAGTTAGTTTTAAAATTCTCTGTAAAGTTTGGCTATAGATTGTGTCAATTTTGATTGACTCTTGCACCTCACTGTTGGACATATTTGTAACAAGAATTTTGTCCTTGCATATGAGGGTCAAGATGGCATTGGGACTTACTGGTAGTTGCTATAAAGCTAGCAGTGAACGAGATATTGTCGCAAGCAAAAAATGTAAATTGCAATTATCTAGTTTTGATAAACTCTTGTAAATGCATTAGTTTGATGTCTGACTTCTGATTTTGACCTGGGGAATTGTGATTTCTCTAAGCCTGAGAATGACCCTTAGATGCCTTTGCAAAAGTTTCTCTATTTTAGACTTTGCTTTACGTACATGTGTGTGTGTGTGTGTGTGTGTGTGAGCAAAGTCATGGGTATGGTATTTGATTTTCAAAATTGATGAAATAAAATCTACAATGGCACTATTTTGCAGCATTACAGCTAATGATTCAAATCCATCCATCCATTTTATGTTATAGGTTTAGTAGCTGCCAAGTGTTATTAGTTGATGTTTTTGACATTGCCATGCTAGGATACTTGGTTTGATCATGACCTCCTTCATTCACAAGATCAACCGTGGCCTCAGATTGCTTGCGCTTCTGAGGATGGGGGCCCTAGTGCTCAATGATTGAGCCATCAGGTTAAGGATTGCCGATCCAAGTATCGAGTGTGCTTGCATGAAATGTGCAGAGGATGGAAAAAGGAACAAGGTGGGACATCTCATCATTTCGTGCCCAGCTATCTTCGAGCAACAGAAGAGACTCCCTCAACCAGCCATCAACCAGCCCTCAATGAGCGCAACATGGGTGACCTTGCTGCAGAGGAAAATGGCATGTGTTGACTGGTGGCCACATAGGTGGATCTAGAATGCCAAAGTGGGAGGGTGTTGTGTACTTATATTCCCGCCTCAGTGTGAACACGTCAGACTTGTAAATTGTAAATTTGTAAATATTAAATGGCTCACACCGGCCTGTGGTATTTTTATAAAAATGTAAATAGCAGGTTTATGGTAACTTGTTGTCCTGCTTATATTTTGTATAGGAGGGTACTGGGTCATTCCTCCTCAACAATGGTCCAATTTCTTGGAACAATCGCAAGCAATCTTTGATAGCTCTATCTTCTATAGAATCAGAGTATATCGTAGCCTCACAAGTACAAAGGAAGCAATTTGGTTGAGGAACTTACTTTTAGATATTAGTCTAAACCAATACGCTCCAACATTATTATTTTGATCCTAGATTTCATTCTAGGAGTAAGCACATTGAACACTATGTCAGAAGCAAAGTTCTCGACAAAGAGGTCAGATTGTAGTACTGTCGAACACAAGATATGACAGCAGATATTTTTACCAAAGCATTAAGCTTGGATGCACGCATAAAGTTCTATGCAGAACTAAGTTTGAAGGTCAAGGCATTCATGGATTTAGATTAAGGGAGAGTGTTAGATTATTCTCCTACTAATCGACTAATCCATATTTTAATCTTCATCCAATTCTTATCCAGACCTGCAGTTTATTTTATGTTTCTACACAGTCTGCAAAACTACTTGAAAATGGCTCGTAGGTGGCTTCGACATTTATTGACATCATCGACAAACTTCGAAGGCTTCGGGCACTTTGGCCACTTCGGAGACTTCGGCCACTTCGGCCATGTCAATTTATTGACAGTTAACGTTCCACTCGAATTGAAGCTACAGACTTGCCCTAACCATTTAGCAAGTAAATTTTTGAAAATATTCAATTGGATGGATGCTAGCTCACTCTGGATGGATGTCAGCTCACTATCTATAATGATTGCGACCTAATTAGCTGCCCTATTATCGTATGTTGCCGCATTTGCTTAAGTATAAATAGTTGTTCATATTTCTACATTTTAATAATGTGATCAAGAGATCAACAAGTATTGAATAGTTAGCTCTCTCTCTCTCTCTCAAGCCTGCGACTTAAACACTCTTGCGCATTCTAGCTCAGTTCTTTAGAGTTGATTTAAAGTTTGCTATTGCACTTTCTGTTTATTAGTGGAAGTGCTTAATTCAGACAGAGTTACAGTTACTCAGAGATAGCTTAGAGCACGTGACTTTGATCCACAATTCCTTTGTGCTCATTTCCATTCTGATTTGTTTCTTTTACTAAATCAATCTGTCCTTTATTGCGTTCAATATCATGTCAGTATGAATGCTTCTCTGTAATGGCTTTGTAACTGATAATCTCTTATTATTTGTCTGATAATTCAATGCTTTTAATGTTTGGCTACATAATCATTGTAGTACTAATGATTTCAAAGTTAGTTACTATAAGATCGAACATGATTTCTATCACTATTGTTTTGTTCAAAATTGATAGGCGTAGGCATGCATAGAGAAAGAGAAAGATAGTTTATTTTGTTGCACACGATAAGTTTTTATTCTTGTTGTTCGAATTCTTTTTATTCAATTCTAATCGATCCTATCTTTTCACACACCTCCTTCCAACAATCAAGACAAGTGAAACCATTGTGAGTTTCTAGAATCAAATCACTTTCAATTTTTCTTGAACATTGTTTTGTAGAAACCTTCCTAAGTGTTCTTTGAATCAAGATCAAGAGGATCTTTCTACTTGAATCTTTGTGAATTCCAAGTGAGTTGAAAGTGAGCAACTTTTGAAAAAGAATTTAGGGAGGGCTGAGAAGTACAATCTAGTACAAGTCATTGTCCATTAGTGGATTCCTTCTTGAACCTAGTGAGAAGTTAAATTCTACAAACTACTCAATATGGAAAGTGCATATGGAGTCACTCCTTGTGTTCCAATACCTCTTTGATATTGTCCTAGATGAAGGGGATGAGCTTCTTTGAGAACAAGAGTTGATAAAATACAAGCAAAGCAATGATTGTGGTTATTAAGTGGCTGCAATAGTGGCGCATCTTCACCATCCCAGTACATGGATGGACAACGAATGGGTTGCACGGACTAGAACGACATGCATCCAGAAGCAGCTAGGATTAAGTCTAAAACTGTTCTTTTAATCCTATAGCTTAAATTGATCATCTCTCATGTTCTCATATATATAGGATCAACGAGAGTGATGAAAAATGTTGTTGAAGTTGTTGATGAAGTCATGCAGTAATAAACACACACTATCACATACTCACATATAGAGGTAGCAAGCAATAGCTAGTTACCAGTTTATTCGTGAGAGAGAATATCTCTCTTGTGCTGATGCACTGATCTGAAAAACAGACAACACTCACAAATTTGTTGTAAACTTATTTTGATAATAGAGTTGCAACATTCTGCCCATCAACCTATGAATAATTTGTGACGCTTGCTTATAGTAGATATTACTTCTGTTGTTTCTGAGCTATTGTTGTTGATTAAACATTGTCTGTTGTTTATAAATTAATATCAGATCTGTAGTGTCAATATGTAGTTTGGAAGAGATTAGATCATAGTTCGTAGTTTGGAAGAGATTAGATCATAGTTTGTGGCAGTAGTTGCAACTAAATAGATCGGATCTATCTGAGCTTTGTATCAGGAATCTGAACAATTCCAAGCCTAATCATCCACTTGAGCACTTCATCAATAGTATTAGAGCTTGGTTACTCAAACCATGGTTTCAATCAACAGCATCCAATCTAAAGTATGCATAGTTCTTCAGGTAGACGGGTCAAATTTCTTGGCGTGGAAAGTGAAGACTTCCTTCAACTTGAGAGGAGAAGCTTTATGGCCCTGGGTGGATGGCACAAGGATATGCTTGCAACACAGGCAAGGAACTTCGCGAGTGGAAAGAAAGGAATGACAAAGCAATAGTTGTCATATCTTCTTCCGAAGATAGTGTCACCCTTGATCTTGCATCTATCTCTAACACAAGAGAGATGTGGGATGCACTCATCACCAAATTTTAGACCAAGTCACGAAATAAGATCATGCATTTGGAAGATCAGCTTATCTATCTACGATGGGATGGCAAAGATCTCATGAGCTTCATCAGAAAGATAAAGAACCTATTCCTGTCCTTGCACAACAGCGAAACAGAACACACAGTCTCACAAGAGAAGTAGCTCACGTACCTTCTACGCTCTCTATGAAGATCATTCCAGAAACTCGAACTCTATTGGCCAAAGATCCTGAGATGACTTTCGAGAAGGCTATCATTGACATGAAAGAAGAATTGGAGGCTCAAGAGCACTACGACGACAAGAACGAGTCAGATCAAGCTCTCTACAACAACAAAGATCATACAAAGAAGAAGCCTCAGCCTAAGAGGGAGCCAACCCAAAGACAAGATCAGAGTTAGCAGAAAGAGGGAGATCAAGAAGGAATATGGAAAGGAAGGAGCAAGAACAAGCAACAAAGTGGTGAGAAGAAGACCTACATTAGATGCAAACATGATGGCCACACGATGGACACATGCTGGTTGAATTCAAAGATCGAGTGCATGCACTATCACAAGAAGACTCATGCAGTGCAGCAGTAGACTGCCATCAGAACCCAAGGAACAAGGCACAAGGCAAGAAGGAGAGCTCCAACAACTCATCATACATGGAGGAGCCATAATTGTCAAAGATGGGTGAAGAACATGCCAACAGAAATCCATCCATCCACTTATTTGTGCACTGATGTATGTGCTACATCACAAGTCGATGTGTAAGATGATAAATTTTACAGATTTTAGGACAATAATGATTGTACTTTACAATCGTAGAGAGTTACTGGTTGCTTAATCAATGGATCTATCAAGTTCTACACATTACATCTTGATCTAGATTCACTATACTTGGATTTAAGCAAGAGCAATGGATCAACACATCATAAATTAGTGAGAGTGGCCTCACACGTGTGGAGTACTGTCCACAGTATGGCCTGCACCTGAAACAACAAGTACAATAATCCTAGATAGCAATCATTCATAGAAATCACAAGACAAATGACTAGAAACCTCACAAAAGTGTAGAATGCAAAAGTCTCATCAATCTTCTTAGCAAAATGATGATCCTTTTATGGATCAAATACATCCATGAGTCTGGTACAGTCCAGTAGGTCTTCACACGTGTGAAGAGTGCCACATCACTCAGATCTATCCATTTGATCCATCCTTGATCCTTATCCAAAGTTGACCTTCTAGGTTATGGCTAAAATCCAAAAAGCTAGTCTCCTAGAATATAAGAATATTCCCTACAAAATAGGATCTAAGGAAAATGGTGAACTCTTATCTTCTAGTACTCTATATACACGTGTGAACATCCACTCGCCATGTGGGAGCATTTACTCATGCACATGCAAGGAAAAGCTAATTTCTAGGTGACTAGTCAACTTGACTAAAAACTAGTCATATCATGTTCACACTAACTAGATTGATACAAAATCAATTTAGATATATACAAGTATGAAAAGTACATCCTTTCACACGTGGAAACAAGATCCACACGTGTGAAATCAGATCATCAACATTATTCTAATGTTTGATCAATATTTGCAATAACCCATGTCAAGTGAGAAGTGATAATTTTCAACACTCCTCCTCACTTCTAACTTGGCAAATCTAATATACATCTATCTACAATTCCAAGAGCATATCTTAACTTAAAAAATGGATCTTTGGACAATGGCTTGGTTAAGATATCAGCTATGCATTTGGATGATGGTACATGATGTAGTTGCACCTCCTTGGATTGTACCTTCTCCAACAAAGTGATGAGCTATCTCAATATGCTTTGTTCTAGCATGGAAGATAGGATTTGAAACAATTTGTTGAGAAGCTTTATTGTCACAAAATATGTAAGGGATCTCCTCAGCCTCTAGCACATGTAACTCCATCAAGAGTCTTCTTAGCCATAGGAGCTCTTTGGTTGTTGAAGTCAATGCCTTGTACTCGGCTTCACAAGAAGATAGTGAGATTGTATCTTGCTTTTTGGAAAGCCAAGATATTACTCCTCCACAAAGAAATGTTGCAAATGCACTAATGGACTTCCTATCCATCTTGTCACTTGCAAAATCTGAATCCGAGTAGGCTTTCAAGTGCAAGTTAGTAGTAGAAACATATCTAAGTACTCTTTTGGCACCTTTCCAATGATGAACTAAAGGAGCTTGCATACTTTGACTCAACTTACTTACACAAAAATTTAAGTCAGGTCTAGTGATGGTCAAATAGATTAGAGAGCCTATAAGCTTTCTGAAGAGGGTGATGTCCTCAAAGGATGCTTCATCACCTTCATTAGTTGCTTTCACAACATGCTCCATAAGGGTGTCAATCCCCTTACAATCTTTCATACCAAATCTTTCAAGAATGGAAGTAGCATACTTAGATTGACTTATGAAAGTACAATTGCTACTTCTAGACACTTCTATTCCAAGTATAAATAGATAAATGAACTTTTACTTTGCTTATACCTTCATCATCATTTTCTGTCAAAATGATGTCTTCAACATAAATTACCAAAATGATGATCATTCCTTCATTACATTTGAAATATAAAAAAGGTTCATAAGCACTTAGTACAAAGCCAAGAGAATAGAGAAAATCATGCAACCTAGAGTACCAAGCTCTAGGTGCTTGCTTCAAGCCATATAGGCTCTTCCTTAAGTAGCACACCTTTTGCTCCTCACCAACCTTGATGAAGCCCTCAGGTTGCATCATGTAGATTTCCTCTTCTAAGAAGCCATTCAAAAAGGCATTTCTCACATCCATTTGGTAGAGATCCCACTTGAACAAAGTAGCAATGCAAATGATTAATCTAATAGTTACAAGCTTAGCTGTAGGTGCAAATGTTTCTTCATAATCCAATCCTTTTATTTGAAGAAATCCTTTAGCAACAAGCCTAGCTTTGTACTTACTAATAGATCCATCTTGGTTGTACTTTATTCTATAAATCCACTTACATGCAGGTGTTTTCTTCCCTCTTGGAAGATCTACAAGATTCCAAGTATGATTTTCTTTTAATGCATCATACTCTACTTGCATTGCATCTCTCCAAACTTTAGATTTATATGCTTCTTCAAAAGATGATGGTTCTTCAAGCAATGTAGCTAATAAGAAGTAAGAGGTAGAAGGTGTAGAGTCTTCCTTTTGTTTTCCCTTGTCTACATAGGTGAGCCTTGAGGGCTTGGCCTTGTTTTTTGATGATCTTCTCGGCCCCTTTTGACTTGGATCCATGTCTCCATCCTTGGATTCGTCAAGATCCTCCTCGGGTTTGTCAAGATCCTCCTTGAGTTTGTCAAAATCTTCAATGCACAATGGGTTAGATCCATTTGACAAGCTCTTAGCAAATTGTGACTCATCAAAAAGTACATCCTTGCTTACCTTTACTTTCTTGGATATAGGATCATATATCCTATAGCCCTTGCTATTTTCTCCATAGCCAACAAAGATCCCTTTGAAAGAGGTAGCATCTTCTTTCCTTCTAGTCTCCAAAGGGATTTGAACATAACAAATACATCCAAAGATCTTAAAATCTTTGACATTGGGTTTCTTATAAAACAAGGCTTGATAAGGTGAGATCCCATCTATAGCACTACTAGGAAGTCTATTACACAAGTAATTAGCGCATGTTATAGCTTCTCCCCAAAATGAGATGGGAAGTGATGCATCAAGTCTTAAAGACTTTGCACACTCACATAGACTCCTATTTTTCCTCTCGGCCACCCCATTTTGTTGGGGGGTGTAGGAACAAATGTATTTCAACTTAATGCCATTGATCTCACAAAAGTCTTTCATTTTATTGGAGGTGTACTCTCCTCCATTATTCATAAACAAGACTTCTCTTTGATAGTAACTCAATCCATGTGAATCTAGTACAATCATCTATAAAAGTTACATACATCAAAGCACCTCCATTACTTGCATGTGAAAAACTATGTACATCAGAATGTATGAGATCCAAGGGAGAGGTAGATCTTGATGAAGATCTCTTGTAAGAAGATTTGTGTGACTTTGCAAGGCCACATGCCTCACACATCTTTCCACACTTCTTGAAGGCTCTTGGTAGGCCGAGAGCTAGTTCCTTGCTTGCCATTGACTCCATAGATTGAAGATTAGGATGGCCTAATCTCTTATGCCATAGCTCCACTTGAGATAGCTCCTCCCTAGCCAAGTTCACACTTTCACTTGCAACATTAGCATCCCACTTGAAAAGTCTATCTTGCTTAATGCCACTAGCTATGCACTTATCATTTTTCAAGATGGAACAAACTCCATTCTTGAAATGTACATCTAGTCCATTGTCCATTAATTGTCCTACACTAAGCAAGTTTCTTGAAATGGTAGGAACATACAAAACATTATCTAGATCTATCCTTTTAGATGTGCCTAAGCAAAGAGGTATAGATCCTATGCCATCTATCTTGCATGCTTGATCACTAGCAGTGTATATTGACTTCTTAGAGTCATTACAAGATAGAAGAGTAGAAAAATAATGCTTGTTAAAAGACATGTGGGAACTAGCCCCACTATATATCCACCATGTGTCTTGACTTTGAGTTGGTGTAGATGCAACCATTAAGGATGTGTTGAATCCATCCTCATCTTCTTCCTCTTGAGCAATGTTCCCTTGATCTCCATTGGCTTGTTGATTCTTCTTCAAGTAGCATTCTGAGGCAAAGTGTCCTTTCTTTCCACAAAAGAAACACGAGTTTTGCCTTGTTCTTCACTTTGCCTTTGGAAGTAGATCCTCCATTCTTCATCTCGGCCTCCTTGCCTTGATTTTTCTTGAATGGATGTTGCTTCTTCTTGCTTTTAGATGTAAAGTTAGCCTTCTCCTCTCCTCCATTAAGTGACATGCTATCCATTCTTGTCTTGAGGTGTAGAAGCCTACTCTCCTCGGCCACAAGAACATTATGCAACTTTTCAATGGATGGAAGAGTGTCTTGAATGGCAAATGATTGGACTAAGTTGGTGAACTCATCACCTAGACCATTCAAGATGATTTGTACTAGCTCTTGATCTTGGATCTTCTCTCCTATTGCACTTAACTCCTTGTTAAGAGATTTGATCCTAAGGACATACTCTTGTCCACTCTCTCCACTTCCTTTCATGCTTTGGAAAACTTGATTTCTTAGCATGAGGATTCTTGAAGTATTATTGGATTCATAGATGCTCTTTAATGAATCCCAAGCCTCTTTGGATGAGGTACAAGAAGACACCTCTTTCAAGAGGTCATTGCATACATTTAACTTTATGCAATGTAGAGCCAATCTTGCTCTCTTCTTGTATTTGGATTGTTCTTGGGGAGTTTGAGGCTCTTCCTCAACTCCTTGAACTATGTCAAATAGATCATGGATCACTAGGAGTGATTCCATTCTCACTTTCCAAATGGAATAATTTGTGGAAGTGAGTCTCTCACTTGATTCCATCAAATATCCACCCACGGATGACATTGTAGAGTGAATGCTCTTCTTAAAATCACAAAGATTTATGAATTTTAAAAGATCTATGAAAGGCCTAAAGCTTACAAGAATGCCTATAGGCTTGTCTCTATCAAACTAGCACACAAGCTTGAATGATACACAAAGATCTTGCCAAAAATTCCTAGCTTTCACTCTCACAAAAAAAATTGCATTACACTTTTCTTAGAGATTTCACTTCAACTAAGGATCTGAACAAATCAGCCTCTAAGCTCTTATCTTAGACTCTAAAAAGAAATGCTTCAATGATCCAAAACTCTATTTGGTCATAAACATTAGCTAGATTGAATCTAGATCAATACTATGCTTCAAAAAGCACAAAAAATGCACTAGCCTGCACCTGAAACAACAAGTACAATAATCCTAGATAGCAATCATTCATAGAAATCACAAGACAAATGACTAGAAACCTCACAAAAGTGTAGAATGCAAAAGTCTCATGAATCTTCTTAGCAAAATGATGATCCTTTTATGGATCAAGTACATCCATGAGTCTGGTACAGTCCAACAGGTCTTCACACGTGTGTGCTTGAACCAGTACCAACAGATAGGAAACTTGTCAAATGCAAGTGGATCTACAAGTATAAGTATGAGCCAGATGGAAATGTATCAAGATACAAAGCCAGACTAGTTGCAAAAGGATTTTCACAAAAGTATGGTGTTGATTATACAAAAAAATTTCTCCTGTTGTCAAGCATACATCTATACGAATATTGTTTGCATGTGCAGTGGCCTAGTGTCTGAAGATGCATATTGTAGATAAAAACTCAGCATTCCTACATGGAGATCTGAAGAAAGAAGTCTACATGGACCTACCACCAGGTTTTCTTGTGATTCATTTGCTAGCTATGTCTACAGAATGCACAGAAGCATCTATGGACTGAAACAGTCTGCCAGGTAGTGGTACAAGAAGAAGGATCATGCACTCAGATCCAAGTTAGCCTTTAATGGCTGATTATAACGTCTATGTAGATGTCATAGATGGAGAAGTAATCATTATTGGTTTCTATATTGATGGCACAATGATTCTATCAAAGAGCAACATGCTGATTGCACAAGTAAAGCAAGATATTTTAAGGCACTTTGAAATATTAGACCTAGGTGAAACAAAATACTACCTAGGCTTGCTAGTTAATAGAGATCTTGAGGATGATAGATTGTATCTACACCAATCAAGATATATTCAGAAAATCGTTGATGATTTTCAGATGGCAGATTGCAAAGGAATGAGCACTCCAATGGTTCCTGGCATAGTACTGTTGGCAGATTCTGAGGAATCCCCAAGATGCCGAGCCAAGCTATTCTAAAGAGCATCTCTCACCCTAGACCAAGGAGGTCCCTGAGGAAGAAGAGAAGGATGATAATGAGAGCTAGTCATGAGAGCCGAGAAATACTAGCTAGGATAACAATTTACAATCATGTGAGCCTCATAGTGAATCCCAAGAGAAGGAATGACCATGTAGGAGCTAGTATGTGTAGGCGCTTGTAATTAATGTGGTAGACTCCTCTTAAATAAGATAGAGTGAGCCACCTTTTGATGGTGACCTCTAGTGGAGGAGCTAATTCCATTTGTAAATTGTAATTTGTGGAATTGCCACTTAGGCTCCACATGGGGCAGTTCCTTGGCTTATTTAAGAGCCCCCCTCTCTTGTGAGGGAGCTTTGGATTGTAATGCTCTTGCTCTTGTTTTAATGAGAAAGATCCTCAACAATTTTTGAGTCTTCATCTTAGCTCCATGATCATGTTGGTGTTCTTGAGTGAAGTTTTCATGATCTTGCTTTCCTACGTTAATGTAGTTGTGGAATTAGAGTAGATTTATTGTTTTTCATTATGTTTGTGGAAGTAGAGTGGATTAGATTTTTTTCTTTCCTGTTTTTATTTAAAAAAAAGCTTCAAATAAACTAAGTAGACTGGATTTTGTGGTGTAGATCTTGCATATTTTCTAACAGCCCAGTTCTTGATGTTCTTGAGAAGACCAAGAATCAAGAAGTGGTTCATTCAACACGACTATGAGAAGGGTTCTTGAGAGAGCTGTTTTGAAAAAGACTACTGTTTGAGGCATTCTAGTCTATCAAAGCATTCTCATCCTTCACAAAGCCTAAATGATGTGTACATAGTCAGACTGTCGAATACCCAGTTCTTGAACACAATCTAAGACTATACAAGTCTTAAGCTTCCATTCTAGTCTACAAGTCAGTTCTGAGAGAAGGAGTGTAGCTCAATCTTTGTTGTCCTCACCATATATTCACTAATCAATTTGAAATCAGATATGTTTATGTGAGAATCAAGCATGGTACTAGCCTAACCTCAAGCCTGTGATCAGTCAAATCTATGTCCCTGCACGGTCCCACTCGAGGGTGTGTAGATGTAGCGCAGGCATCCCAAAGAGAGCCGGGAACCACGACTTAGCTTCCCAGTCTTCAACTCTTGCCATCCAAACCCACTTGACATACAAGCAGCCAACTCGCCAACAACGATCAGACTTAACCAACTTGAAGTTCCTGAAAACCAACATTGAGATCCAACCTGGCGCCATGCCAGATCGGGGGTCCCGATGTGGATGACTTCCCTCCAAGCAAGCCGCCCGACATACATCAAACTTAACCAACTCGAAGCTTCGTTACAAACGAATAACGTCCAATCCAAGCAAGCGGTCTGACTTACATCAGACTTAACCAACTGAAAGCTTCGTCACGAGTGCTGGAAGCCAACCTGGCGCCACGCCAGATTGGACAGCCATAAACAGGTAACTTCCACCCAAGCAAGCCATCCAACTCAGCCGACAGGTTAGAGCCCGTTCCCCAATGGCTTAACCCATTCACGTTCATGCAAGGAACACTCAGAACCACAAGCCGCGACAGATATGGAAACAACTAGTTCCTGGACCAAATGGTCCTGACAGCATACCGCTGGCGCCACGGACCGAATGGTCCCGACGGCATACCGCTAGCGTCCCGGGATACGACCCTCAGCTATGTGCCAGCTTAAAAATTTGGAAGCGGCCTTACAACTGGCGCTTTTACCGAACACTGAAACCCAGAAGGTAATCAGAGTCAGTTTGAGGAAAATCCCACTTTATTGATAAATCTGAGAAGGTTACATTTCAAGTGTGTGACCGACCCTAGTCTCCGGGGCGCTAGCATGCCAAGGCGAGAGCCATGACAACATTCCAGCAAGGGAGGCTGAGACTTGGTTGGAGCTCGCCCTGAGTCGCAACCCGCACTCCCCTATAGTATTGGTGTGATTCGGCACCCCCCCTCATACCAAGCACTCTACCCAAGCTGGTAAAGCACGTTTTTCTCTCTCTAGGATTTTCTCTTTCTAGAAAGTCATTTTCTCTCTCTATATTTTATTGATCCCCAAGCTTCCTTCAATCATGCCTAGATCGTGTGAGGTGATTGCACATCGATCTGAGCTCTTTGGACTCCGCTAGAACCGATCAAAGATTTTCAGCCATAGAAACTTGGCGCCGGCTGGATTCTGGTCACAGTGGCGCTGGGAGCGGCGCCGGCGCCATTGGCGCCGGGAGCAGCAGGGGTGCAGTTGGCGCCGGGGACATAGCTGGCGCCGATGGCGCCGGAAGTAAAGCTTGTAAAGGTAGCTTTACAATAGTAGACCAGTTGGTGAACAGCCCTTCCACCTGTCAAAGAGGGTTAGAACACTAGATAGGTACCTAACTATGTCAAGTTGCTAGATTTAGATGCATTCTACTCTTTTTCCTAACACTACTTCCACTAACTCTAATCCACTTATCACTGCTTCCACTAACTCTAACCACATGCATTCATCTTGATAGAGGGTGAAGAGAGAGAGAGAGAGAGAGAGAGAGAGAGAGAGAGAGAGAGAGAGAGAGAGAGAGAGAGAGAGAGAGAGAGAGGTAGAATAGAGAAAGTGAGAGAGATAGAGGGAGAGAAGAGGGTAGAGATGGAGGTTAGCTCAAATGCTCAATGTCATGCTTATGGAAAAATTTTAACTAGCATAAAGCAAAAACAATGGAAACTCAAAAGAACAAGCAAATCACAACAAGAGCATAAGCAAGATTGATTAGCAAATGAGGTGCTTTTTTATCTTTGGGGTGGCCCTTGCCCCTTGCTTCCTATTGGCTACTTGCAAAAGATGGAATTGTAATCCACACCATCCACAAGAAACACAAATGAATCTATGGTGTAGGAAGAAACACACCCCACCTACCACCATTTGACTTTTGACTAATCTCGAAAAACTTGGTACTTAATTTAAGCTTAACTTTGGCCTTCTTACAGGTGCTCATTGGGCCATGGGCTTATACACGCATGATGCCACAACCCTCGCAACTATTATCGATTAATTTATTTATTTACACTGTCATACCCTCAACATGGCCTCCGACCTGAGGTAGTGCCGGTCCCTCGACACTATGGGGCTTAGTATAAGCTCCATTTAGCGCGTCGTTGGTGGATGAGATGTCTGGTCACCTCTTCCATGAAGTGCAATCTTGTTGTGCTCTTCTTGTCCTTGGAAAGTTAGAGGACTTATGGACGCCATCGAGCAAATACTGGTCAATCCAAGCTTGAAATTTAGATTGCCAGAGGTTGCCGAGAAGTGCCGGTCTATAGTACACTCGAGTCACTAGTAGTTGGTCTTCGACTTTTTAATCGATGGGAGAAAGTCGTCCCATTTGGTGGCGATGCCCATCAAATACTCCAAGTCCCGAGCATATTGTGCGGCCGCGCGGACTATGGGATCTGGACAATTTACAAATTCTTTAAAAAACTGGACTAGAGCCCGCTTGGCATCTACATCCGTCTTCCACCCGTATTCAGAATGGATCTTTGGCTAGTTCGGGAGTTTCGATCATAATTTTGTCCATTGGGGTGTCGCACTCTACCCATTTTGATCTACGTGAGTAGGAAACATAGTGGGCATTGACCCGTAGTTGGTGTGGACTTGTGAAATATGCCTTGATGGCCACAGGTTCTCTTTCAAACAACTGCTTGTGCCATTCTAGTTAAGGGGACAATGATGGGATAAAGGCTTGCTTGTTGCCTTTGACCTCTTTGGTCATGACTGGTAGCTGCCAGCCGTCACGTGAGATCTCATAGGGGTACTGGACCAAGTAGGCGTTGATTTCGTCCTTTACCGATTTTGGTCTTCTGAATGCGCGGTTGGCAGAAATGGATCTTGAGCCTTGGGATGAGGAGGCTTGTTCTTGGTTCAAATCCGCTTGCTGGGTGTTGTCAGGGCCTATATCTTGTCCTTGCTCTTGCGCATCTGAGCCCGTGGCTGCTTGCACTTGATCTTGGCTCTGGCTAGCTTGCGCAGCATCCAAAATTGGTGGCGGTGGAATCACCACTGGGGTTGGATGAGGTTTATGTGTCATGAGATTCTGGCACACCTTGAGGCCGCTCTTGGCCTGATTGAGCTCTTGGTTGGCACTCGTGCGATATTGTTAAATTTTGCTTAGTAGTTGTTCAAGGTTTGTGCATATACCAGCACCTGCTACTTGTAGAGATTCATCTCTGCTTGCGTAAGCTGTTTATCTACAGAACTGGTTGCGCTAACCAGGTGGCCTTCTTGTTTTGGAGCACTTGCACCTCCTCTCCCAGGCATGTGTTTTTCGTTTCTGTAATTGTGCCTGGAGGGGGGATAGCCTTTGTGCAGCTTCTTGCTGGAGCTCCTAGACTTTTGCTAAGGCATCTGTGGCTGCTTTGAGAGGCCCATGATGTAGTTCCGAAGGCTCTCTTCGTGTTTTTTCAATTGAAGGACCTTGTCCTTTTGTGTCTGCTCATGTTGACTGGCAACTACAGGCCTTGCTGGAGTTTGGTGAGTTCTGTTCGTAGCATTGTATTGTCTATGGCCAATTTTACTATTCGGACTTCCATTATTGCTTTGGTTGCCACCACCTGCTGGACACAATTTTCCAAAATTTGATACGCCGAAGATATATATGTCGGGACTGCTGGTGTGGGTGTTGGTACGTGGCTATCTGTTGTGGTGGTGGAATAATCTGCACATCAGCAGCAACATCATCTTCTACGAGCATCTCAAGCTCGACCATATCTTTCGGCTGTGTAGGATCAGCACGTTGAGGAGATATGATATATGTTTGTTGAATTAATGCTTCATCCGGCAATGGTTTATCGCCCTCAGCACCTTGTTGACTGATAGCACTACTGGATTTTCTTGTTCTAATCACTGCAATTTTTTATACATCGCTTCCACAAAGCTAAAACTCTATAATCAAGGTAATTTGTGCATAGAAAGGGAATCGACTTAGTTGATCCAGCGACTTCGAAGCTATGATCAGTAGGACAGACTTCGAAGTCGGTCTGATTACCAAATCGATAGACTTAGTTTCATACACCAAGGATTCCATGTTGCTGCATTTTTGTCACAACAAGAATTGAAGGTTGATCCACTTGTCGAATTCCAACAAAGCTAACCTTTGCAAGCTCTTTTGTGTCCTTGTCTCACTGAGATGGAACTTCAGAATTCTCTACGAAGGTTCTTGGCCACTAGAACTGAAAATTTGGGTGTCTGCAAGGGTTCTCCTCATTCGCTCATCTTTTTTCAACTTGGGAACCTTCGCAAGACCACTTGTACTGAGAACTAACCTTCGTAAGCTTCTCTGTGCCCTTGTCTCAGTGAGATGGAACTTCAGAGAGCTCTGCGAAGGTTCTTATGAAGATCTGAATTTTTTTTATTTTTCAAGGATTTTTTGAAATTTTTATGATTTTTTTGAGATTTTTCAAGCTTTGATTGGTAGGAACCTTCGCAGGCTTCCATGCAGGTCTGGGATAGTATCCTAGAGCTACTGCCAATCGTGTGAAGGTTAATTCCCATTGGATTTTGAATAAACAAAATTTGATGAGATTTTTGTCTCTTTTCTCTCCAAAAATAGATTCGAGCTATTTTATGGTTTTTTTAGTTTTGTGAATGGATGCCAAGTTCTTAGAGGCTGTTTTGGATCTCCACTACCCTTTCACAGCTCCTTCGCTAGCTGAGAACAGTCCAAGCACAAGAAATCAGACAAAACAAGCTAAATCTACTCCAAAAAACACCTAAAAGCACTCCCATTCGAAAGTCGACCTGATAGAGCCGAGTCTTCACGAGCACGAGCCCATTTTTATGGTGTTGACCCCTCACAGGCCAGAACCCACCTTAATGGCGCTTTTGCTACCCACGGTGCTCATATTGAAAAGCGAACTCCCAAGTTGGATCTACCCAAGTTTTTGACGGTAGTTCGGACCCTCAACAATTTTTGCAAATCTTTGAGAATGTGTGTGGGATGACTCGCAAAAAATGACTCGTGCAAGAGTAATTTACTACTCGCAGATGACTCGTACAGAAGATGACTCGCAAAACAAATGACTCGTGCAAGAGTAATTTACTACTCGCAGATGACTCGTACAGCAGATGACTCGAAAAAAAAATGACTCGTGCAAGAGTAATTTACTACTCGCAGATGACTCGCAAAAAAATGACTTGTGCAAGACTGGTAGAGGTAATAACTCAGAATTTAACAAAAAATGACTCGTACAGCACGAAAATGACTCGCATAACACAAAAAATGACTCATACAAACTTGGCTCACAGATCCGAAGAAGGCAAAAAAAAAGACTTAGATGACTCCTACAGTTGCGGTACTCTTGGTACAGGTGATCTAAGATCAAGAATAATGACGAGAATCCTCTCACTCTCCATGATGGTGTTGATTCAGTACAGATAGATAGTGATAGTGAGGGGGTTTTGATTGAGTGTTGTCTTCAGTACAAATAGATAGTGAGGGGGTTTTCGCTATCTATCTCTCCTACGAATTGCTAGATGAGCGAGCCGCCTGACCATTCAAGCATGTTAGAGGCGTTGCCATATCAAGCTGAAGAATCGAACACCTGGCTCCAAAACATTGAAGGAGCATTGAGGAATGATGGCCGATTTCCATAAGTGAATTGAGAGCTGGTTTATTACCATCGGCAGAGGGCAGCTACATTGCAGGCACTGGTTCATCCTACATCGCAGGCCCATGGCTTATGTGCAGGTTCATAACTCCAAGGCTAGTTCATAACAGAGTGAAGTACAAATTACTAGCCCTGAGCACACATTTACTTCTGTCTCTGAGCGCATGAGCACACATCAGATAGTTAATAAATTAGTGAGGAGACCATCAGAGCTCGAGCCAGCAGGCCAGGCAACCAAAATAGATATGAAGAACGCAGGCCAGATCTAAGGAAGAAGATCAAGACAGAGAATGGTTGTGAAAAAGCAGCAGTCAGAGAAGAATAGAACCACAGAGGGCCTATTGATCAACGCTCATGTGCATGTGGACCAAAGAATAATGAGACAACAAATAATGCATTGGTGGTCGCTCTATCACCAGTCCGTAGTGATACTCTCAGAGGAATTTCCCAATAATGGAAGAGGTATCTCCCTGACCAGGAGCCCCAGTTGTGAAGTGGATACGTGCTGTCAGCACAACAATAGATAGTTTCATGGCTCCTCATACTCTCTCAATTCACCATAGTGGTGAATGCTCAGAGAGACTTAGATAAATTTAACAAGAGAGACTGCTGCATCTCCACCACTTCTCCAAAGCATGATGATGCCTCCCTACCTGACCTGTGAGTGCCTTGTTGCATGATGCAGATGCTACGCTATTGCCTGCTGAAGCGTTGCTGACCTGTGAGTGCCTTGTTGCGTGATGCAAATGCTACTCTACTGCCTGCTGAAGCGTCGCTGATCCCTGTCCACAGAAGTTGCACCTACTGTGGAGCTGTGCTCCTACTGGCGCCCTGCTGCCTGTTGGAGATCAGTCTGGGATGCTCATTGAATAGATTGCCGCAGGATTTTTTGAAGCATGACCAGGAATAGGAAAGAGGATTGCACCAGCCCCTGCTCCTCAAGCATCCTCTTCAAACTGTGGCAGCGATAGTCGTGTCCCAACCAAGATCGAACAATAGCCTGGCTGCTCGCGCGCTTCCTCTTAGCAGAAAAAGAATCAGCCAGCGGCCTTCCCTGCATCCCATCTTTTCTTTTCTCTACAGCCATCGTTGGAAAGAATCGTTTCTCTTGCATCACTCTCCTTCCTCACACCCTCCATAGCGGGAAAAAAACGTTTAATCAAGGTTACCTTAGTTACCACAACTGCTCATCTTCCTTCCCCATTCCGCCCTCACAGGAAGAAGGCATCTGCTTAACACTAGATCCACCAGGTCGCGCCTTCTTGTGGTTAACAGCCTGTGCTGCAAACCAACTGCAGGCATTGGTCCTCCTATCTATAATGATTGAATCTATCTAAAATCGCGGCTGGAGGCTGATATCACCACACGGCTGGAGGTTGAAAAACAAGTGCTCAGGCTGTTGAATGCTCTATAAGATTAGAGTGGCCATCACCCTCAATGAGTCTTTCAGAAAACCTTCGAGGAGCCGAGCCGTCTTTGCTCAAAGACCCTCAATGAGCAAAACCCTTAGGGTGAGTCCTTGTAAAGTAGAAGACAAGCAAAGAAGGTGTTCGAAATGGCTTAAAAAATCAAGGAAGAGTAGTTACAAAAGTAAAGAAAGCAAAAAAAAAAGAGCGGCAACGGTGCCAATGTTGGATCTTCAGCATCCACATTGGCTATGGCTCCAACTAGCATGACTATGGCAGTCTGCCAACTAGTCTACGCTATGGCTTCTCCAACTAGTTTGGATATGGATGCAAGAAGGATAGTCATGAGCATGTTGGTGAGTATTCTAATGGGTAAGATCCACTCTTCTCTATTTTCTAACAAATGACGGCTTAACCTAAAAGATAAAACCCTAAACTAAATCTCATCCTCTAAGGCTTACCTTACTAGAGAATGGAGGGCCTACATTAACTTAACCTGTTGCCAGATAAATAATATACAATACAATGTGAAGTAACACAGTACATGAAACCACACAAGGGAGAAAACTCAGAGAGAAAGATAGGCTTGTATTGCAAATGAGGTTCTTCTCGAAAATGGACTCTTCCACTCCTATTTATACTTGGAGTGGTGGTCACTTACAAAAATGCACTGTGGGATAAGTAAGCCACATAGACTAACTTACTTTGAATCACACTGGTGCCATGGGACAAACCCCCAATAGGCCTTTGTGACTAACTTTTACATAACTTGAAATTACATGTCTATGTGCAGTGCCCACGACAATTTAAACTTAGAACTAAATAACTTAAGTCAGTACGGATACGGTAAAAGCCTCAACTTGCTGGGCAAGTTCTACATTTAAATCCAGTCCCAAAACTAGACAACGCTGATCTTGAACTAGTTAAGGCATGGAAGATCAAGGATCAGAAGGCCCTAGCATCAATCACGTTGAATCTGGCCGACTCCGAAATATCTCACGTTACCACATGCAAATCCTCTAAGGAAGCATTAGATTTATTATTGAATCTATATGAGAAACAAGATGTGACCACAAGGTTACACTTCAGAAGGAAGTTTTTTACGCTCGGAGTCTATGATTCAACAACCATCACTTCTCACATCAACACTTTCAAATTTTTCTAGATCAATTGTCAGCTATAGGATGCGCTATTCAAGATGATGATGTTGTTATGACCTTGTTTTCTTCTTTACCAAAGTCCTACGAGAACTTTGTTGTGATGATCTCCAGTGGATTTTCTGGTTAAGGCATTTCCTCCCCAATTTGAGTCGGAGTAGCCTTGAAGAACCAATGGATTGATAGCATTTCTATCATAGCATAAAATGTGATCTAAAGTTCCTTGAATATATCTCATCACTCTCTTTAATGCTTTCCAATGTAAGATCCTAGGATTAGACATATATTGACATAGTGCTGACAATGTATGTTAAATCTGGTCTGGTGCAAAGCATGGCATACATCAAAGATCCTATAAGTGAAAGATAAGGGTACTTCGCTAAGTCGAGTACTTTACTTTCGGTATTAACACAAGAAGGTTTAGTCAATGTCATAACTGGATCCATTGGAGTATCAATTGGTTTGCAATCAGAGATATGGAATTTTTCTAGAATGGTTTTTATTGGCTTAGATAGATTTTCTTATGAAATCTATCTCTAGTGATGTGTACTTCTAATAATGAATGAACAGTGCCTAGATCAGTCATGTCAAATTCTTTTGACAGATCACTCTTAGTAGTGTGCAGTAAGAAAGTGTCATTAGAAAACATAAATGCATCATCTACATACAGAGCTATGTGAACTTAATTGACATCTATGTATTTGGAATAAACATTACAGTCAGCAGAATTGTTCGCAAAACCTAATTGAATGAGATAAGCGTTGATCCTTTCGAACCAAGCTCTTGTGGCTTGTTTCAAGCCATAGATTTCTTTGTGAAGCTTGCACACTTTGTGCTCTTGGCCTTTGACTTCGAATCCTTCGGGTTGGAAGGTGTACAACTCCTCTTCAACGTAGTCATTGAGAAAGACTATCTTGACATCCATTTGATGCATTTCGAGGTCTTCCGCCGCTACTAACTTAATCAAAAACCTGATTGACTGCATTTTGACAACAATAATAATTTTTTTTTTGATAATCCACTCCTTGGCCTTGAGTGAATCCTTTTGCCACTAGTTGTGCTATCCATTTTGTGATTGAACCATCAGAGTTGATCTTCATTTTGAAGATCCACTTGGTATCAATAAGTCTCTTGTGAGTGGGGAAGTGGACCAGTGTCCAGGTCTGGTTCGTCAAAAGTGAGTTGTACTTGTTTTCCATAGCTTCTTTCCACTTCACAACATCCTTAGAGTTGATTTCTTCGGCTAGAGTCTCTGGATCTTTTGATGAAGCCTAGAAAGATTGAGGTGTATATCTCTCAGAAACTGTTCAAGTTCTTGAGGATTTTCAAACAATCTATTGACCAGATTGTGATGGTGTTTCTTCTTGATTTTGTTCAGATCAGTTCGAACTAGCTTTGGTCTGGTGACAGGTGTTGTCGGCTGCTTGGCTTCTGTAGCTATAGCTATAGGTTTTGTAGAAGAAACATCACGAGTGGAAGATTCTATGTTTTGTAAAATAGAATGAAACGACACAGTATCATTGATCAATGATTGTTTGAGGTCATAGAAGGCATCTTCCTTATTACATCTCTAGAAACAAATGCTACATTGGTAGATGAATCATAAACTTTATAAGCATTATGGTCATCAGGATAGCCAATAAAAATACATTTATTTGACCTCTCATCCAATTTCTTCCTAAGCTTTTTAAGAACATGAACAAAACATATACAACCAAAGATTTTTAGATGGCTGACACTAGGCTTGTGTCCATGTCACACTTGATAAGGAGTTATGTTATGAACAGCTTTGGTGTTGGATCTGTTATGAACATAACAGGCTGTGGCAGTAGCTTCTGTCCAGAATTTTGCAAGTAAGTGCAATTGATGCATCATAGATCTAGCTGAATTAAGAAGCGTTCGATCCATAAAATCAAATGCATCTCCTAAGGATGGAGTTGGCATTGAACCACAAAGATCGCTATGTACAAGATCTAATACACGTTTTGTCTTAATGGAATGTGTTCTGGGAAATCTGCTTCTAGAGTGTTTGCCATAGATACAAGATTCACAGAGGAATGATTTCCTATCTAATGAAAGAGAGAAATACAATCCATGAACTAAATTATTATAATGCATGTAAGAAAGTGACCTTGTATTCACGTGTCCAAATAGACTATGCCACAGTATAGCATGATTGTTTATGTTTTCATTTGAAGTACTAGCTAAAGCAACTGAGTCACATAACACATATAAATTTTTTTGACTCGTGTGCAGGTACTCATAGTAGTATCTTCATCAAAGATTGTACATTGTTTAGATAAGAAAGTAACAATGTAGCCCTCATTAGTTATCTTTAACAGATTCTTATATAGCTGAAGTACGTGAAGAACATTTGGAATAGAGATAGAAAGATTGTTCTTGAACAAAAACCTTGATTGTTCCTTTGCCTTCAACGTGGATGGTGCTTGAATCTTCAAGGTAGATGAATTGTTGTCTGGTACAAGCTTCGTATTTAGTAAACCACCCCCTTCGAGGAATCATGTGTTGGGTTGCACCACTGCCCAGATACCAACAGTCGTAGTCTTCACATTGCTACTTTTATTATAAGCCATTAACAGTTCTGACGATTTGTCTCAATTAGGGAAAGTTTGGATTCAAAATGGGCCCTTTGTCAAGATGCTTTTGTTGACTTCACATGCTTTAAGCCTCCAAATGAACCAATAATCTTATAACATGTGTACAACATTATAACCGTACTCACCAGACGGAAAAAGTGTTCAAGTTTTCAGGTATTTTTTATTATTTGAATAACTCTTGTCGGACAAAAATAATTATTTTATTGGACAATATGTGTTGCTCGTATGTTAAATATCTGCCCGAATAGTTTAACTAGCATTAGTTTTTTGACCTATAGTTCTCCTGCATATTTTCTCCTTTGAAAAGTGCTCCAAGGGAATCGGCGAGCTTCACTTCTCCTTTGCATTTTTAGGTGATGGTGTGAGAGCTTTTTAAAACATTCTAACTTAATCGTAGCTCCAATTGAGACGAACATGGTGCCATTAGAAAGAGCTCGACGAGAGCTTCACAATGGCACCCTATATGACCTGGTATACTTACCATTAAAATGTTAGGCAGTCAAAGATAAAAAAAAATCTCTAATCAAAAAATATATATATTTCAAAAAAATAACCCTAATATCGAATCAGCACGTGCCCTTATGGTTTGAGCCCAGTCAAGCTCAATGGGCGCATGCTAATCCGATATTAGGATTTTTTTTTTTTTTCAATGTTTTTTTTTTTTTTCGGAAAGAGCTCGATAAGAGGTTTGCAACGGCACCAGAATGGCCTAATACCGAGCTACGGTTCAAAAGTTATAGGTAGTCAAAGTTTTGGCAAAATTGAAAAAATCCTAATATCGGATCAACGCGCGTCCATCGGGTTTGATTGGGCTCAAACCATAAGGGCACATGTTGATTCGTTATTAGGGTTATTTTTTTGAAATATATGTATTTTTAGATTAGAGATTTTTTTCGATCTTTGACTGCCTATAACTTTTTAACGGTAACTCAGAACTAGATCATGTAGGGTGTCGTTGCGAAGCTCTCATCAAACTTGATATCAATTCAACGCGTGGGTGGCTTGTTTGACCAGTCAAATAGCACATCTGCGCGTTGAATCGATATTAGGGTTTGGAAAGCTCTCGCACCATCAAATGGAAATACAAAGGAGAAGTGAATGAGCACGTAGTAGCGCAATTATGCTTGTCGGTTCCAAACATCAGTTGCACATTTTTTCAAGGGTGTGGGACTCCTCGGAGCACTTTTCAAAGGGAAAAATGTGCAATATTATCACATTTGCTTATAGAAACTAAGGCTACATGTTGACCATATAAGTTGGGTGGCAGGCGGTTCCGGAATCATAAAAAACGAGCATAGATATTGTCAAAAGTTTTTTCTCTTTTAAGCCCGATGCAATCGTTCTTAAAATAGTTTGGTCATATGAGTTCAAGGATAAAACTATGAGCTTAATTTCCAACAAGACCAACATACGGTTGCGCCAGCACCACTAAGGAATCGCCAGGAAACCGCACTTCAGCGATTGCAGTCAATATGCAATTACGATAAGCACCATTTTCTCATGCTCCTGAAGTGAAGTTCAAATCTAAGTGATGTACGCTTTGTACAGATGTCGTTGTACATTCTTTTCATGACCAAGTACACACTTCAGACTAAACTAGTCTTGTAATTATAGACTAGTTAAAATGATTCTTTTTAACAAACAAGAATAATGTGTATAAATACATCTCTAGCTCTCATTTCGAGGGGGTGCAATAGAGTAGAAGATCTAGCATCTCAGTTACACTTTTAAGGCCATAACCATTTGTTGCTCTTGCTCCATATTAGCAAATTGCTCTTATGACAAGCATTCTTTGTAATATTGAAGCAGCTTATTCATTTGTGTCTTACATAGATGTATGCATGTTGTGATTTGATTACACTTTCATATATGGCTTGTTTGTGCTCGTTCACTCGGTCTGACAGATCACGGATGTCACAGACTCCTCGGAATCTGATCAGACGACGGCTGTCTTTGACGCCTGAGGAAACAAGCACAATCTTTCTACACCATTATTCTTTAAATCCATATTGAGCCTTCACACTAAAACTGATCAACAATAATTCAACACTCTTTGGTGGATGTGATCAAACTTGTATCTGAACACGCAATTATTTCATCGATCCTATCTAGAGAACACTAATGGGAGAGCTATTCCGCAATCCATCTCTCTCTCCCATCCTACTTTTTTCAGTTCTCCATCAACATTGTCATAGTAGGGAGAAAAACCTACTAGAAACTATCATTAATACATAGGCTTCTCTTTCAATCTTACATTCATAAATTAAGATACATTGTCAAGAAAAAAGAGAGCACATTTCTCCTTTAGTTATGATCCAAAGATGTATCTAAAAATCATTGTAAAGCATACAGCCCTACTCATATAATGAAAAATGTGCTCCTTCTCTTCTCTTGCAGCCTACTCCTCATGAAAGAAAAAGTCTTCCCCAAAAAACCATCTACTACTCTCTTTTCATTCCAACCTAAAAATTATGGCCCTACACACACACACACACACACACACACGCTCCATGCCTTTCTTACATAATATGCATGACAAAAACATGCTCCATACACACAATGGAGCACTTTGCATCCACAAAAACCTATTTGTTTTACTCTGTTACTATCTAGCCCTCCTTTTTCTCAAGTTTTCCTCCTCATATCACCCTATGAGGTATTTTTAATAGGAAAATAGCTACATATTATATTTATTTGCATGCATTTGTAGCTCATTTTGTTATAAATCCTAGATAATTTTTTGTCGAATATTAAAAGATGGGTGATCAAGGGCTAGTTAGTCATATTTTTTGTGTTCAAGCATTTTCACATGCATTGCATATGAATAATTATGAGAATAAATATCTATTTTAGACACAAGTAGTTGAAATTATCTCAACCTAAGCTATTAAAAAGGGATGAGGCTATTCTTTATATTCAAATGATTTATTTGTTAGTCTTCGATTGACCATGTATCATAGGACTTTTCTAGACCAAGCATGTCCTAATTTGTCATAGTTGGTGTGACTAAGCCAATAGCAATCTAAACTATAAAAGTTGTCTTACAACTACAAATAGAATCCTCACTTTATTAAAACAATGCCAATTATCGTCTACACAAATAAGCAACCAACTATTAGTTGCATTTTAAAAAGCATTTTTAAGCACAAAACTCTATCAAAAAAAGAGTTGGATATGAAACTCATTGGTTGAGTTCTAGACCTAAATTAAATTTTAATTCAAGTTTCTCTCAGAACTTCTATGAGCACTCAATGAAATATATTAGTTTATAAACATGTTTGTTCCATTGAGGCTTGGCTTGCGAGCTACTAGTTGATGTTTAATAGAAATTTAACCTAACAAAAGAAAGATGATCTGAAACTTGGCCAATGAGTTCTACATCTATCTATTTATTTCACATTTCAACACAACTTCTGAAATTTAGAAAGATGTTTGTGTTATTTTTTATCATGAATATTCATGATCATGATCAAATTTTTTGAATATTTTGACATGGCTTTCAAGTGAAGTCTTACATGATCATGAAAGCTTTTGATTTGAAGATTTGACATGTTTACCTTTTTCTTTTATATTAAACAAAATTGTCGTTGCAACTTACAACTCGAAGCTTTCTTGTGAGTGGAGAAGAGTAAAAGGATCATAGTCTTCTTGAGACGTGTAATTTCATATGGGCATTAGCCACATTTTTGTCAAATCATCATCAATGTTGCTAGAAAAGTTTCTTGAAAAAAGATAGTGGTGTCTCTTTTTTATACGTGCATATCCTCCATAAGTTGGAAAATAGTGCATCAAAAATATTATTCTCCAGATCACTTTTTAATTTTAAACTTTTGTAAAAGTTTATAATATGAATAATTGTCATCGGAAAAAAAAAATGGGGTGATGCAAAGACCACCACCTTTGCTATGCACATTTGTACACTCAAAGGTAAATAAGGATTCAGTTGTGAAATCAAAGAATAGGCTATTGCAATTTACAAACAATAAAAAACATACATTTTCAAGCTTAAACTCAAAAAGAATCAATAATGTCATCTTTGAGTAAATTGTCTTGGTAGCTTATCAATTTTTGGCAAAGCAAAAATTGATATTTTCAACACCTACACATTTGTACTAAAAAGGCTATCATTTATTAGATAGCGACCTTATAGAGATTCATGAAGCTTTCACGACTACTTTTATATGATGATGTGGTTAGTATGGGTCTGTCTAAAGTGTGCAAGCTACATGCAACTAGAAAACGTAAGCTTTTTCTTTTTCTCCATGAAAGACACTCCCCCTTTTGGAAAAGTCATATTCATATTTTTTTGTGATAATAACAAAAAAAACAATACTTATTCATACCATTAAGGTTCTCAATAAAAGATTTTGATAATATGCATGCAATATACACTTCTCATCAATGTTTAGCTTTTGGCATATGTGAAAACAAGCATATCATAAAAAGTGTAATCTACATGAAATCATCCCTGATCATAAAAGAACAACAACAACATGCACACTTGTTTCTCTTTTACATTCAAAAATATTTATTTATTTTATAAATTATATTCATTCATTCATTGATTATGGACTTATTAGTAGACATGCAACTTTGAAGCCCTTTTGTAGAAATCCTAAATGAATACAGTGATTTGTAATTGTGGACATGTGGGCTTACCCACCGAACTTCTAGTCCCCATATGCATGTGTGAAGATATTGTTGATGCTATCAAGGATCCATTTTTCGGTAGTGTTGTTGAAGTTTGCCCTTGTGGTCATGAGGTTAGTTGCGTATGGACCTCAAAGGTTGTGAAGATTGTTGAGGCTTGACATCAAGAGCCATTTCAAAGTTGTTGCATGTCCTTCAGGGTCCATGTAGTTGCTCTTTGCCTCAAGTTGTGGCTAACGTGAACGTTTTCCATAGAATGCTAGTTTATTTAGTCTAGCTCTTTATTTTAAAAACTAAAAAAAATGAGGGCCTCTTTATGTGGATTTGACAGGAATTTACTTGGCCATATTTGGTGTTCACTCCAACCACTATTGGCCTTTTTGTTTCTTGCAAACAAATAATTGCTAATGAATTTTGTAGAAAGGAAAAACTTATAGAGTAGAAGTCTTTCAGCCAATTCTAACATCTACTTTGGTGCTTGTTTTCACAATGGCATTAGACAAAGCTTCCAACTCTCAATCTCCCTTCACACTAGTAATAGAGCATCTAACGTAAGACAAAATTCATCTTGAACTCATCCTCTCCTTCACCCATCATGATTTCCATATTGGCCCTCAACTCTTTGTTGTAGACCTAGAGATTATATCTATTCCTAACACAAACTCTCAGATTGATTGTAGTCGTGATCGCCAAGGAAGCAACAAGAGTAGAAAATGCAATGAAGAGAGAAATTAGAGAAATCAATAAGAACTTGAAGAAAACGCAGTAGCTTTGGTCTTATTTTGTGCATTTTATAAAGTACTTGTGTTTAGTTCTTTTTGCAAACTTGCTTTAGACCTTGTTTTTCTTCTAAGAAAACTTGTTTTGCATTACTATATAAAGTTTGTAGTCAAAGTAGCTTTTCTAGAGAAAAAAACTATGAAGCATATGAAACAAAATAGAAGTACACAATGACACATCATGCATGCCAATCACATAAATATGCAAGCACACCATGTTGGGAGGCTCAAGTGGTCTATGCTTTGAAATTCTCACTAAAATGATTTTTATAAGGAGTTGGGCAATCTATATTGAAAATCAATCCTGAGCTTGACATTTTTATTATGAACAAGTTCATGCTTCTTTCTAAGCCTCCTATGTATCTCTTTGTAAATATTAAATGTTTAGTCATTGTTGATGTTTGTTCAACTCATTATAATTGATAATAACTTTTTTATTTTATTATATTGATTTGACAAGTAGTTTTATCAAATTTATACATCATTAGAGTGTCAAATAACCCCAAAAGAGGATCTGAACATCAGTTGACATAATGATCAAATTGAATAGAATATTATTTACAATATCCTTTTAACAAAGAAAGGACAATTTTTTCTGCTAGTACTTTTAGAGGTAAAACAATCGATCTACCTTATTCGATTTCAGGACATATCACTCTACCCCACTATGTCATCATCTATACTAACGTGTATGGCATGTAAACATTGACAAATAATCTATTGATTAAAGGGTTTATGGAATTCACTCATTCATAAATGTAAAACTCACTGCTTCACATTGTTAAGTCATAATAGTATTCATGAAGGCAGAGACAACCAGGTTGGAGTGACGAAGAGATAAGAGATAGTGAAAGAACATGAGAATTGAGCCCTCTAAAATTCCAGGTTATCACATTCATGGGGAGTAAAGTAAGAGGATAGAAAAACTTTAACTTGTCTGCTAAGAATACAAAACAAGAGATAGAGAAGCAACCTTAGAGAAAGTTTCAAACTTTGCGCCTGAACTATGGATGCACATCAGAAAAATCTTGAGCTTTAGCGTTAGCCAATGCCTTCAGAGAACTGTGTGTCAAAATTTTGTTGATTTGATTTTGTCCCATTTCAGTTGGAGGACTCCATAAATGAGTGGAAGGAACATGAGTAGCAAACAAAAGGCTCTGATAAGATTGTTCGTCAAAAAGATCACGTTGCCATTGTTTTTCCTAGCTTTTCTTACTCCATTAGAATAAGCTCTTAACTTTTGTGATTCTGAATTTGAGGAAATGCTTTCAAGAGGACTCGTGGAAAGAATAATCTCTTTAAACATCTTATCCTTAGGGTCAAGTGGTTGTCCCATTGGTGATTTCAAGTGAGTATGGATCTAAGGAGTTTCCCTTACAGTGGCAGGAAAAGGAATTGTTTGTTGTAATCCATGCACTTAAAACCTGGAGACACTACTTGTATGGTAGTAAGTTTGTAGTGTATACGGATCACCAGCCTCTTAAGTATTTTTATGTAATCAACATGATCTTTGGGGGAGAAAAGCTCGATGGGCTAAATTGATGCAAGAATTTGATCATGAAATCTGTTACATAAGAGACAGCTCTAATCAAGTTGCAGATGCTCTTAGTTGGATCAGTGAACTGAACGAGTTGTCATTCTCCCAGATTTCTACGAATCTATATATTTTGCTGAGAGGAAAATATGAATCAGATTCCCATTTTGTTCACATTTGGAACATTGTTCATACCGAAAGAAATGTGGACAGTGTTCAGTCAGAAACACAGGGGACTCAACTAACTAAGAAAGATAAGAAGATTGTGAAACAATTCACCATTTGAGATGGATTACTATTTCGGAATGGAAAAGTTTGTGTACCTGGTGATGATGAGCTCAAACAGAAGATTTTGTTTGAATGTCATGACGTACCCTGTGTAGGACATCTCGGTATACACAGGTTTCTGGACTTGGTTAAGAGGGAATTTTATTGGCCAAAGCTCAAGCCATATGTCAAGTTATATATTGTTAAATGCAAACCCTGTCAACTAGCAAAGGCTGAACGCCATAAGGCTGGTGGTTTGTTGCATTCGTTAGATATCCCAGATAAGAAATGGGAAAGAATATCTATGGATTTCGTAGTTGGACTTCCAAAGACCCAACGACAAAATGATTCTATTTGGATTGTAGTGGATCGGTTAACTAAGTTAGCTGCATTCATCCTAGTCAAGTCAACTATAAAGGCTTCTGATTAAGCCCATATCTTTGTTGAAAGATTATTTCGGTTGTATGGTCTACCAAGTGACATTGTTAGTGATAGAGATCCTAAGTTCACAAGTCACTTTTGGTCAGCAGTATTCCATAAATTGAAAACTTCTTTGAGTTTGAGTTCTTCTGATCATCCTGAATTAGATGGCCAGACTAATCAAACTATGGAAGATATTTTGAGGATGTATGTTTCTCACAGGCAATCTCATTGGGAAGATTATCTCCCACTGATTGAGTTTGCATATAATAGTAGAAAACATTATGCTACAGGTTACAGTCCTTTTATGCTTATGTACGGTTTTCAACCTAGATCTCCAGTAAATGCTGAGACGAAGTCTGTTAAGATCCAGAAGGTTGCTGATTTTTTGCATGATATGCAAGAAATGTTGCAAGTGGCTAAGGATAGTATCCGGAGTGCTCAGGATAGAGCTAAACACTATACCGATCTTAAGAGGTCTCCAAGAGATTTTAAAGTTGATGACTAGGTATATCTTAGGATTCCAAAAGATTCTAAGACATTACGTACCTGTCTACCCATTATTTCTTACCAATCATCTAATCGATTTTAATCTTAATCCATTGTTAATCCAGTTTTGCAAATTTTCTCGTGTGTTTACACAGTCTACAGAATTAAAAGTGTTTTTCACAGTCTACAGAATTACACGGAGTTTACAACAATGTCTCCTTTTTCGTCTGTCAGGAATCCCATTAAAAAATTTAGTGTTGCATTTTTCGCCTGACAGAAATCTCGTGTAAAATCACAGTGTCGCATTTTTCACTTTTTCCAAAGAGCCTCAAATGTTAAGGAAATGACTATGGCAAAGTGCGGGACAATTCTAAATGAGATTTAAGGGCACCTTCTCCTTTTTCGTCTTTTTTGCGAAAAAATCGACAGTGTCGACTGTGGCTGTTTTAGTTCATTTCTGCGAAGTTACAGTTTTGGTTCATTTATGCAAACAGAATGTTTACGTCCAATGACAAGGACGGATGGATGTCAGTTGATCACCAGCCAACTGGCGATCGCAATTGATGACCTAATTTGTTAGTATAAATAGTTGTTCATATTTATACAGTTTCAATCATCTGAAATTCATTGAAAATCAGAATTACTAGAAGCATTTGAATAGTTAGCTCTCTCTCTTTCAAGCCTGCGATCTTGAACATTTCTGAGCATTCTAGCTCACTTCTTAGAGTTGTTTTAGAGAATGCTATTGCATCACTACTTATCAACATTGCGCTTAATTCAGACTTTCATTTAGCCGCTCAGAGATAGCATAGAGTACGCGGTTTCAATCTACAACTTATTATACTCATTTACTTTTGTTTCGTTTTCTAATCAATACTATCTTTTATTGCATTCATTTTCGTCTCCGGAAGTATGCATTTCTGTATTTTTTCGAGACTAATTAGCGAACAATTCGCGACTAATTATTTGTCTGATAAGTTTCGATGCTTAATTGTTTGGGTACGTAATCACTGTAGTACTGGCAATTTCAAAGTTAGTTAATATAAGTTCAAACGTGATTTCTATCACTATTGTCTTGTTTGAAATTGATAGGCGTAGTCACGCATTTGAAAGATGAAGATAGTTTATTCCGCCATGCATGAAAAGTTTCTTTCTAGACACACAAATTATTTTCATTCGTTTCTTTTTGAGCTAGACCTATCTTTTACACACTACTTTTCGACATGGTATCAGAGCAAAATCATTACTCTTTATCTGTTTTCGACATGGTATTAGAGCAATTTCACTACTTCTTTATCTGATTCCAACATGATATCAGAGCGAAAGCTCTAATACTTGATATTTTTTGCGATATCAAATTGATATCATACTCTTCAGTTCTTTTCAATCTTTCAATATCAGAGAATTGATTTTCTATTGTTGGCATTACTGCATCTTAGCGTCATCGATATAATCGACAGACTAAGTTTCAGATGGATTCTCAAAGTAAAGCCGATCTTTCACAAACAAGTTGAATGATCCAATTATCATTTGTGGAAGTTTAAAATGAAGACTTTGCTAATCGCCAGCAAATTATGGGATGTTGTTACAGGTACAAAAGTAAAACTTGAAGTCGATGACTCAAAGTGGAAATCGAAGGACGGTAAAGCTTTTGTGCTTATCATCGTCAATATATCAAATACACAGATTGGACACATAGCTGAAGCTAAAACGTCAAGAGATGTTTGGGACATTTTGAACTCACTATATGACGTGAGGGACATAACTACTAATTTACATTTACGAAGGAAACTCCACATTCAAAACGTCTATTGGTGATTCACTTCAAAGTCACATTAACCAGTTTAAGAATTTCTTGCAATAGATGGCCACTGTCAGATCAGTCATTGATGATCAAGATGCAATTATGACATTGCTTTCAAGCTTGTCCTCTACATATGAGAACTGGGTGATGATCATATAGACACACTTAGATTCAACTCTTACTAGAGTTATCACTATGTTGCTGCAAGAAGACAATCGAAAAAGTCAAGACACTCTGTCTACTTCCTCCTCTCAAGCTCTATATGTCAACAAAGGCTCAAAGCGACAGAAGTAGAAAAGCTCCAAGAAGGCTACAACGAATCAAAAGTAGACTCAAAGTCAATCACAATCATCAGATCCACAATCGAAGAAGAAGATGTTTTGCAGGTATTGCAAGCGCAATAATCATGAGATCAAGGATTGCGAAATTCTCCAAGTGAAAAACACAGCCAAGCAATCTGATCAACAAGCAAACACAGTTTCATCATCTCCCCAGGTCAAAGCGCATTTTTGGATGATTCATGGTTTCTGGATTCTAGAGCAACTCAACATATGACCAATCAACGTGAGATCTTCAACTCCTACACGTCTTACAACACGAAGAAATTTGTTCATCTTGGTGAAGGTGAAGGTACTGTAAGATTGCGATTCCAGCATGATCAATTCAAATTACTATCAAAAGTCTTATATGTTCCTAAACTCTCTACAAATCTATTATCAGTGAGTAGAATTACATATTTAGGTCATAAGGTAGAATTTGAATCTGATCAATACAGAATTATTGATAGGAGTGATAAGATCCTTGCACTCGGCAAGAGACAAGGTTACTTATATATATTGGCACACTGTTATTTTGAGTCTAGTCAAGCCTTGAAGCCTCTATTCTAGTCAATAAAGCATTACTATGACATCATCGCTTAGGACACGTGAATCATGCATCTATTTTGAACATGTCCATACAATCCATGGTCCTTGATCTCAACCATCCTTATAGTAAGGTCGATCTCCCTGTCTGTCATAGCTGTATCTTTGGAAAGCAGACTAGAATTCTTTTTAGATCAAACCATATGCATGCAACAGAAGGTCTGTTAGATGTTGTTCATACATGTATATGTGGACCTATGCAAACTTCTTCATTGCTAGGTGCAAAGTATTTCATTACTTTTATTGATGAATTCTCTAGAAGAATAGTTGTTTATTTCATTAAATAGAAATCAGAGGCTTTCATCAAATTCAGACAATTCAAAGATCATGTTGAGAATCAAACTAGCAAATGAATCAAAGCATTGAGGTCAGATAACAGGGGAGAGTACATCTCCAACGAATTCAAGGACTATTTCCTTAACAACGGCATTGATGTCATTAAATGATGGATGGATGTGGTTCTATCTCGAGCTACTTCAAACTCCATAAATATGTGTAGCTCTCCTCATATTTTGTGATGAAGAACCAAAGCTTTGTAGCTATCTCATGCCAATTTGGATCCACACATTTTTTGATTGTTATCTCTCTATCTTTCTCTCTCTAACTCATGTTGAGGCTAAGGCTAATACACAAATATCTTGTACTTTTGCTCATTGTTGATTTATTGCTATCATATTCTGATGCTTAGCATGCTAGATTGTGATTTAGCCATATCTTCTGAACTAGATCTTGTTAACCAATCTAGAATCAGGTTATTGTGCTAATCACAAAGCTTAATTAGATCCATCATACTTGTGGACATTCCCCACACATGTGAAATCTGAAAATTTTTGTCATGGTATCAGAGCCAAATTAAGCTTTCCATGCTAACATCTCTAATTATACAAGAAATTGAGAGCTAATTCAAGCAAAAAAAACAGTTTTGCACTTTTTCTCACCTTTCTCTGAAGTGTATTTGGATCAAATCGGATTGGATTCGAATTTTCAGCCCTAAATAGTGGTAGTACGGAATTCTGGAATTCTGCACGTGTGAAAATCAGAGATTTTCAGTCCCTTTCAATTCCTTGCTTTAGATCCAAAGATAGTTGTGTTCTAGCTTGATGGAAAGCTTATGATATGTACTTTCCATAGAAATTAAAAGCAAATCAATCTGATGTGTCTATCAAGAGTTATAAGCTCTTAAAGAGGATAGGTCCAAAATCTAAGTGATAGCATTTTGATTTGATTCAACCTTGCTTTGTTCTGAATCCATTATTTTGAGCATCCTACACAAGAAACTGAAGATCAAGACTAAGTTTGAAGTAATTGAACACCCTTTGAGCCTTCTGAATGTCAATTGTGTTTTCTTTTGATACATTTCACACGTGCCAAAAGTAAGATTCAAACTAGCCAAAGTGTCTCAATCCACTTTGTGTGTCTGATCTAGATAACTTGTCTTGTGGAATATTTGAGATCCATCTCAAAAATACCTATAGTGAAAGAGAGCAACAACTTTAAGTCTGATTGGAACAAGCTCAAACATATTGCAGTCCAATAACTAAGAAGTCTTCATCAAAATGTCACCTCTGGGAGGATATCTTCTAGAAGCAAATGAAAAACTAACCATTTCTAATTACTCAATTTGGAAGTTTAGAATGGAGTCTATTTTAATACTCCAGGATGTTATGGACATTGTGGTTGGTGTTGAGGAGGAGCCTCAAGCACAGGCTGAAATTCCTAAGTATAGGAAGAGAGCTAGAATGGTTCTACATTTCATTAAGATGAATGTATCTAATGAAATTCTGAGAGAGATAGAATCTTGCACTACAGCCAAAGAAGCTTGGGATGCACTTATGTTAGAATTTAGCAATTTTCACATGGTTTTTGATGAAAATTAAACATCTATGTGGATCCACATGTGTGAGGACCTGTCCACACGTGTGAAACGACACTTTTAATATTCAGATCTATTTTGATTAGCTTTTATTTGAATACATGTCCCTGATCTTTGGTTCCAAAAAGGAGCAAACCAACAATCCTGCCAATGTAGAAAAATCAGCATCTACATACAAAATGAGATGCAAACTCTAAGAGATACTGATCAAACATGAACCAAAACATAAAATATAGTTGTTGTCCATAAAATTACAGGACCCTACTATATTTCACACATGTGAAACCGAAAATAGCAAAATATGAGCATTCTACACACAAGATTGCAAGATATCATCAAGAGAGCGCACCAATGAGTAGTAGAACCCAAAGAGAACCATGTATAATGATGAAATGAGAGAGAGAAGAGAGAAGATGTGTCTCTCCATGAGTTTTCTCCTTTTATAACAGGTCCAGACCCTATTTGGCCACTTGGCTTCCCTTCCAAAATGTAAACCCTACTATTTTTGGGTCTAGATTCAATGTATCCAAAGTTCAAATTTGAATCTCTCTCAAACTCGACTACCAACTTTCCCACACTTTCAAAAAGTGTTTATTGATTGTATCTTAAACTAATATAACTTCAACAAGTTTATCTCTAAGTCTAAAATGAGTTTTGGCCTCATATTGACAATTTACAAAAATATCTACCCATTGAATTATTACTGATTTTTAGCCATACACTGTAGTTCTTGTTCTGGGTATGACTTCTCTTGAGGTCCATATTCAGGTGCTGTAATTGTGAACAATTGGCCAAAGTTGTAGGTTTGTTTGTGTGACCAATATTCAACTATGATTCAAGATTAAATTTGTTTGAGCTGGCACATAAACCAAACAAGAGCTAATTTCACAATGGCATGTCGCACAATCTGCCAAATAGAGCATGGAGATGATCACTAGTGATGGCATGCATGCACAAGAAAGCAATGGTGAGTGGATGGGTGACGTCGAGGCATCGACAGAGGCAAGGACTCAAAACCGGATCACAAACATGATATGCATGCATGATATAATGTGCTATAAACTGGATTTCTCATTGATAACCTAAAGGATAATTAAACGACCCCCACATAGACTGCCAATCTAGGGAAATGTGGACGGAAGTCGTTCTATAACACAATTATAGCTCAAGCTCCATTGGGTATGGAGTCAAAAATAAGGCCTGTCATGATCACCGACACTTTCAATGGCAATCGATAAGGCAAATTTCTTACGGTCAATAGGTAATTTTTAGAAAGCCTATGGAACTCTGAAATGGTCAAGAACCATCCCGCTGTAGTATGCCATGACTTTCAGAAAGCTAAATGGGCTATTAGGATTTCCCTCAATCAATAGGCTTTGACCTCGTTTATTAGAAGTTCTTAATAGCCGAAGCAAGTATTTACAAAGTTCATCAACGATTAGAAAGCAGTGTAGATAAAACAAGAAGCAGCAATCATTTTGTTCTAACGTGTATACTTATAAACAAAGCTTTAAATTTTAATCGGTGAGACAGTTAGCAAATGACATATAGGTTTAGTGTTTCCACTAATACAGTTGGACTGGCTTTGTAAATGTCAAGTGTGCAGTTACCAAACAAATTCCAAACCTCTGCAATTCACCAAGTGCTAACAAAAGAAACCCAATCGAGATAACAGAAAAACCGCAATTGATAATAACCTGAACCGTTTAGCCAAATTCACGTACCCTAGCACTAAGTTTTTAACTTAATTGTTACATATTTAGATTGAAGGTGATGCTCAGGGTTATAGGTAGAAAGCCAAAGCCACGGGGTAGAAAGCCAAAGCCACGGGTCAGGGATATGGACAAATCACCGGCGCAAATATGCGGGGCCAGGCAGCGAGCAAGAGAGCGAGGCAGGGAGAGCGAGTTACAACAGGTCTGTAACCAGGAAGAAGTCGCTGATTCTGTAGGCACGCAGGCAGGGAAACATGAAGAGGCAGGAGAATGGCCACAAAGGTAGGCTTTTCCACATGAGTAGGCAGGGTCACTCAGAAGGAGCGTGAATAAGCAGGCAAGGAGCGGACCGGACAGAGCAGGGCTGCATGGATCACAAGAGGAAGAGTGATCAGACACAGGCAACGAGCAAGCAAGAAGAAGGGGCACAGATCAGAGGGTGAGGATCACAATCGTAGGTAAGGAGGATATCAGATGAGGGAGATCTGTGGGTACTGTGGCGATCCCACAGGCAGATGGCTAGGGAGCGTAGATAGGTGAAGAGTCTAAGACACAGCTTGCAAACAGGGAAGTGGACAAGGGAGGGCCTGTTAGGAGCAAAACTAGAAACCACATGCAAGCGTGAGGATAGGGAAAAAAAGGAGCAGGTGAATGGCTTTGATCAATGGTGGACAGATCTGCTCAAAGCTTTTCTGATCACAAATTACAGGGGTTCCTTCACTAAGTTGTAATAATAAATGATCACAGTTGATTTCGCAGGTCTTAAAGACACAAACCTACAATCTATCACAATTGCAAGAAAACAATTCAAACTTTTTTTTAAACAATGGATTAATCTTTTACTCTCAAATTCTTGCCAACAAAATAGCAGGGTCTTTCAACACTTCCAAAGCTTGCAAGCAAATGTATTAGAAGCCTTCCAAATGCTCACAGCCTGCAACCAAGCGTTAGAGGCAGTAAAAGGGAATACAAGATGCAGTCCCCACAATTCAAAACTTGCAGTAACAAAGTTAGAAAGAACAATTTACAGATCCACAAGAGTGGTAACACAATCCTAATGATCAATAGCAGTGAATGAATCAGACAGCAAAATGGACATGGGTGAGAGTGGAAGGCAGCCGGCTACAACCTCTTCTCCTTTCCTCCTCTTCTCCAAGAAGATGACAATCAGAATGTGCTACGTAGAGGCTGGCCCCTTCTAATGCTAGAGAGGGCTGAGGCCTAAAAAGGTGCACCTCTTCATGAATGGGCACCAATAGAGGCTTTTTGGCAGTTGGGCCCAAACTTTAGGGCTGAGTCCCAAAACTGCTTTTAAATCACTAAAGTGGCCTACAGTGCATAAAATTGCCATTTAACTGGTTTTTAGGACGAACTGGCACCTCCTAGCCCCTACAAACCCGAGAACTAGGGGCATAGGCCTCTTAAATAAATTTAAGTCTAGCGTAAATCAATAAATAAGCAAAGTTTCAATAAAAGTGCAATCGGCCATTATGGGCCATTTACGGGTCGATTTTAAGCAGTTCCGCGTTAGCGTAATAGTGCGCGGCGATGATTTTTCGTCGAAAATAGCTTGAAAAAGGGGTCTTTTTCCCCGCAAACATAACCACCTCAAAAAATCATCTACAATACTTTGAAGATTATACAACAATCAAGCTCTCACTTGCCAAGAGCTTTTTGAAGTTTTTTCTTCAAAGTGTGAAATTCGATCCAAATTTTTTTCACTAGCGAACAATTTCAACCTTCAACATTGAATAGTAGACCTGATTCCCAACTTCCAACATTGCAAAAAACTACTCAATTTTCTTTGGTAAACTAAACATTAAGGGAAACCTCAACTCAAAAAGGGCCCTATAAGAAACTCGAACTTAGTGAGAGA
Source organism: Diphasiastrum complanatum (assembly GCA_029204225.1). Taxonomy (NCBI): domain Eukaryota; kingdom Viridiplantae; phylum Streptophyta; class Lycopodiopsida; order Lycopodiales; family Lycopodiaceae; genus Diphasiastrum; species Diphasiastrum complanatum. The sequence continues at coordinate 47,654,014 of CM055106.1, forward strand.
ATGACTAGAGAGAGAAAGTAAAAACGGCAAGATTTGTTGCTGTTTTTCTAGTTTCTGGTGTTGCCCGCCGTCTAACTGGTGTGGTTAACTCATTACAACTCAAACGAAATAAACACGCCGCCTAAGCACACAATCGACTAAGCACATGCCGCCTAAGCACACCAAAAAGCTTTTATTCATGCTCTCAAGAAGATATCAGTAGCGGGAGGAGAAGGCGAGGATAATTTTTTGGTGTTCCCTCCAAAAATCCTCGAAAACATTTGAAAGGTAGATTATATAACATGCATGTTTGATAATTTACAGGCTTGTTTTGGTTTCGTGTGAATCGTTTTTCTCGTTACATGATTTAGTTTGTTTGATTTTGAAATAATGGAAAAGTTTGATCTTCATATTGTGCTCTCACTCAATTGTGCTCCAATTTATAAGAGAAACACCAAAGCTGGTCAGATTAATGAGACTTGTAAGAAAGAACTTAGAGAAAAAAATTGTAGAAATATTGATTTGTGGACAGTTGGATCAATTTATCCCAAAGATCCAAGTACAGGATGTTTTTTAGACTTTCAAACTACTGGCCAGTTATTGAATTTTGTGTGTAATGGACATAGTGGATTGTTGGGGTACTGTCAAAAGTTGAGCCAATACGAGATGTATGAAGCAATGAAGCGAACACAAGTATTGGAGTATTTGTTGAATCAAACAAACAATGAGAAGGCAATACTTCAAGAAAATTTGCAGAAACAAATACACGAGAATACGACATTGAGCTCCAATATATCAGAATTGAAAACTATTGTTACTGATCTCAAATATCCAATCAAGTTATGTTGAGAGACGTTGAGAATTTTAAAAGAGAAATCTTGAGTGCTATCGCTGAAGGCAAAGTTCTCAGGAGAAAATTAAATATAAGAAAATGCAAACGACTTCCAAAAAAAGACATAGAGTGGAAACAAGAAGAAAAGGATTCAAGCATTCAAGTAAGTATTAGTTAAAAGAGCAAATGACACGCCTGTTAAGTTTTTATGTGCTTGTTTTTCTAATGCTTGCTAATTTAATTATTTATTATGTCTTGCAAATCATCTTTGGTGGCGAGAGAACATTATAAAGATTCTACGAGTATTGGAAAATCTTTGGGTTCCATATTGTCATAAAAAACTACAAAAGAAATGTTAAAGAATTCTCGTTATGACAGGATTAAGAATGGTAATGTTGCAGTGATTATACAGAGCATTCAACATGTCTTGGATGCAAGAGTTATTTAGGGAGCATGTGAAGATTCAGGAATTAGTCGTAAAACATATACTCTATTGTTTAAAATTGTACATGAAGCCTTTGCACATGTGAAGATTTGAAAGCTACCTCTTCCTCGTCCATTTAGAGTAAAAAAAACAAGATATTGTCTTAGTGAGAGTATGAGTATGCTTATAGGTGAACCATTTCATATCAAGAAATTGTATACATGTGAGAGTGGAACATTGGAATACAATGAGTCCAACAATTTATCTTTGGATATTAACAAAGTAGTGGCATACATGATTAAATATTACAAAATATTTGAAAGAGAAGTCCAAGGAAATTTGATGTTGGTTATTAAACTTGACGAGTCTGAAATTGTTAAAGGACAAAAATTGGAACGGGTAAGTATCACCTTTATGAACAGAGCATTGAACAATACTGAAAATAATGCAGATGATTCCTCATTTAGTGTTCAATCAGAGAATGAAATATGGTGGTTAGCAGCATTTCAAGTATATTTCAATTTTACTTAGTATTGTATTTTATCACCTAAGTTGCTAATGTCAATATTCATAACTTTGTATGTGTTTGTTACTTTTCAGGTTTTAAAAGAAGACCATGCTATCTTGTCATGTATTTTTTCGACATCAAATTATGCGAAGATTATTGAAGAGCACATGGGTGGAAACAAAATATATGTGCCAAACTATGGCACGTTTCAAATTTTATGGCATCTTGTAGGTGATTTAAAGACACTCAAATGTATGTATAATGTTTCGCATGGGGCAAATACTAAACACCCTTGTTTGTATTGTATGAAGAATCGTAAAGACTTGAATTTGACAAGATCACGAGTTGGTCCAACAAGAGATCGAGAGGATCCGAACTTTAGACCTGTGTTAGCAATTCCATTGATCAATGTTCATATATGCACATTGCATGCTGAGGTACGAATTATTGAAAAAATGATTTACAATCATATTTTGTATGTATGGAATACCAAACCTGAATCGGCCTCTAAAATTGGAATTGAGAGATTAGAGCAAGTACTTTCAAAAGCAGGTTTGCACAAGGGGAATGTAAAAATAGAAAAAAGTGAAAAACTATCAGGTAAATCAGAGAACATTCCAAACAAGCCATATGTTGGAGGTGCAAAAGCTATAAGGTTTTTATCCAATCACACTGGAAAGTCTTCTACCGTGACATATAATGTTTGGAAAGACGTTGTTGCAGCATCAAAAGATTTTGCAGAGAGGGGCAACACAAGATTAAAAAAAGCTGCAGTACGGCAAAATCTCGACAATTTGATTGGCATGTTGCAAAAAGAAAAGTTATCTGAAATTGACATTGCAAATTTACAAAAATATTGTGAGATATTTGTCAAATCGGTAGCAGAATGTTGGGGAGAGGATCATGTTACACACTATATGGTAATTCACTATTTGCTTTTGTGCAAAAATTGTTCTGCAACGTCATATATTTGATTTCTGATATATGTATTTTACTGGTTGCAGCATATTCTATTACATCACACCACATTTTTTGTAAAAGAATATGGAAGTATGAGCATATGGTCTTCTCAAGGCATGGAGAAATCGCATTGGCAAGCAAGAGAAGCTTTTCATCGAGCAACCAACCATGGAGGATATAATTCAAAGAGATGCTACTTACATCAATTATTTCAATGGTTCTACAGAAGAGCACAATTTAGATATCAAATCAAATATGCGACAAATCTCATTTCATTTAAAAAGACATTTCAACATCTGAGGAGAAATAGTTCAACTTCATCATCGTAATAGAAAAACAATTAAAATATTACATATAATTCTATTTTAGTGATATTGGAAAAATTTCTTGATTTTGGAACAAATTATTTTTTCTTGCTATCTTGTCTAGTACATGCTTGTGTGCTCGAACTTAAGTTAGATCAAAGGAGCACGTGCTAGAACTTAAGTTCAAGCGTAGGTCTTTATCAAGTTTGTGCGATTGGACTCAATTTTTGAGCATTGGACGTCATAAAAGAAAAGAATGGAACTTGGGATTGTCCCAAAATTACTGAAACAGTGTTATATCCTCATCGGTATCAAAGGTCAGCTGAGCAGTATGGTCATGAAGAAATTGTCTCCTCTCATATGTATCTAGATGCTCAATTGATCTTCGTTTGCTCAACTCTATGTAACTTGCGTACACTGCTAAAGCAAATGATCTTTTGGGTACATTTTCAGAAACATAACCCAATATTTTGATAGTTATATCCCTCTTCACAAAAATGATTTTGTATGTACTATTAGAATATCTATGTCCATCACAAAAATAGGACAATGCCTTTATTGCCATTACTATATTTCCTGCTTGTGAATAAAAGTTGTCATGTTGAATACAAATTTCATTTTGTACAAAGTATTTCAGGTAATGGCACAATGTTGAATCCTTATGGCAAACAACATCTCGGACACCTCCTCTTCCTGTAGCAAAATCATCAACTTCAATTGTGTCATGCAACATAAATACAAAAATTTGTAATCAATTAAATTTTCAGATGGATTTTGATTGAATACAATGCTAAATATGATTATGATTGAATAAGAAAATAAAAATTACCATGTCATGCTGATCATACCCCAACAATCCTTTTCCACGCAAGTCATGCCCAACAAGAAATGTATCCTCAGAAAAAACGTATTGCTCTGAAGGAGGATATCTTTTTTGAAACTCAATGAACTCCTCCTCACTAGGAGCATTTGCTCCATAGGGTAGACATTGTTGCCTTGTAATTTGTAAGGCCTGCTCTCCAGACTTCCAACCACCTTCATCTTCATAGTCAATCCCTTCAATTAAATCATCATGATTGTAGTCTATTATATCCGAAAATTCTGACAATGCATTGGCTAGTACAGACAGGATCTCGTCCTCTCTCATGTCGAACACATCCCCAATATCATTCAATGATAAATATGGCAGACTATTTATATGGTATACAGGAATGTCCCAGTGTCTTCCTTCTATCGTGTTCTTCTACACTTGATGCAGACGATATTATCATCGACCGTGACAGAGCAGGGTCATACATCAAAGCCAGCCTAGCCTCTTCCTCATCACCCAATACTTCGTCTTTTAAATTTTTGTCCACATCGACAATACATCTCTGAGTAGATGTTCTACTTGAAGAACCAACACCAATTGATCTAGAAGATTGGCCTTCATCAGGTATTAACGCAGATATGAAGAAAACAAAAGTTATGCCCTTAGCTATAAACCTATATGATCTCCTATGGGATTCACAATATTGTACCACCTTCAGGCTCTCGTCAGGCTTGGTAAAATTCCTATCATGCTTGTGTTTGGCTTTAGGCTGGGCAACTACCAGTTCATGGAAATGAATAAACTTCAGGCCATCAGTAACAAGAGATAATTTGAAGATGCTAGTCCAAAACTTTTCAAATAATTCTAATAGGTGAGACTTGTGCTCAAGCACGAATCTATCGATATCAAATTTAAGTCAAAAAAGAGATGAAAAGTACTTAGTCTTGTCTAGAACACCAGCATCAGAGAGGAATTTATGCAGCTTGTCAAATTCCATATCATAAATGACAGAGAACACTGGATACTGGATATTGCAGGCACACAAGGAATGGAGACAATTCGGATCGAGTTGGATCTAGATCATATGTTTGAGAGGGAGTATTTCTAGAGGTTTAGGTCTGAAGATATTCATATCTTTGATGATCAAGAGAAAGGTAAGCAAGTGGAAGCGACTCACATGTTTTGGAGAATCCTCTTGTGTAGATGATGCTATGCAAGTGGATATTGGTCTTATGGTTTTCATGCTATAAAATCAAAAAATGGATCTGAAAGACAAAGTTTGCTCAATGAATTTGATGGTCAAGAGGAAGATCAAGAGGTTGGTCTCAAATGGCTTCAACAACACAAAAGGAAAGGTGGCAATTTGGAGCTAGTCAAGAGCATCAAAGGAAGGCTATTTGGCAAAGATGTTATGGATCTATTTTTGCAGGTGTTTGTAGAATCAAGTAAGGTCAAAGGAGCAACAAGGAAGTGCTGTTCAGGTTTACTTTACTTTTCTATCTCATGTTTGAGCTATTTTATGTGAATGTGTGCAAATTGTCAAGATATGAACAAACTAGCTACATTGTCTTGCAATATCTTATTGTTGGAGTTGTACCAGCATTCTTGGCTGGTTTTGCTGATGGAAATGAAGCTATTGGAGGTTCATTATATCACTCATCCATAATCAAGCTCTCAATTGTTGAGCTACTTGATGCCAATACTTGGAGATTGTCAATTTTTGGTGAATTCATAGTCATTTTCTTGTGTAAAGTAGATCTTGAAGATGGACTAGTGTAACCTACTTGGTTTATGGAGTCATGTGGTGCTGAATTTGCATCATTTATGTACTCACCTTGTTAGTCCATGTCCTAGATTGGTTAGGGTATTGACTACCCTCTCCATATTGGTTGGGTGGTTCATCCTCCATAGGTGTTGTTTTGGTTTGCATGTGATTGGAATCCTGTAGATCTTCACTTGGTGGTTCTTACAGTAGAAGTCTGATATGTAGATGATTGTTGGTCTTAGTGATCCAGTTATTTTATTTACATTCAATTCCTGAAGTATAACTAATTGCAAGTGAGAATAAGATTGGGAATTATTTAAGGAGACTGCCTCTGGGAATTTGGATTCCTTTTTCCTAGTGTGAATTAGAATTTGAGGATTCTAAGGGAAAAGTAGTGGCAAGACTGATAATCCATTTATGGAACCATCTCTGTTTTGCAATTGGATTTGGATCTTGCAAAGTAATGCAGATGGAAGGTGTTCCATACATGAATCTAGTAATTTGAATTCTTTTCAGTTATAGAGTATTTCTCTATAATGATGGTAATGACCAAGAGAGTTCCGAACTTGTTAAAAGAATTAAAGTTCTTTGTACCAATTCTAGAATAGATATTGGATATCTAGGACAGTATGATATTCGGTTTTGTTGAAATCTATGTTTCTTTTGGGTTAGGATACATTCTATTGTATTTGGATGATACATTCTGTTTTGTCCATGTTGGGTACAATATGAAATGGTATTCTTTGAGTAACACTAAAGAAACATGAGAGATTTCGATTGTTAGAATTATCTCCTGGAATTGGTTGTGAATTTGATCCTATATCTGGCTATAGGAAAGCCAAATCGTCTTTTTTGACTTTTTGGGCAGAGGATTCTTGGAGGAAAAGATGGTGGTATGGGACATCAGTGATTCTAAAGGGGATTGCTTGGGTAGAATGATCTGTAGACCGATGGTTAGTGATTATTGTAATGGTAATACTAACAGAGTCCATTGGTTTTTATTAAGGGTATTTTGGGAATTATGAGATATAGATCGATCCCTAAATGGTATCTCATTAATTACAAATATGGAAGCCCTTACATCTATTTCTCTATTTTATTAGACCTCTACTCTTTAGAACTTTCTTAATACATGACAATTGGATTGAGATTCATATAATTCCTTCTAGTGTAGAACTCTGTTCTGAAGGACTGTTATAATTATATGAGATTGTACTTCCATATAAGATTTTTGAATAAGGCTTGGAACTTAGGTTTCCTGAACCCTAACGTTAGTCTGTATTTGGTAGTTGATTATTGAGAGATAATATTTCTATCATTCAGGATAAGATATTCTACGCTTCTGAGGAAAAAGTCCTGTTTGTAATAGTATTGGATACTCATAACTGACTTTTTTGAATCTTTGATATGTTATACGTTGTCTCCTGGGAACTTTTAAATCGAAATTATGGAATTTCTTTTTCAAAAGGGAGGAAGAAAAGATAGGAATAAGTCTTTAGAGGAATCAGCCAGTTGCATTGATTTTGTGAAAAAAAAAAATCTTGTATGTGTGCAAAGGTAGAACTATCCAGGTTGAAATAGACAAACTCTCTAAGTGATTATTTTGAGTAATCTGGAACTAGAGGAGTTTTGGGTTATTGAGCTGTGAGATATTCATCAATATGGAAAGTAGTGATAAAGATTAAATTACGTTACACTGATTGTTACCAAGTACTATTTTGTTATGGATTGGATCAGTGCAATGAAGCTTTAATCTTAACTCTATGTCCAAAGATGTCTGTATGAGTTAGCCTAATCTTGGTTTGTATGCTAAGATCTGTTGTAGGCTGATTTGTAGAAGAAATTTTGTTAATAAGAGCTAGATGGTTGGAAAACTTGTGATGTGGAGTTATTCACTTCAAAGATTTCCCAGACATGTTATTTACTCATGAGAAAGAGAGCCCTTTGGTAGCTGAGTTGCAAGATTCTCAGTGAATTATGTGAGTAACATATGCAGATTGTGGATATTTGTCAGTTTATAGCCTATGTTTATGTATAGGAACATAGTTGGATAGTTGCTTATGTACATCTTAATCTTCTGGATTTACTATGTGTTTCCTATGTACTGAGTTTATATCGTATACTTAAACTAGTCAGAGTACATAGACATTGAACAAATAATGTGTGGAGCAGTTACTTGCAGGTTAATGTCTCTTTCTGTGGAAAGGGTAATTCATTAACGTATTTGTGGTTTAGAAGAAGATCTAAATGTGGTGTTACATGTATAATTGAGATCTGCACCTAGACATTTAAGATTTCTAAATCATTTACAATTGGCTTGAGTAATTGGATTACTCCTAATTAGAAGTTAATTGGATAAATAAGCAATGTGAAGAGAATTCACATGGAACTGTTTATTTTGATCTATATTGCTTATAAGTCACATGATTAGTGAGCCATTTGGATTCATTTATGAGAACTGTGCATAGAATATAGAAGATTCTTGATATAGAATATTTCTTGAAGTAGAAATATCCTAAGTTATTGACTATATCCCAGTGAGCTCATATACATACATTGGATGACAGAATCTAACTAGTGTCAAGGATAACCACTGAATTCAGTTGGAATTCAGCATAACTTTATAATCTCTAGATGTGGTTCTAGGTGATTGTATAAAGTTTATTATTTGTTAAAGACAAATGTTGTAATGGTCTTTAATCACTTGGTTGATTGTAGAATTTGGAACTCATAATCTGGTTAAGAATCGAGATGGAAGAATATTCTTGGAATCCAGTAATGTTCCTTGTGGAAAAGATTTCAGAATGTTTCTTATATTTCCTGAGTGGTATGTTGTGCATATACTCCAGTATCTCTAAATGATTAAGTATGGGTTTAAAATCCGATAGATTATGATTGACGAATCATCAGATTCTAAATGTTGATGATTGACGGATCATAAATTGATACTTAAAGGTCATTAGGTGATTATATGGAAAATATGATGATTCTTAAGATGATGAGTAATTCTTGATCAATTGGTGGAGTTACAATTTAGATTTGTTATTTGAACTCTAAATTTGTGTACAAACTTGAGATTGTTTGGATCTCACAAGCATTTTCATTAAGTAATTATTTACTCATGAGAAAATTGCTTACCTTTACAGATTGTAGTCAAGGAATGCTTGTGTACTGTTTTTCAGCCTAAAATCTCCGGTTAATTAGGAGCAGTTAAGTCTATCAAGATTGAATGGTTGCTATTTTCTGGTATGTAATGCTAGGGATAGAGCACTTATTTCAAGAGAGTATCTCGGGTACTCAAGACTGAGTTGAAGTCATTTTTATCTTGATGGATCTCCTAAGAGATTTTGGTGGGATGAGTTTTGTACCAAGAAGCATTTATGACAGGTCTACAAGTAATTTGTGGATAGTCTTGGACTATAATTGTTTTGGATTTTGAACTTTTGAACATTGATTTCCAGTGTAAGGTGAGGACTCACCCAGTGATTTATGTAAATTGAGGTACATGAAGGTGATGTTATTAGATTAGAGAGAAGCAAACCCAATAGGAAAATTTATCTTTTAGTGTACTTCTAAAAGGTCGATATAGTATTTCAGTGTAGAGACAGATAATTTGAGAATTATCCCATCTCTAAATACTTATTTGATATTGAAGTCAGACTAAAGATTGATTTTCAGGGTAATTGTGAAAGTTAAATGATTGATTTGTTAGCTTTTAAATTTAATCTTCAGGTTTGGTCGACTGATCATCCAGTGTATCATGTAAATTTACTTTATATGATGATGACAGTTTGATGTATTGAAGATTTTGCCCATTTGGAAGATTTATAGCTCAATGTACCTTTGGACCCTGAATGAGTTCTCAGGATCAGAGATAAACAATTGAGAAATTGTTCTATCTTTGTGTGCTTGCTTAGGATGGTTGGTCAAATTGAGGATAATGATTCATGGGAAGAGTTAAAAGCATACAAATTGAGTTTTTCCTAGTTACTCATTCTGAGGACAGAACTGGTTTAAGGGGGGAAGAATGTTACGTCCATGTCATGTATAAGGGAATCAGAATAATTCCTGACGTGGATAGCCAGTCACTCCAGGTGTATATGGTTATTGGTTATGCCTCATCATTCCGGGCTTGGCCTGTAAAGTAATTAATAATTATATGAGGGCCCAGACCTATAATTGGACATAGGAGCACATGCATAGTGAATGACTGTTTTAATGCAAGAATAGGAGGTTAATAGCCCAATATAAGTTGCATGGAAATCCTAGAGGGAATATTTTCTCTCTCATGAGAAAAATATCTCCATTGGAAACTCGCCCATCCTCCTATTGGAAATTCAGTTTCTTGAGCCTGTTTCTCCTCCTCTCTTTTAGGTTCTTCCCTATGGCTTGGGGGCTAGGTCTAGGAGGAAACTCCAGGAGGGATCTAGGTTTGGATGGGTGGTTTTGCTCCACAGGTGTCCTTTTGGTTGTTTTGTGACAAGATCTAGTCAGATCTTCATATGGTGATTTTTACACACCTACTCATGGATTTCCAAGGTTTGATGGTTTCTTGTGGCAAGATGGAGAAGGAGGATCATTCATGGACTTTTATGGTGGAGACATATAAAAACAGGATAAAGTTGGAGGAGACAAGCAAGCAAATGGTCATCATTCACATTTATGGTTTGGTTGCTGTAATTTTCCAGAGATTTTAAAGTTTGAAACATGGAGGAATTATTTCATTCATATTCTATTTGGTTCTTCATGTTCTGGTTACATCTTGATGTGTAAAATTGATGTAAGAAATAGTGAAGCATCCAATTTGGACACTATTCTCTATATCAATTATGAAAGATATTTTAGAACCTTAAAAAATAGATCTATACTTAGGATGGAGATCATTCTAAAGTTGGATCAAATTAGTATGGTTAAAACTATGCCAAAACTAGTAGGGAGTGTGAGAGATTTCAACTAGTTTAGTCTAGTTTAGTCGTATTTTGATAAATTGTCAATATGAGGCAAAATTCATTTTAGACTTAAAGATAAACTTTTTGAAGTTATATTAGTTTAAAATACATTCAATAAACACTTTTTGAAAGTGTGGAAAGCCGAGTTTGAGAGAGATTCAAATTTGAACTTTGAATCTAGACCCAAAAATAGTAGGGTTTACATTTTGGAGGGAAAGCCAAGTGGCCAAATAGGGTTTGGACCTACTATAAAAGGATGTAACTCATGGAGAGACACTTCTCTCTCTCATTTCATCATTATACATGGTTCTCTTTGGGTTCTACTACTCATTGGTGCAGTCTCATGATGTTATCTTGCAATTCTATGTGTAGAATGATCATTTATTGCTATTTCTGGATCCACACGTGTGAAATACAGTAGGGTACTGTAATTGTACGTAAAACAACTATATTTTATATTTTGATTCATGTTTGATCAATATCTCTTAGAGTTTGCATCTCATTTTGTATGTAGATGTTGATTTTTCTACATTGGTAGGATTGTTGGTTTGCTCCTTTTTCTAATCAAAGATCAGGGACATGGATTGGATCTTGAATGATCTGAAATCATTCACAATAGATAGATAGAAAACTTTGAAATTTCTATTCATTAATGTGATATAGCATTCCACTGATATGTGAATTCTCATTTCTTGATGAAAAGCAGCATTCCAAATCAAAATATTAATATAAGATTGAAAATAAAAACCCATTTGAGAATAAAAATGAATTAATATGTGGGGATCAAAATAATCCAAGGATCATGAAAAAGAAGTTCAGTCTGTGTACATACAACAACTTCTGTTGATTCAAACTTCAAATTGTGCAATTCAGTCTTTCAAATATGTTTTCATGATTTTCTTGTCCATTCTATACCATAAATATCATGCATTGCCCATTGATAAAACCTGAGATGATGCATCGTTCATCATGATATATCTCTTTTAACTACAGTGTTTAATCACTCAACCTCCTTGTCCAAGAATTTCAACCTATTTATAGTCATAAGAGATGAATCTCTTTCCTCTCTCTAGATTCATATACCCCTAAGATAAAAATATGAATCATATACTAGGAATGACCAGATTATATCATATAAAATGCATTTTGTGGAACTTAAGGTATACCACTTTTAAGACCTATCTAAAATAAAAACTATTACTATTTTAGTCCTTTTAACACATGTGAAACTTTTGATGATAATAAATTTAGAAAAGTTTCTAAAAAGACTCTATAAGGATTGCAATGTAGGCTGTCCGAGTTTACAACTTTGAAAACCACATATAATAAAACAAAAGAAAAAGTAATACATAAGTGCCAAAAAAGAAGAAGAATAAGTGCCAAATTTAAATCAATGTTGTATTAAATTAGAAAAAAAAGATTCAATCTTCAGTTGAGAGAGAGAGAGAGAGAGAGAGAGAGAGAGAGAGAGAGAGAGAGAGAGAGAGAGAGAGAGAGAGAGAGAGAGAGAGAGAGAGAGAGAGAGAGAGAGAGAGAGAGAGAGAGAGAGAGAGAGAGTTCTCACCAAACATGAATTACCATAAGCATCGAATTGAACTATCAAATTAAGACAATTACTTAGATCATTCGACTAACTAGTAGTTTATTTCAGGTACCCTTGAAGAGCGCAAGAATTTTAGACAACTATGATAGCCGTGAAATTTTCAAATCAGATATTCTATGTCAGACAATGGAGGGAGTATCAGAAAAAGAAAGAGAGAAAAGAATTAAGAGAGCATTCGACAATGCTAAAGCACGTAAAGAAAACAAAGAATCTATATATTAAGTGTTGTGATAGCAATGATCAGATCATGAAAAAGAGAATTTTGTGACCGATAATGGTTCGCAGTAGTTATGCGCTAAGCACTATGATCCTACTAGGCTTGCTACAGATGAAACAATATTTGTATCTTCTTGAATTACGCTCCCTTTCTCATGAAATCTCTGATTCTAAGGAATCAGATAATCTGATACAATTGAGTTCTTGCTTGAACTCTACTTCACACATCTCTTATTATTCTGATTTGTTGTTGTTGTTGTGTGTGTGTGTGTGTACAAAGTTAGAAAGATCGTGACTAACCTATTCTTGTGAACATGTGTTAGGCACGATGTATTGTTTACAAAATAACACGAAACAATCTAGTGTACACTCTACAGTCTACAATTGTGAAAATATGTAGTTACTATATATAATAGCATGTTCCAATGTCGATGACGTAGTCTATTTCGGATTCGGTAGAGGAAGAGCTCCCATTTGGGTGGGACCATTCAACATTCAATAGTTCGGTAGTGTCGATACTTCGACAATGTTGATAGTGACGATAGTGTCTACAAGGCCAATAGTGTTGAAAATGCCGATAGGGACCATTCGATAGTTAGATGTCTTTGGTTTCAAATATCCGTGAATTTCTGTAGACTGTTTGAATGTGCATGTAAAATTGCAGATTGTCTCAAATAATAGTTCATTTTTGTATCATTACAAACAGTGGCTGAATTGATCGCACTACGCGGTCTTCGATTGCAAGCGGCCATTGCATAACAGTGCAAGATACAAAACAATTGATAATGAACATCCAAGATACAAAACGATTGATAATGTACAAAACGATTGATAATTTTAGTTAGTTGAACCATCCATGCAAGTTAGTTTAACTTCAGTTAGTTAAACTCGGGCAGTCTTTTGCCGACGGGCAACAATATATTATCCAATCACATATCTAGACTCTGCCCGACGGGAGTTTTGGCTAAAAATATACTCGGGAAATTGTAAAAAAAATTTGTCCGACAAGCACCGTTACCGTCCTACACACATGTAAAAATATTATTGGGACATGTAGACATCGAGGAGTTGAAAAGTAAAAAGAAGTATCTTTACAAAGGGCCCTTATAGCGCTTGGACCTCCCCTAATGTCATGCGATTCTACACTCAATACCCATGTTGCACAAATTGCTCACTCTGGGAAAGTGAAACATGTGCTTCTAGACCGTGCGGATTTAATGAGATTTAGCTCTTTTTAAAATCTCTTTCCCACCGCAAAATTAATAATGACCTCTAAATTGAGAACCACCATTCCCAATTTACAATTAGCACAAATAGCTCCAAAATAAGAGGATAGTGACACATCTTTTTCAAAACCACAAAACGCATGCAAAAGTTAGAGTCATACATCTTCTATTCAACATGCAAAAATTGCATGCAAATTTCTAACTATCGACATGCAATAAAAGCTGGTTTACATGCAATTGTAGAGTTGCCTTTCTCTTCCACATATACAGATGTTGGTGGAATCAAACACAGTTTGCTTTTATCCATTCACGCTCGTCCACTTTCATGTTGGCTAAGTGAGCCCTCCATTAAGATCCAAGCCTCAAAAGTTGAGACCACCTCCACAATTTATCCTTGAATGTTGACTTTCTTCCAAACTCCATTGACCAATGTCAAGACATAAATGTTTCCTTTGCAAGGCAAGGCCAAAGCGCGCTTGCACACGCACACACACACACACACACACACACACACACACACAAGAATTGATTAAAACAAGGTTTCAAAATGTAAAACAACAATTTCAAAATGCACCTTGAAGTGATCAAAACATAATCAAGAAGAGATGGGAGGGCTACAGATCCACGTAGAGAAGTAAAATAGCAACAATTGCGCTACCCTACAGGAGAGAAGGAAAAGAAACATCAACAACGTAGAGAAGTAAAATAGCAACAATTGCGCTACCCTACAGGAGAGAAGGAAAAGAAACATCAACAATCGTATGTTGCCATCACCATCACGTATCAAGCTCAAAAAACTTTCAACCCCTTCCAATGGAACCTGTACATGCATAAGGACGCGTTGTAATCATGCACATAAACAAATAAAGTTTTCCAAAACTAGCAAAGGCATTTGCATTGTGCTAATGTCTTTTTGGATTTCTTCTCAAAAGAGTGCAATTTATACAAAAACACATAGCCATATGCATGCCACCATGGTAAAATGCGTACAATTAATGAAAATTATAATCAATAAAAGCAAGGTGATCCATACATGACGAGAAGCTTTGCCAAAGATTGAATTCTAGAAGAATTTAAGAATTGCAAAACTCATTCATATGCTCAACCTCACCTTAGAAGGGGAACTCACCTTTGAGCAAATCTTCACAAAAGCCTACAGCTACCACAACAAAGCCATAAAAAAAATACAAAAACATTGACTTTTTTATGTTTACTCTGCAGGGCCAAGAAAAGAGGAAAAATAGAGGCACATACGTATGTACTGTGGACGTCCCACGAGGGAGCGTTATGCATGCACACTAGTCCCATACTACAGGCAGGCCCAGGAGCCCTGGCCCTGGCCCCTCCCTGGGGCCTGCACCCCTGCATTGCACACTGCAGCGCAGGTGTGCATGGGGTGCTGAAAAGCCTGAAATTATGGAGAGGTCATCGATGCAATCATGTTCGTAATGAATGACACGCTACTCGACGGGCCGTGACTCGTCCTTTTCCTGATGATACTACCTGCATGCCCTTGTCAGTTTAACTGCAATGACTTTACAAATTGCAGAAGTCAAATTACTAAAAGAAATCCAAAGACCTATACTGACCTCAGACGTGGATATTCGTGAATTCTTACGACTTAGGGAAGCAAGTTAGAACGGGGTTTTAAGATATTCAGTAGCTTGCAGGTTGGCGTAAATACTATGCACAATGACATATTGCAAAGCGTTGCCGCATTCACAAAGCTAGCTTTTCTAAGCAGCTTTTAGTAGCACACGGTGTCATTTTGCCTACTTTTTCTTATAAAGGTCGCAAATAGAACTTAAATTGAGATCCCTGCAATTCAACGTTTTAGGTGGGCTGTCACAACACTGGAAAGCAGGGCTACTTTGCACTTTGGAAGTAGCTGTGCATTGTGCATTGTAGTGTCACTGGTGTGTGGAGTCCACACTCTTGAGTGTGCAGAAAAGACATTGACGCGCAGGAAGTGATAACTAATCTTGACACTGGCAGTCTGGCATACACACCCAAAAAAATCCAACTTCTTGCGGTGCATTAAACATCAAATTCGGATCGAAACATCAAAATATATCTATCAAAGAGATGGTGTGGGAGCATTGAAGGTGCCACTATGATCCTGGAGCTGGTGGTGGAAGGATCAAGCTGCATCCTCTAGCAACAAAAGTCCATCACCTTTACGCAAGGATGGCGGAGGGGACGCCTGCTCAAGTGAGGCGCTCAATGGGGAGTAGCAGCTTTCGACAACTGAGGCTTGGATCCGAAAACACTTTTGGGAGCCGGCGGCATGTTGATGAAGAGGAGATGGCCTTGAAATGGGCTGCTATAGAACGGCTGCCCACATTAGACCGACTCAGCACAGCCATCCTTAAGTATCAGTCAGAGAATGGGTGTGGCATGGCACACCAAGTGATTAACGTAAAAGAAATAGGATTTCAGGAGAGACAAAAGTTTATGGACAAGCTAATCAGAATGGCAGAGGAAGATAATGAGAGATTCCTACAGCAGTTGCGCAGTAGGATTGATAGGTGAGGTCTGGGTTTTTTCTCCTTGTCATGGCATTCTTTTGCAGCATTTGGCATAAAAAATTCGGTACGAATTAAAACAGAATAGTTGAAAGTACCGACTCTCTGACGAAACTCTCGCTGATACAGTAAACACCGTCAACAACAGAACAAAGCGGAGTTTTCTATTCAAGAACTGGATAAGCTTTCAACGCCTAATCTTTGTTTTATGCGACTCATAATTAAGTTTATTTTTAAAATATGGTTTGAATCTCTTAAAATTGAGAATTTCTCGATCGTCAATCCATCCATTGATGTCATAAAGCTTCATACGATTAGTCGGATAGCCTCTGTGAGCAAAATGTTGATCTTCCAGCTATATGCGTCTGATCAAGTCGAAATGCAAGAAGAAAGATGCTGCCATCGTTTTAGACCATACAAAGCATGCTCATCAGTTTCATGCGATTCAATTCACAGTATTAGGAAAACAATTTTTTTGGGAACATTTTGCAATTTAACGTGATTCTGTAAGCTCTATAACCCTACAAGCCGCGGACTAATTTACAGTGTCAAGAGTGGGAAGATAATTAATCTACTAGGACAGGTGACACCGAGAAATTTCCATAAGAGTAAGATTTTATTCAATCTGTTATGCATTGAAACGATTTGCAGAAGACTACATGACGAAACTTTAGAATAACAAAAACAAGCCACTTCTGGTCTGACATTGCATCTCTAGAAAGTTCTGATTAGGAGCACAGATGTTTGATGGCAGTTGTATAGATTCAGATTGCCTCAATTTTTACCAAAACAAGAAGGCAAGTTCCAGAATTAATAAGACTAGCTAAATTGCCTGGTTTAATATCTAGACACGTCTCTGCGGTCTAACTTATGCACGATAAACGAAATTATCTCCACCGCAGACAGTTACTAGGAGCACTAAGGATTTCAGTGAAATAAACTGGCCTTTCTCCAGCAACGTGAATGTGGAGTTCTTCTTGCAACTAATCATTTCTCTTTATTAGAAGTAACTTCAAGCCATTGTCTCATCGGATCTGCTGCTGGCCTTAGGCTTCTATGTGAGCTTCACATTATGTGAAAATACTGTTATTCGATAATAACGCTTTCATGTAAGCCTTGTTTTGCAGGGTTGGGATGAAGCTTCCGACAATTGAAGTGAGGTACGAGAACCTGACAGTTGATGCAAAATGCCATGTTGGCAAAAGGTCGCTGCCCACTCTTTGGAATGCCACCAGAAACACTATCGAGGTACATGCTGTTCGGAGGGTCCTACCCCTGGAATACGTGCATGTTGTAAAGGATGTAGTTTTTCCAGAGCGAACTCTTGTGCTGTTGTTATGAATTCCGTCGCAATGAGGATGACTCTGCCATTTCATGAGAATGGACTTCGCAATCAGCTCATCCAACTTAAGCAGAGTGTGTGTGTGTGTGTGTATTAGACTCCACGAATCTCGATTCTCCAATAGATTTTTTGGATGTACACAGGAATTCCTGGACATAGTTGGCTTATCACCCTACAAAAAGGAGGAGGTCCATATTTTGAAAAGTGTCAGTGGCATTATCAAGCCTGGCAGGTAGTTTCTCCACCTGTTATTTACCAATTTCTTCACTGCTCATTTATTTACTTTGCCAATTATTCGATTGTACAGGGCGGTACAGGGCGGAATCCTTCTTTTGAAAAGATTAAGAACACCAGCTTCTCTCTCTCTCTCTCTCTCTCTCTCTCCACAGAGATGATCCAGTCCTCTTTCCAATCTTCAAGCTGAGCTTCACATATATGCATCAGAGATATTCTCATCCTAGTTTGTGAAGGTTTTCCAACCTTTTGGTACAAAATACTTTCCAGTGCCCACAAGGCTTGGGACTCCATGAAGCAGAAAACCATCACACTATTATTATTAAGCACATCTCGGCCAAGTTAAATGGTTTTAATGTTATCGAAGTTGACTCGTGAATCTGGTTGAACCTTCACTTTGCAAGCCATCTTGAGGAAGCCAATTACATGAGCAAAAAGGTTTTCTGCTGTTTTATGGTCTGCAGGAGTGTATTTGACACAAATTATCGGATACAGAGGCTTCACTACCAGGACTTCCAACAAGACATCATAGAGGCAATGATGGCACTATAGGAGAAAGCACTTGAACGATTGCAATTGAGCATATGCATGTTAGATGAGATTCAAAGTAAAAGGGTGTCACATGCCCATGAGCAGAGCATAACAATAATACAACGATAGAAAGAAAATTTCAAAATGTATAGAGCAATCTGGTGTAGACAGATATTGAATGGCAACCTCCATGATGTAGCTAAACAGAATTAAGTTAAACATTTGCTAACAAATCAAGATAATTAATGATCTAAAGTCTAGTATTCAAACAACTGACTATCCAAAGTGAGGGTGTGCCTGTTTGATAGTGTCCAAGGGCCCAAACTAAGGTTGAAGCTGGACTTCGACAAATTCATACACACCTACCTGTTATGTTTGTTCAGTGTACCAAATGTGACACGGGCATATTGCTACTGAGTACTCTTGTTGTGCACGCACAAATGAAGGGATGATTTGTTAAGAAACAAGTGATATGACAGTAATGTCAGGGCAGATGTGTTGCTCAGAGATATCCTAATTATTTTTCTTGAGAACATAAGCTTATCCTCCCTGTTACAGTGCCCAGTAGGTTGCAGGCCATGTCATAAAATTTATTAAATTCGATGTAGCTACTTGCACTAAAACCTGTAAAAAGCCTCCATGGAGGGCCTCTTCTAGCTGGTCCAGCTCATTAAACTTTGAAATCCTTTCTCAGATACCCAATTGTCATTAAACTGAATTTAATGTTCACAAAATTGCACAATGGGGAATCAACTCCGGCACTATTTCCTGATTGCTCTGTAACTTCCATGGCAACTCAACCATTTCATGTTGGATAGGCATCAACCAAATTCTTCTCATACCAATTTTTGCAAAGAGCATAAGATTATGTGACATAAAGGAAGAGCAAACAATTGCTTTTAGTCAAACTACTATGTATCATCAAAAAATGTTGATGCCTTCAGTAGTTCAAAGCTTGGTAAAAACCAGGCCTACATTCTATTGTTCATTTGTCAATTTGACCATGGAACAGTAGGTAAGTATTCTCAAAAGATTGAGTAGCATTCTAAAAGTTTCCTCGGGGATGCTAACTTACTGTCTGTTATTTAACGTCATATTTCAGGATGACCCTGCTGCTTGGTCCACCTGGCTCTGGGAAAACAACTCTACTTCTAGCCCTTGGTGGACAACTTGATCGAAACTTGAAAGTGAGGAAATTAGAAAAGTTAAAAAAATTCTGGAATGTAGCAGCACAAAGAACATTTCCAATCATAGCTGCAGTAGTTCTTTCGTTTTAAATTAAATACAGATGACACATGCTGCAGATGAAAGGAAGTATCTCCTACAATGGGCACCCTTTGAGTGAATTTGTTCCACAAAAGACCTCAGCTTACATCAGTCAGCATGATTTGCACATGGGTGAGTTGACAGTAAGGGAGACACTGGAGTTCTCTGCCAAGTATCAAGGAGTGGGGGCAAAATATGGTATGTTTGTTGGCTCACTTATTTGACTACTATGTTCATGGCTATTCTAAATCTTTAGCACTAGTTTATGAAGCCATCCTCGACACTGGTCCTTTTGATGCCTCAAAGAGGGAGATATCTGTTTATCTAGATAGTTTTATGGTACTGAGGATGTGTCTAGACAATCAGTGGATATAAGCCAGGAAGTGTAGCTGGTATTCTTTGAAGGATTTAGGTAGGGATAAAAAAAATATTCCCCAAAATTAGATATGTTCCTTTTTCTCATAAATCTGCTGCAACCACGTTTCAGAGCGCTCATTTTCAAACGTGAAAGATCCGGACAGCGGAATGCCCTCTGGATCATTTACTATTATTGTTATTTTTAGCCCAAAAACCTATGAAAACCAAAAGGACTTATAACAACCAAAAAATAACCAATAATCACCAAAAAAACGCTAAATCTCATAGAAACCAAAACAGAAATATATTACAATTTACCATAAACACCAAAAGGCCCAAAACCAATAGAAAACCAAAAAAAACGCAAATTAACCAGTATAAAACCAAAAGGCAAAAAAAGAAAAATCACAACTATCCAGGAAACCCTAATCAGGTCTCCCCAGTCGTGTGCCAGAACGCATTCCGGAACTAGGCTAGCAATTTTAATTTCCGTACATTTTTTTTTTGCAGAAATGCTACGGGAGCTTGCAATGCGGGAAAAGGAAGCAGGAATTTATCCTGAAGCAGATATTGATCTTTTCCTGAAGGTAAATGCCTAGTTCAACTGCATCTTTACTTGCATGCATGAAACTTTTTGTCAGGAAGAAGAATAAATCTTCAAACAGTCTTGAACATCAATTGTGGTCAGTGTTGTTTGGAAATAGGCAACTTCAGTGGAAGGCGTGCACAGTGGAGTTGTTACAGACTACGCCATGAAGGCAAGATCTCTCTCTCTCTCTCTCAAAGTTATGACCAAAACTGTGAGAGTGCAAACATAGGGAGAATTTTGTAAGAAAATGTAAGTGTGTTGAACAAAATTCCAAGCTGCTACATAAATCTTCTATATACGAGCTAAAGCTAACCTCAACTGATCCAAGCTGCTCCAAGACTAGAATTCAATCAGTTGACAGTCAAAGTGCAGACTCAACAGAATATTAAAAGAATGTAACTGCGTTGAACAAAATCCCAAGCTGCCACATGTAACATAAATCTTCTAGTATGAGCCAAAACCCTCAAGTGATCTAAGCTGCTCTATGACTAGACTCCAATCAGTTGACAGTCAGAGTGCAAAGTGTAGAGAGAATATTGAAATAAAATGGAAGTGCATTGAACAAAATTCCAAGCTGCTACATATATCTTCTAAAGACAAGCTAAAGCCATGCTCAACTGATATAAGCTGCTCTAATTGACAGTCAGAGTGCAAAGGATATAGAGAATATTGAGAGGAGATGGAAGTGGACTGGTGTGGGAATCTGGGATTGACCACCCAAGTTCAAACCCCGCTCACACATGGGTAGTGTTCCAAGGAAGAAAAAGAAAAAGTTCCCAAGCTGCCACATAAATGTTTTAAAGACAAGCTAAAGCCTCAACTGATCTAACTTGCTCTAAGACCAGACTCCAATCAATTGCCTACTGATAATGAAATCTTATGGCTTCGTTATGGTCTCCAGGTGCCCAAGCTAGGACTAGGTCTATGACCTAAATCCAGGGCCACAATAATAGTCAAATATTTGATAAATGCTTGTAATGAATGTCAAATGATAAAATCAACTGCCCAGGCCCCAAACCACATATTTCAAGTTATACCATGGAGGCCGAAGGCCCAAGGAGCTATCAATAAGATGCGTGTAACTCTCCCTCCACAAAAAGGAAGTTTCCAATTGTAGGTATACCTATATAGAAAATGTAAAGCTACAACATAAAGACTACTGCCAAATACCCATAATGAAGAAGAAAAAGCCACCATCATGTACATTCTAAGAATCTATCTAGTACTGACTATTCTTGGATGTGGATCGCACCAGAAGAATGGCCAAAGTCTCTTTGTTCCTTTTGCACAACCAGCAAGTATAGTAGCTCAAGATTGTAGCATAGTAACTTATAATAGAACGAAATGACATCCAATAAACAATGTCAATCCGATTCAATATAGTGAGTTCAAAGCCTTAAAAAGTTTATTAAGTGGATCTTGAAGAGTACAATGATCCAATGCAAATGATATTTGGATCTTGAAGATTGTCTTTCTGCAGAAGGTGACAAGATCCACTCTGGTCTTTTTTAGAAGATTCATTGTTCCATAATGATGATCTTTCCTCTTTTGACTGGAAACTTGGCCTGGCGATAGTTGAGCTAGACAGCTTAAACTAATGAGTTGGAAAATGTTGTAAACTCATCTCGGAAAGTGAAGATCCAAAACGTCTTATATAGAGAATCTGGCAAAACAGAAACTAAATGTCTTTTTGACCAAGTTTGATTTTGCAATATCTTACGGTAGAGAAGTCCAATTGGCTAGCTAAAAAGTATTGCTACCTCGTCCCAGAATAAAGACTGGTTAGGCTAAGTTGAACTAAGAATTATGCTAATGCAGGCTAAGAATGAATCTCCAAGCAATCAATCTACCAAATGCCAAGTCACTACTAAATAGCCTTATCCTACTGCTAACAGGGCCCAAGAGACTTAACCACATGCTCTACTGGAAAAGATATAAGATGAAGTGCTAGAAACCCAATGCTTGACGCCATATATGATCTACAATTGGGGCTACCACAGTAATCTGCTAAATGTGAGCTGAAGCTATGCTAAATTGATCAAGTTGATGTAAGACTAGACTCCAATAAATCACTTGCTGATAATGAGGCTTTATCACCTATTTATAGTCTAAGAGAGCCCACACTTGGGTATGTATTGTCTAATGACTAACAATAACATGGAGGCCAAGGCCAGGCCCTAAGGATTTATCAATAATGTGTGTAACTGCAAAGTGGCAGGATTCTTAAGGAGCTAGTGGCAAGTCAAATGTGGACTTCGTGCATCTACTTATTGTGAACTCTGTGATAACCTGTAGCAAAGCTTTTTCATGCCAGCTCTGCTACAAAAGTAGAACCCTCATAAACTGGTGAGAAGCTGCACAATGCATTTAACCTATCAAAATTGCTATATATGCTAATTGGCTTTATATGAGTTTACAGATATTTGGTCTTGACATCTGTGCGGAAACTCTGGTTGGTGACGACATGCATAGAGGAGTCTCTGGTGGACAGAAAAAACGAGTCACAACTGGTAAAGCTTTAGGCTTCAACTTTACTTGCTGTACAAGTGAAATCAAACCGAACTCTCATTTTAAATTTCACTAGGCGCAATTCAAAATCAATATTCAAAAATATATCTCACTTTTCAGGCTGATCCTTTTCCTGTTCACTTTTTGTAGCCGAGATGTTTGTAGGTCCAACAAAGACTCTGCTGATGGATGAGATATCTACGGGCCTGGACAGTTCCACTACTTACCAGATTGTCAGATGCATACAACAATTTGTTCACCTTTTGGAAGGAACAGTATTTATGTCACTGCTACAGCCTGCACCCGAAACATTTGACCTTTTTGATGATCTAGTTCTTCTTTCAGAGGGCCAGATAGTTTACCAAGGTCCTCGTAAGCATGTGCTCAAGTTCTTCCAGAGTTGTGGCTTTAAGTGTCCTGAACGTAAAAGCATTGCAGATTTCTTACAGGAGGTAACAGGCACCCATAGCCCTAAACTTTAGATAGGCTGAACTGATCACCTTGTTCTTAAGTACTCATTTCTCACAGTCCTGGATACTGACACAGTGACTGTAAAGCTCTCAGGTCACTTCAAAAAAAGATCAAGAACAATATTGGTTCGACAAAATGAAGCCGTACAGCTACGTTCCAGTCCAGCACTTCTCTGAAAAATTTAAGCAGTTTCATGTAGGTCTGGAGCTTGCTGAAAGGCTTTCACTCACATATGACAATGAGAAATATCATAAAGCAGCATTGGAGTTCAAGAGAACTTCTCTTACAAAGATGGATTTGTTCAAAGTGTGCTTTGCAAGGGAATGGCTTCTGATGAAGCGGAACAGCTTTGTATTTATCTTCAGAGCTGTGCAGGTAGATGGCATATAACCTCCTAGAAAATATTTTGTCTGCAAAATGTATGGCCCATTTGTATGATATAGGTAGCTGGTAGTGTATGTAATTCATGAACCTGATTGAGTTTCTTAACGTAGGATAACGACCAGTTCAATATGTTCTCCTGTAGCTGCTTTTGCTTACTTGCAGCAGTTTGCTATAATGGCAGATGAGTATTGTTGCCATCATTGGAATGACTGTCTTTTTCCGAACAACAATGCACCATGACACAGAGCAGGGTGCGCTCCAGTACCTCAGTGCTCTGTTCTTCAGCCTTATAACAATAATGTTCAATGGCTTGGCTGAGATCTCAATGACAATTCACCGCCTTCCAGTGTTCTACAAGCAAAGAGATCTACTCTTCTATCCAGCTTGGGCTTTTGCCCTGCCCAAAATTGCTACTTCCATCCCAATTTCACTGCTGGAATCGGCACTTTGGACAGCAGTAACTTACTATGGAATGGGATTCTCACCAGAAGTGTACAGGTATATGGCAGCTATGACTCGATTTATAGTTGGACTTTATAGTTGCTTCACCAATTTTACTTGCAGAGTGACCATCACAAATCATATTTGGTCAGACATTTTTAACTGGGTTTGTGGCTTGGATCTTGTAAAATGCATCTTTGGATCAGGTTTTTCCGGCATTTCCTAGTCCTTTTCTTCGTACATCAGATGTCTTCATCTCTTTTCTCCCTCATGGCCGCTCTCTGCCGAAGTATGGTCGTAGCAAATACTGGCGGGGCGTTTTCTCTACTGATAATTTTCATGCTTGGAGGTTTCATTGTCCAAAGAGGTTCGCATAACTTTTGGTGAAACGATCAATATAAAGTCCTTATTAAATCATGTATTCCATGTCACTCAAGGTAAAGCAGGTCTGTAACCGTAAATACCATCCCTTTTGCAGAAAAAATCCCTCGTTGGTGGATGTGGGGATATTGGGCATCGCCACTGGTGTATGCAGAGAATGCTATAAGTGTAAATGAGATGCTTGCTCCTCGTTGGAACAGGGCACGTTTTTATACCTTTTTGTTTTCCTTTTTTCAAATTCACCAACTGCTAGATTGTCGCCTTATCATACATGTCACTGAATATTTTTACAATCTTTACGAACTGATACAAGATAGAGATTAAAATTATTAACAGCTGTTTTATTGGACTGGCAGCATGATCAACTGAAAAAGCATATGCTTGGGTACAAAGTTCTCAAGGACCGTGACCTATTTGCAAGCGAATATTGGTATTGGCTTGGACTTGGAGTCCTGCTTGGATTTATGGTCCTCTTTAACTTGCTTTTCACATTGTCATTGACATACTTACACCGTAAGTGTTTGCGAATTATTTTGTGTTATCATGTATCATATAGCTATAGAGCCTCTGTGGGAATCTGTACTACAAGCAGTACTTATGCTACATTCCTTTTACAGCTCTTGGAAAACCTCAAGCATTTGTACCAGATGAAATTGAAGATTGTCCAATACATGAAACTGAAGCAACTCAGGAGGTGACAGATTATGAACAGTCATGCTCAAGATTACAGTCATGGCGCAGGACATCATTATCATCGACAGATAGTAACCGATTCAGTAATGACATTGTTTCACTTAGACTTAACACAAATGAGAGTGAATTTGTTAATAAACATGTAAGGATTATTCGGGTGAAATTTTCAGTTAGCTGATCACTAGTTTTTGATTGTCACAATGTGTAGGTGAATTACAGCTGCAAAATCTTAGCAGTCTATCATGCAGTGCTGATGTGGGTGAATCGGATCTTGATACTTCTGTCATAATCAGCTCCGGAAGGGGAATGATTTTGCCTTTTGAACCTTTGACAATATCCTTTGAAGATGTCAATTATTATGTTGACATGCCCTCGGTAGGTCAGATAACTAAGCTGCAAGCATCTCAGCAGCTGATTTGCAGATTGTCTAATGGACAATAGAACTTGTGATTCACAACTTGAAAGTAAATGTTTTATCTATTTACTTGTGTTTTGTAAGGAAATGAGGAGTCAAGGAGTGAAACAACCCAGGCTAAAGCTTCTGCACGGCATTACTGGAGCGTTTAAGCCAAACGTGCTTACAGCTTTGATGGGAGTAAGCGGTGCAGGAAAAACAACTCTTATGGATGTCCTGGCAGGACGCAAAACTATTGGGTACATTGAGGGAGACATTCGAATATGTGGTTTTCCCAAAAAACAGGAAACATTTTCAAGAATCTCAGGATACTGTGAACAGATAGATATACATTCTCCACAAGTTACTGTCTTTGAGTCACTGATCTTCTCGGCATGGCTTCGTCTCCCACGGGACATAGATCCAAAAACTAGAATGGTTGGCTTCCTGCCTTTGGATTCCCAACTTCTCCTTTGTCTATTTTTGTAAGTCTTTTCCTCGTCCTTTTTGAAGAAATCTAGAATAGGAGAGAGTGTTTATGTTCCTAATTCAACCAACCAAAAGTAACACGTCCCTGTTTGACCTGAGCAGCTGTTCATTAATGAGGTCATGGAACTGGTGGAACTGGATAACCTCAAAGACGCACTAGTTGGTGTCCCTGGTGTCACTGGCTTATCTACCGAGCAGAGGAAGCGCTTAACCATTGCTGTGGAGCTTGTGGCAAACCCCTCTATAATCTTTATGGATGAGCCTACTTCTGGTCTGGATGCAAGAGCTGCAGCCATTGTAATGCGAACTGTTCGCAACACGGTTAACACTGGACGAACAGTTGTTTGTACGATCCATCAGCCCAGCATTGACATTTTCGAAGCCTTTGATGAGGTAAAAGCTTATAACTAGCAAGATGCCTAGAAAGTGCTAGCCAACCCATGAGTTATATAGTGCAAGATTTGATCTTTGTTGATGATTGAAATTTGAGCACACAAGAAACATATACGCACAACGTCCATGATGGTACACGATTTAAAGAGATGCTTGGAAGTCGATTTGCAGTAATAAGATGGATTTAATAGCTGGTTACTGTTAAAAGAGTCAGATATCAAAATGTTAGGCCTATCTATGCTCCTCTACGAACTTTGGACAGAATGTTTGAATCCTGGCCATATATCTTGGTAATATTCGGATGATGCTCATGAAAACTGCATCCTCCATGTTTGCAGTTGCTTCTGCTTAAGCGTGGAGGCCAAGTTATATATGCAGGCCCACTTGGACGACACTCACACAAGCTTATTTCATACTTTGAGGTCAGAGTTGTTTTGAGGAGATTAAACAGCTTCTTGCTCTGTAAGTAAAAATTGTCAAATACTGAGCTTGTCTGGATTGCTGTCCAGGCGATTGCAGGAGTTCCAAGAATCAAAGATGGATATAATCCAGCTACATGGATGCTGGAAGTTACCTCCCCCGCTATAGAGCAAAACCATGGAGTGGACTTCGCAGCAATATATCAAAACTCATCGCTATTCAAGTAACTAATGATTCTACATTCAAGCATTCAAGTTTTAAGTGCACATTCTTAACTTGTAAGAGCTAAGCGGGTGGTAAAACATGCAGGGATATTGATGTTCTTGTTAAAAGTACTTTAAAGCAACCTTCTCCTTCGGCCAAGGATCTGCGCTTCCCAACAAGATTTTCCCAGCCCTTCTTTCAGCAGTTTCTTTCATGTCTATGGAAACATAATTTGACCTACTGGCGAAGCCCGGAGTACAACTGTGCACGCCTCGTCTTCACAGTTTTGTCTGCTCTGTTATTTGGTAGCATATTTTGGCAGTTTGGTCAAATGAAACAAAAGTGAGTTTCAACATAGATGTGAATAATGATATTTGCAGCCATTTGCTACTACATGAGGCAATTAATTCCTAAGTTTTATGGCACTGACTTGAATACTTGTAATTCATGAAACAGCTCAAAGCAAGCTGACTTGTACAACGTTATGGGAGCTATGTATGGTGCTGTGTTGTTCTTAGGTGTGATAAACAGCGGAACTGCACAGCCTGTGGTTGCTACAGAGCGCTCTGTTTTCTACAGAGAGCGAGCCGCGGGAATGTACTCCGCCTTGCCATATGCTTTAGCACAGGCAATGAACCACTGCTCATCAATATTGCCAATACTTGATATATATATATAATCTAGGCTGTAGATATGCATAGGGTATGGCATGACTCGAAGTGCTATGTTAAATGTCAGAGTAAGTGTTTTCTTGACTGTTTTTCAATCAGAGCAGTCCTTATCTCTGACGCTGCTTGAAATTTCAGTGCAAAAGTTCAATTCGCTAACGGCTTTGGAAACTCTTTACTGCATGCAGGTGGTGATTGAGATACCTTACGTCTTGTTCCAGACCCTTTTGTATGGTCTGATTACTTATTCCATGATCCATTTCGAATGGACAGCTCCCAAACTTATTTGGTACCTATTCGTGATGTTCTTCACTTTCCTTTATTTTACATACTATGGGATGTTGGCTGTGTCCATCACCCCCAACTATCAGGTGGCTGCCATTGTTGCGTCTACATTTTATGCTCTCTTCAACCTATTCTCTGGATTTCTTATTCCAAGGCCGGTAAGCTATCTCGCAAATATTTCAAAAAACACAAAAATAGTTTACAAGTCCTTCCCAACTCGAAGTTAGATGTCGTTTGTTTGAGTTAAAGGATCCTTCAGTTTCGTGAGATTTTTTATTAACTTGAGTATTATTCCTGCAGAAAATTCCAAAATGGTGGGTATGGTACTACTGGATCTGCCCTGTGTCATGGACGCTGTACGGACTAGTCGCTTCTCAGTATGGGGATGTAACTTCACCCTTGCAAATACCTGATGAATCTCAAAAGCCTGTCAAGCTTTTCTTGATAGAACACTTTGGATACCATAAAGACTTTCTCGGTGTGGTTGCAACAGTTCTTGTTGCATTTACAATCTTCTTTGCCTTGATGTTTGCATTTTGTATCAAGTGTCTAAATTTCCAATATCGATGAGGACCACCGCCTATCTACAACGAACATCCACAGCATTAGGCGCGTGAAACTTTATGCAAATGATCTTCTGATAGGACTTGCCTGACGCTTTCCATACATACATGGAAAGCGTGGCCCTCAGCACGACGTTTTCTTAGCAAAGCAGAAAGCTATTGATACACTCATCTTGTGTGATGTGAAATGCCTAACTTCGAACCGCAGAGTAAAATGTTCCCAACATCTTGACTGAATAAACAAGCGCAAGATTCTTTCATAGTTACTAGTTGTGCAACGAACGATGATCATCGAATGAGATCATGAGAATACGCTTTCTGAGTCTTGGGAAAGTGATATTTCAACATAACTGTCATACCTGCGACTGAAGATTCAATAGCCAGATATGATCTTTGGCTATGCCAACAATTTAAGATTCTCCAGATGAAAGACTTCAGTCACAGAATTTTGCAACTTGAGATTAAATAGTAGAAATTTACCTGTACAAGATTCGTATCCTTTTCCATTACAGACTTTACAGTGTGTCACACCAAGACAGTTCTTTGTCTTTCTGTGATTCTTGTCAACATTTACAAACTTTAATAAGTGTCAAGATAGCAAAAGTGGAGGTTCGCAAGATGTTGCAAAGTTTTAAGTTCCAACTATTCAAAACAAGGGCTATACTCAATTTCCTCGAACAACTTCGTAAACCAGGTATTTTAACGTACTCAAAACTTTAGTTTATTATCCAAGAGGAAAAATAACTTCACGAGATGCTGCGGAGTTTTGAAAACTTTAAGTTCCTCCTAACAACAATGGCCAATCAGTTTCCTTGGACTACCTAAAACTTTTGAGTGCAGGTTTTCTTCATGTACTCAAAGCTGAAGAATTTTTTTCCAAGAGGAAAACAAAATGTTTAAAATTCGCAAGACATACATTGGATCTTTGTTGCACACATCCATCACAAGAGCAAGATAAATCTGCCTTCAAGAACATCATTGATTATCTTACTTCTTCCCACACCTCTTACCTTGTTCATACTGTCTCTCTCAGTAGTCCGAATTAGTAGCATTCTTTCTTCATCTTCACAGTTCTAACTAGTTTCTACAAATAACTCTCATTTCTTTCACCAAAAAACTACGAGTTCGATCTACGGTTCTATGATCACAGATCTTGGTAAAATTTGCAAACAAATGAAAAATGAGCACTAATTTTTTTTTTTTAATTAATAAAGTTATAAAACCAATGGCAAACTATTAAAATGGCCATAATTTTGGCTAAAACGGAAGAAGATCATATACAACAAAGTTAAGAATTAGATATACAATAATATAACCTTAAAATGGGTAATTAAATAGTTGATTCATAAAAATCAGAAAAATAAAATCAAGAAAATAACTAAAAACTCCAAGAAAAGGAAAATGCCTATGCAACTCAAGGGATTCATGTTATTGTGGTTTGATTTGGATATAATTCTTTGATACTACAAATGTCATGTGTGTATCTCGAGAAACAAGTCGTAATGCCAAAAACTTTATGAGAGTACAATTATACTTAGGCTGATGACACAATAGAGGCAAGATTGTGTGAAAAATGCAAAAATAAGCTTGTTAGAGGTAAAAAATCTTGTATATAGATAAACACACATGTGTGGAGCCTGTTCCCACGTGTGAAACTAGTGTACTTGTCATGTACCATAATCGTATAGGATGTACATATGATTTAATTCAAGTTCTAGTGGCTAAGAAGGCCAAAAACTAGTTTTCTAGACATATGACACATGGCATCAATCTATTGATTGCATGAGCCACATCCTTTGGTTAGGTGTCATATCCCATGTGTAGAGGACATCTCACACGTGTGGACTAAGCTGAAGTAGACGAATTTTGACTTCTAGAAGATTTCCAAGTAGATCTCCATATAGAAGGAAAATGGACCAAAAGTGCTCAAAATAGAAAGTTTTGTCCAAGTGTCAGTTTTGCATGATGAATCATCATATGACAAAGCACCTTCACACATGTGGGATCAGAGGGATGATTAGTACCACGAGCTCTCACTTATTGTATATATAGAGCCACATTTGGCCATAATCATTGTGAGACACCAATCTTGGTTTTGGAAGCCATTTTGAGTGATTCTCTCCATTTGTCTACATTTGTTTTGACTGTTTTGAGGTTCTATCAATGTGTACTTGATTTTCAGGTTGGAGTCCGTACTCAGATTAGGATCCACTCTTGGTCCTTTTTGTACCTTTTGCACATGGTATCAGAGCCAAGTACAAGAGGTTTTGTTGAAATTAATAGGGTTAATCCAAATCAAAGCCAAAATTAGCAGTTTTTTGGAAACTAGTCAAATTTTGTGTAGCGAGTTGGATTTGATAGCTATCCTCAAATTTTTTGGTCCAGATCTTGTTGTGGGCTGTAGGAACCCTTTTCACACGTATGAGGCCGTACAGCTCCGGTTTTGGATGAGAAAATTCAAAAATTTGTACAATTTGACTCACACAACCAATTTGAGAGATTTTTAGTGCAGAATCAAGCATTTTCTATAGAGAATCTTATCCCTTGATTAGTTCTTGGATTAGATTAGCCAAAAAATTAAAATTGAAGCTTGAATTAGGAGCATTAAATGATTTTCTCTGATTTTTTGAGTGCATGTTGAAGTTGAGAGAAATTTTGCCAAAATTCATAGATTAAGGAGTGATATGCAAGGTGTTGATAAAATCCATTGTACCATAACTCTAGATTTGTTCAAGAGTGATAGGGTCAAGTTTAGAAGAATCAATTTGCTAGAAAACATCCTTGGATCTGTCCTCCAAGTGAAACCTTTGAGAGTTTCTAGTGCATATAGAGCATCTATGCAAATCTTTTGTAGAATTTGACATAGATTGGATTCAATTGAGAGTTCTAGAAAAGAGATTGAGATCCAAGTCACATTGTTCAACCCTACTCAATTTTTTTGAGTGATTGTAAGGTTTGAAAAGAGTCATTAAGGTGTCTATGACAAATGTGTAGAGAGAGATCCAATTTTTTAAGAGTTCCTTCCTTTGTAGAGGGCAAGATCTAGAAGCTCATTATGTGTTGTTAT
This sequence comes from Diphasiastrum complanatum, assembly GCA_029204225.1. Lineage (NCBI taxonomy): Eukaryota > Viridiplantae > Streptophyta > Lycopodiopsida > Lycopodiales > Lycopodiaceae > Diphasiastrum > Diphasiastrum complanatum. The sequence continues at coordinate 47,685,797 of CM055106.1, forward strand.
TGGTGAAGAATTTGTCTTCTCTTATGTGATCAAATCTTTATAAGTGGTATTAGCTCTTTGAAGCACAATATCTTAGTGAGAAAAATCACAACTTTTGATTTTGAATTTCATTCCAAGTCTTAAAAGGTAGAGTAATTGGTGGAATCCAATAGGAGTGATTAAATTCAATTTGTTGAGCAAAAATTGACATAGTATGTATGAAACTAAAATTAGTTCTATTCAACTTTCTTTGTGAGAGTGTGAGGGTCAATTTGTGATCCCATTGAATGTCTAGAATGAGGAGGAGTCCATATTTGAGTATTCATGCATGGTTGAGATCTTTGTGAATCTCTAGTTGTCTCAATTTTTAAGCTTTGTGAAAAATTGGTGGTATAACTTGTTTTCAAATCAAATCAAATTCATTCTAAATCTCAAGAGTGAGATTATTTGGGTCAAGAGTGAGTCCAAAAGAAGTGATTAAGTTTGATTTTCATGTGTTTGAAACAAAACCCATCTTTTGTTCAAGGATCTCAAGTGTTGAGAGAACTAGTCAAGTGAAAAGGAAAATCTAGGTGTCAAATCTTTTCATATCCATTTCAACTTTCAATAAAAAGAGTCATTGATATTTGATGAGTCCAATAGGAGATTGGATCTGATTTCTTTTGTGATTTGGTTCAAAGATTGTGTGCTTTTGTCTTAGTGATCAAAGCAAAGTTTCCAAGTGACTAGTCATTAGTGTGAAGATTGATTCTTAGGTTTGTGAGCTAGATCTTTTGTAGATCATTCTAGATTATTGAAGATGTTCAAATCTAGTCTCTTGAAAGTCACAAATTACATTTGTAGAATCATATCACAGGTTTTTATTCACATGGCATCAATAGTGGCATCCTATTGAAGGAAAGAAAGGATCCTAAGTGCAACCTTTGTGGCAAGGGAGGATATATTTTCTCAAGATGCTACAAAAAGAAGACCAGTCCATCCAAGGAGAACCAAAGCAAGGCGGCCGAGGTGAAGGATGGAGCTTCAAGTTCAAAATGCAAATACAAGAAGGACAAGTCCAAGGAAATGTGTTTCCTTTGTGGAAAGGTGAATGAGGCTTGGAGTCTCACAAGGACTTGCAAGATTTGTCTTCAAGAGTCCATCACAACACATGTCAAATCTTTTGAAATTTTTCATTTGAAAGTGCATTGTTTGGTTCAAGATGCAAAGATAGATGTCACTTTCATGAAAGTAACTTGGATTTATTTTATGTCCTTGGAAAGTACTTTGCTTGGAACTTTGGACAAGTTCAAACTTATTGTTATTATCCAAGAGAAATCAATCAAGAATAAGGAGCAATCACAAAATGAAAATAGTTTGATCTATGCTCTCATGTCAACTTATGAAGAACCATTTTGCTTTGAAAAGATTTTTGTATCTCAAAGGTGGCTTAAGGCAATACTAGTTGAGTGTGATGCCTTAAAAGATAGCAAAATATGTTTTCCTTGTAATCTTACAATAGTTATGAAGTCAAGGAAATGGAAATATCTTCATAATGTAGGATCTTTTGGTTTCAATAAGATCATGAATGATGTGTTGATTCATAAAGATGAAAATTGTAAGTTTTCAATCTTAAAGGCAAGTTGTAAACTTCTTATGAGAATAAGTGAAGCATCCAAAGTGGACACTTATATCCATAAGCAAGTAGTTAGCCTTATTGAGATGGAAATGCCTTTTGATTTCAATATCAGAAAAATCATGTCAAGTTGTGGTGATTTTTGGACTTATGTTTCTAACATAAGTAATTTTAATAATCATAGGAAGTGCATATTGTGTGGTCATAGTTGTTGTGATCATTATGAGACATGGAGGTCTCGGATTTCCATCAAGAAGGAGCACCATGAAGAGGATCTTAAAGAATCATCTTAAGGTTCAAGTGTGCCAAGGATTGAGGAGGAGAGACCTTCTCAAGTTGTGATTCCAAAAATAAACTCAAGAAATATGGTTGATTCCATGTGGCTCACATTTCAAGGGAAAGAGGAGCATATCTCATGTGGTATACATCTCAAACTTACTTCTCTTATGTCATTTGATAAATCAATTTGCTTTAGTGAGATCATAGACGAATTTTGACTTCTAGAAGATTTCCAAGTAGATCTCCATATAGAAGGAAAATGGACCGAAAGTGCTCAAAATAGAAGGTTTTGTCCAAGTGTCAGTTTTGCATGATGAATCATCATATGACAAATCACCTTCACACGTGGGATCAGAGGGAAGATCAGTACCACGAGCTCCCACTTATTGTATATATAGAGCCACATTTGGCCATAATCATTGTGAGACACCAATTTTGGTTTTGGAAGCCATTTTGAGTTATTCTCTCCATTTGTCTACATTTGTTTTGACTGTTTTGAGGTTCTATCAATGTGTACTTGATTTTCAGGTTGGAGTCCGTACTCAGACAATGTTTCACACGTGTGAAACCATAAAGTACACTTACCTTCAATTAATGATTGTTCTTGTTAGGATTTTGTGTCTAGAATTGATCTAGATTGATTTTAATCTGAAGTAGATTGATAGATCAAGTAATCTAACAACCAATCCTTCTTGAGGATCAGATTAGGATCCACTCTTGGTCCTTTTTGTACTTTTTCCACAGATTGAACATCATAATCATTGATTAATATTGAACCTCAAGGAATTAGATCACAAACCGTCACTCTTCATGTGATAGGGCACATGAAGCTTGTCATTTGCAATTTTTGTAGTTGAGATTCAATGAGTGGATAAAAACTTTAAGACTGTCACAACGCAAATGAGCCAAAAGATTCAAATATTGAAATCATAACTAATCATTAGCTTGAAGAGAAATAAAGATCCTTTTAGGCCCTAGGAAGCTTCGCAGCGTCTTATTTTATTCAACTTGTCACCATTCTAACATCAATGTGAGAGATTTCAACTAGTTTAGTCTAGTTTAGTCATATTTTGGTTAATTGTCAATAAGAGGCCAAAACTCATTTTAGGCTTAGAGATAAACTTTTTGAAGTTATATTAGTTTAAAATAGATTCAATAAACACTTTTTGAAAGTGTGAAAAAGTTGGTACTCGAGTTTGAGAGAGATTCAAATTTGAACTTTGGGTACATTGAATCTAGACCCAAAAATAGTAGGGTTTACATTTTTGGAGGGAAAGCCAAGTGGCCAAATAGGGTTTGGAAACTCTATAAAAGGATGTAACTCATGGAGAGACACATCTTCTCTCTTCTCTCTCTCATTTCATCATTACACATGGTTCTCTTTGGGTTCTACTACTCATTGGTGCACTATCTTGGTGTTATCTTGCAATTCTATGTGTAGAATGATCATTTAATGCTATTTTTGGTTTCACACGTGTGAAATACAGTAGGGTACTATAATTGTACGGATAGCAACTATATTTTATGTTTTGGTTCATGTTTGATCAGTATCTCTTAGAGTTTGCATCTCATTTTGTATGTAGATGCTGATTTTTCTACATTGGCAGGATTGTTGGTTTGATCAGGGAAATGGATTGGAACTTGAATGATCTAAAATCCTTCACATGGTATCAGAGCTATTGTGTTTCAGGTTATGAAAGTATCAGCCATCTTTAGCGAGGATTTGGAGGAGTTACCAATGCTAGAGCATACTAGATTGATTTCGACTCAAAAATCAGCATTTTTGCATGTGTAGAATTGATCTTTTGTAGGTCAAAACTCAATATGGGATTATATACTTGATCAATTCCGATTCCACACTTGGTTTACTGGAATTAGATGATTTTTGGTGCATTATGAAGGTCTCATCGAAGTCTAGAAGAAGATATATCAAGTTTTTAGAAATTGCATGTAGAATTTGAGATATTCAATTTTTTGTGATTTTGTCAAAACTCTAATTTTGATTGGATCCCTAGTTTGTGAGGTTATTGAGCTTCATTTGAGTGTGTTTTAATCTTAGGAAGTGGCAAGAATCATTAGATTGAAGATAGATCATCGGATGATCAAGATTTCACTATTCTATGTGTTGATTTTCTAGTTAGAGTGTTAGAAGAGATTTGAGAGGTTCCATATCTTTGTGATTTCTTCTTGAGTTCATTTGTTGAGATTCAAGAGAGTGCTTTGCGCATTGGAACATGCTGAAAGAGAAGATCAGGTCACTTCAACATGGCTACAAGTGGAGGCTTTATGTTGGAGAGCAATGATAGGCTTACCTCAATCAACTATTCTACTTGGAAGGTGAGGATGCAGTCCTTATTGGAGATGAATGAGAAAGAAGTGATTGTTGTGGGTGTGGAGGAGAGGCCTCAAGCACCTCAAGATCAAGTGAGATATGACAAGAGAGCAAAGAAATCTCTACACTTGATTAAGATGAATGTTACCAATGAACCTCTCAAGAAAGTTGGTAAGTGCATCTTTGGAGGCTTGGGAAGCTTTGAAGAAGCTTTATGAATCCAAGTCTACATCAAGAGTGCTTACTCTTAGGAGGCAAATCTTTCAAAGTTTGCAAAAGAAGGAAGAGAGTACTCATGCTCTTGTTTTGAGGGTTAAAGCATTCAATGATGAGTTAGCATATATTGATGAAAGCATTAAGGAGGTAGAACTTGTTCAAGTTATACTTAATGGCTTGTTGGATGAACATGCTAATTTTGTTCAAAGTTTTGCTATTCAAAAGACTTTGCCAAGTATTGTGGATTTGCAAGAGATCTTGGTGAATGAGGAGTATAGGCTTTAATCAAGAGGAGGTGGATCTACATTGACATCTCATTATGAAGAGGATGCTATGTTCATCAAAGGCAAGTTCAAGAGCAAAGGCAAAGGAAAGTGGTCTAAAGGGCAAGATCAAGGTGAGACTTCCTCTTTTGGCAAAAAGAAAGATAAGTCTAAGTTGAAATGCTTTTATTGTGGAATCAAAGGGCATTTTGCAAATGAATGTTTGAAGAAGCAAAGAGATGAAGGTGGCAAGCAAATCAACTTTACTACTAATGATGAGGATCTAGGTGGTGGTGATTGTCTTTTGATGTCTTCTTCAAGTCTAATATCAAGTGAAGGTGACAAAGATTCATGGTGGATTGATAGTGGAGCTAGTTCACACATGACAAGTCACAGGGAGTTCTTTACTTCTTTGGTCAGTTATGATGGAGCCAAGAAAGCAATTCACATGGCCAATGGTGGTGAGTGTGTGATTGAAGTTATTGGTTCAATTCCTATTTGTCTCTCTACTGATAGCAAAGCAAGACTTGATGGTGTTCTTTACATTCCTTCACTTCGCTTGTTTCATTACAAAGGAAGAAATCTTGGTTGCTAGGGGCAATAGACAAGGTAGACTTTTCAAGCTTGATGCTTTTGTTATGGCTAACAAAAAGGATGGAATGGAAAAGGAGACTGGTCTCAACTTTCCAAAGTTACCTTTTAGCATCAATAAGATTGGTGGATCTTATGCAAAGTCTAAAAAGCTTCCTTAGGCTAGATCTAGGTCAAGATCTAATATGCTTCTTGGAGATGTTCATCTTTGTGCTAACTTGGCTAGTCTTGAGGATAATGATGGTGTTTCAATGGTTCTTCATGACAAGTGCAAGCATGCAAAAGGTAAGGAAAGAGCTAAATTCATCAATGGAGGTGAAGGTTCTTCCTTGGAAAAGGTTGTTGTTAATGATTTCTTTGATCATATGGAAAAAGATGTTGCTAGGTGCATTTATGAAGAAGGTGGTTCTTCTACATTATTTTGTGATGAGTCCAAGAAAGTCATTTTTGCAGCAGGTGGAGTCACATGTCTTCATAAAGAGAGTAGATCAAATGGTTCTATCAAGAGACTTGGTGAGGGAGATAGTCACAAGTCAAGAAGAAGAGAAGTATGTGAAGAGTTCAAAGTAGGATGTACTTTGAATGATGTCATTGTGAATGATAGTGAGGAAGAATCATTATCATATGAGTCATTACCTAAAATATTGAGTATAAGTTCTTGTTTAAAAAAAGAGAGTACTTCAATCATCCTTATGTTGAAGGTACTAATCATTTTTTTCATGGCTTTTAATGTCTTTGAGGTTTCTACTTCTTATGATGCAATCATTAAGAGGGAGTCTTATGAAGGAAAGAGCAATGGAAGATTGGTTCTTGGGAGGATCCAAGTCATGGCTCTCACATCTCTTCATCAACTCAAAGGATTCTATGATTGTGAATTGATCACTCATAATCAAGATGACAACAGGTTGGTTGGAGAAGACTACATGGAGCAAATCGAGAGGCAATTTTTTTAAGGCAAGAGAGATCTCATTGGTGAGCTTATTGAGGTTTGTTATGGACTCAAGAAGGCTGGATTTATTAGGTTTGATACTCATCTTCACCTACTGTACTTCATGTTGGATGGAAAGTTTGGAATCTATCTTTTGATTTATGATGGTGACATTGGTGACATTGTTTTCACTAACCTTTATGGAAGATTGAGATCAAGCATTGATGAGATCTTGTTGGATCTAGATCATATGTTTGAGATGGAGTATTTCTTGAGGTTCAGGTCTAAAGATATTCATATCTTTGATATCTTTGATGATCAAGAGAAAGGTAAGCAAGTGGAAGCGACTCACTTTGCTTTACTCACATGTTTTGGAGAATCTTCTTGTGTAGATGATGCTATGCAAGTGGATATTGGTTCTCATGGTTTTCATACTGAAAAAGAAAGTAATGGATCTGGAAAACAAAGTTTTTTCAATGAATTTGATGGTGAAGAGGAAGATCGAGAGGTTGGTCTCAAAGGGCTTCAACAACACAAAAGGAAAGGTGACAATTTGGAACTAGTCAAGAGCATCAAAGGAAGGTTATTGGCAAAGATGTTATGGATCTGTTTTTGCAGCTTATTGAAGACTCAAGTAAGTTCAAAGGAGCAGCAAGTAAGTGTTGTTCAAGTTTACTTTAATGTTTGAGCTATTTCATGTGGATGTGTGCAAATTGTCAAGATATAGACAAACTAGCTACATTGTCTTGCAATATCTTAATGTTGGAGTTGTACTAACATTCTTGGCTAGTTTTGCTGATGGAAATGTAGCTAATGGAGGATCATTATGTCACTCATTCATGGCCAAGTCATCAAATGTTGATGATATATTGTGGCAAGATGGAGATGGAGGCTCATTCATGGAGTTTTATGGTGGAGACATGTCAAGAAAGGACAAAGTTGGAGGAGACAAGCAAGCAAATGGCCATCACTCACATTTATTGTTTGGTTGCTGTAATTTTTCAGAGAGTTTAAAGTTTGAAACATGGGATCATTTTTTTCACATTCTATTTGGTTCTTCATGTTTTAGTTATATTTTGATGTGTAAAATTGAAGTAAGAGATAGTGAAGCATCCAATTTGGACACTATTCTCTATATCAATTATGAAAGGATATCTATACTTAGGATGGAGATCATTATAAAGTTGGATCAAAGTAGTATGGTTAAAACTATGCCAAAACTAGTTGAAGAGGGAGTGTCAGAGATTTCAACTAGTTTAGGGATATTCTTGCGACAATGACATTGATGTGAGCTCAAACTATGTTTTCTTCATCTTGGTCTCCATGTTTAGGCTCAAACTACTTGTCAATGTACATTGTATATTTGTGTTGATGGCACATGTTGGAGCTTGATCTCTTTGGCTTGCACTTTCTCCCTCATGAAATGATGAGCAATCTCGATGTGCTTACTCCTTGCATGGAACGTAGGATTAGTAGCAAGTGATTGGGCTGACTGGTTGTCACAATAGAGGGTTGCTCCTCCATGACATGAAGCTCCACCAATAGCCTTTTGAGCCACAAGACTTCCTTGCCTGTTGATGTCAAGGCCTTGTGCTTGTATTTTGTGGAAGATAAGGAGATGGTATCTTGCTTTTTGGAAAGCCATGATACTACTCCATCACAAATAACCATTGAGGAAAGCATTTGTGAAATCAAGTTGGAATAGCTCCCAATTGAAGGTAGTTGCAAGACTTATGAGCAACCTAATAGTAACAAGCTTATTAGCCACAAGAGCAAAAGTCTCATCATAATCAATGCCTTTGGTTTGTTAAAAACCCTTTTGCTACAAGCCTAGCTTTATGCTTACTTATTGATCCATCTTGGTTATACTTCAATGTATACACCCACTTGCAATCAAGTGGTTTCTTCCCTTGAGGAAGATTCACAAGATCCCGAGTATGATTCTCAATGAGAGTGTGTACTTTTAGTTCTTCTCTAAGTTCTGATATGGCGGTCTCCCATCTAGTAGAAATAGGAATGATCTAAAGGTCGTTGTGTAGGGTAGTACGGGTAAGATCCACTCAAATCATGGTTTCTATTGTTGCCTAGGTCTCTTCTAAGGCGGTCTCCCTAGAAGATGCTTCTAAAAATGGAATTGAATAACATCAATATGGCTGCCTTCCATCTAGTGCACAAGCATAATAAGCATAAATCTAGTTAACTCCACAAGGGATGGAAGATGGACTAATTATCCCATAAGTAATTATACAATCCAGAGGAGAAGGCCTAGTGGGGCTCGAGTACCTACCACAAGGTATTCAATCACCAATGGAAACACAAGTAAGCATAAAAAGATGACACAAAAAGTGTTAAATCTATTAACTCAAATGCTTGTACAAGTGTTGTTGAAGACACTCATCCACTTCCATATATAGCAAGAGTGGTGGGCCTATGCTCTAACATGTTTATGAGACTAAGTTTAAGCTTAATGCTAATTAACTTGTAAAGTTGTTGTGGGTATTTCTTGTATACAAATAAATAAGTGGGTCCCACCACTTAAAATATTGTTGGCCAAGCCTTATCTAGTGGGCCCCGCCACAGTACAGTAGGGCAATAAGTGCGAGGCACTGGCTTCCTGCGTGTATAAGCCCAACCCAATGAGCACACTAGTTAAATAGATTAAGTTTTGTCCTAGTGACTTGGGCCCTATGTGTAAATAAATAAGTTTGAGACCGAAGTTCACAAAGTCAAGTTGAAAAATAAGGAATCTAAGTTGCACAAAGTAAGACTCACATGATTCATGTGACTTGTCTTGTGCTTTCTTAGAACCATTAGATTTAAGTTGTGTTTCTTTGAAAGGCTTGGATTAGAATCCTTGCCTCAATGAAGTGGCCAAACAGAGTGAAGGAGGCTCACCTCTAACATCTATAAGAGAGAGCCATTTCCTTTGTATTGTATCTTTCATCTTCTTCTAAATAAAACTCCGCTGGTCTCTCTGTTGTAAAGCTACCTTTACAAGCTTTACTTCCGGTGCCATCGGCGCCAGCTATGTCCCCGGCGTCAGCAACGCCCCTACTGCTCCCGGCGCCAACGGCGCCGGCGCTGCTCCTGGCGCCACTGTGACCAGAATCCAGCCGGCGCCAAGTTCCTATGGCTGAAAATCTTTGATCGGTTCTAGCGGAGTCCAGAGAGCTCAGATCGATGTGCAATCACCTCACACGATCTAGACATGATTAAAGGAAGCCTGGGGATCAGTAAAAAGTAGAGAGAGAAAATGACTTTCTAGAGAGAAAATCCTAGAGAGAGAAAAATGTGCTTTACCAGCTTGGGTAGAGTGCTTGGTATGAGGGGGGTGCCGAATCACACCAATACTATAGGGGAGTGCGGGTTGAGACTCAGGGCGAGCTCCAACCAAGTCTCAGCCTCCCTTGCTGGAATGTTGTCATGGCTCTCGCCTTGGCATGCTAGCGCCCCGGAGACTAGGGTCGGACACACACTTGAAATATAACCTTCTCAGATTTATCAATAAAGTGAGATTTTCCTCAAACTGACTCTGATTACCTTCTGGGTTTCAGTGTTCGGTAAAAGCGCCAGTTGTAAGGCCGCTTCCAAATTTTTAAGTTGGCACATAGCTGAGGGTCGTATCCCGGGACGCCAACGGTATGCCGTTCGGACCATTCGGTTCATGGCGCCAGTTGTATGCTATCGGGACCATTTGGTCCAGAAACTGGTTGTCTCCATATCTGTCGCGGCTTGTGGTTATGAGTGTTCCTTGCATGAACGTGAATGGGTTAAGCTCTTGGGGAACGGGCTCTAACTTGTCGGCTGAGTTGGATGGCTTGCTTGGGTGGAAGTTACCTGTTTATGGCTGTCCAGTCTGGCGTGGCACCAGGTTGGCTTCCAGCGCTCGTGACGAAGCTTTTAGTTGGTTAAGTTTGATGTAAGTCAGACTGCTTGCTTGGAATGGATGTTACTCGTTTTGTAACGAAGCTTCGAGTTGGTCAAGTTTGATGTATGTCAGGCGGCTTGCTTGGAGGGAAGTCACCCACATCGGGACCCCTGATCTGGCATGGCGCCAGGTTGGATCTCAATGTTGGTTTTCGGAACTTCAAGTTGGTTAAGTCTGATCGTTGTTGGCGAGTTGGCTGCTTGTATGTCAAGTGGGTTTGGATGGCAAGAGTTGAAGGCTGGGAAGCTAAGTTGTGGTTCCCGGCTCCCTTTGGGATGCCTGCGCTACATGTGGTATCAGAGCCGACTGGCCGGTCAGCTATGTGGATCTCACGGAAATGGCTATTTGGGGTTCATCAAGACAACTGTTGTGCAAGGTGCTGCCCACAGTGTAAGCACGGGTGCGTCCATGGTCGGGGTGGTCGACAGAACGGGGGACTTGATGAGTCAAGGTGCTGCCCTTGTGGTGTAAGCACGGTCAGTTCTCGTGGTTCGGGCCTGGCGCTATCTGCACGTAAGATAGATGAGGCAGTGTGCTGCCATTAGGTTGGTGTAAGCACGGTCTGTGCCTTGTGGGGTGCGGGGCGACATATTCGAACTGTACGGGTTAACCATTGATACAGAGATGCTGCTCAAATTTGGGTGTAAAGCACGGGTGGTTAGCTATCGGTGCGGGATAGCTGCTGATCGTTTAGCTATAAGGGCTATCGACCAAAAAGTGGTGGGGCGTGACTGAGGCAATGTGCTGCTTAATGGTGAAAGCACGGATAGTTGGAGAGGTGTCCTATGTGGGCTGATTCCGTGATTGATTTGTATGGGTGTGGCCAGGCAAAGGTCCGTTGGCAGGACCATCTCAAAGGGGGACCTTGTCTTTGTTACTTGTTAGTAAACCTGCCTGAGTGTCTTACTTGTATGTATTCGTGGTGAGTCTTAGTACTCGTGCTTTGCATGGTTTGCATGATTGCTTGTGATACAAGGAGCTGATGGCTCGAGAAGGAACCTTTTCTTTTGAAGGCTGATACCATCAAACAAAGAGGACTACAGAATCTGTGAGGCGGATTTGCAGTTTCAAAAGTTGGAAAGGGCAATTTCAGGGGATATCTTCTATGGAGTAGTTGGTCTTCATTTTGGGACGGCCACCTTCGGAACTGAAACTCATGGATGATATCCAGAATCAGTGGGGCGGATTTGCAGTTCAAGTACTCGCACGTGAACGACAACGAAACGACTCAATGTTTGCAAAGGATGGTTGGCTAGCCTGTTTCTTGGGTTAGTTTCATTTGCGACAACGCCCACCAGACGCAAGCAGGAAGTCAAAAGTTGGAAAGGGCAATTTCAGGGGAGATCTGCTATGGAGCAGTTGGTCTTCATTTTGGGACGGCCACCTTCAGAACTGAAATTCACTAAGCATGGGTGATATCCGGTATCAGTTGGATTTTTCCTCAAAGGGGAAAGGCTAGGATCCTCTTCAGAGATTGGCAACAAGTTGGATCGAGCCATAATCCTAGCAGATGGGAAGCAAAGTGTTGGAAAGGCTTTTTGTCCGAAGAACTCTACTCTAAGACTGATCAGCTGATTTTATAAGTGGAGGGGAACTATCACACACACCTCTCTCTTGGGGCAAATTCTGAATGAAAGTTGATCAAAATGGGGTCAAATTCAAGGTGACCTAGCCATACTCACACGAGGAGATTGGCGAACTTTGGACCTAATAAGTTGACAAGTTTTTGTTGTGGAAAGGAAAGTTTGTTTAATAGGCTTTCTCTGGGCCAGCAATGATGAGGAAACATATGAGTACGCTGGCTTGTGTTACGTGCAAGACAGATGATCAATAAAGGAACTGTGAAAGTTGAGTCTTGCATGAGAGACTTGGCATTTCGAACGGACACTAAGGGACAGTTCGCGTTGAGATCGAACTAGTGCAAACTCTAGGTGCATGTGTCTGATTCAAAGAGAGCTACTTGAAGCCAAGCTCGATGTACACTTCTTGTTTTGACTGTGAAGCAACTGACCAGTGATGGAATTGTGAAAGTCAAGTTTTGCGCGACGGACTTGGTGCTTCAAACAAATGCGAAGAGATAGTTCGGATGCGAATCAAACTGGTGTGACCCTTTGGCTTTCCACGAGGTCAATGGTTACATTTGGGCTGATTCAAAGAGCTACTTCAAGCTTAGTGAGATGTGCATTGCGGAGTACTCAATCTTTGCCTACCTTAAAGAGCCAAGATAGAAAAGTATCAAGATCAGGCTAAGACAAGGGGAGAAATCAAGGTGCAGAAGCAACAAGGCACGAAGTGGACCATAAAGTGGGCAATCAAACGATAAATCCTTTGGCTCAGGGAGCCCTGATACCTATGCAGAACTGAACAAATCTGGAGCTCAGGGAGCTCAACACAAAGTGCATCAAGGACAAATCAGGAGCTCAAAGGAGTTCCAAAGTCAAAAGTCAAAAGCGACAGGGGTGAACATTTCAAAGAAAGGCCTTAGTCACCAGTTAATAAGGGTTTTGGATTTTACGAAAGCGATATCAAATCTATGCTTTTCCCAGACAAAGATATATTTTCAAGTTATGTAATCTTTCAGTACAAAGAGCTGAGCCTCCGACTTGTGGTGTGCCAGCTTCAATGTTAATAAAAAGTGGCCAGTAAATTGAGTACTGTGCCAAGTAGCTTAAATGTATAGTTATTTTAATTGGGAGACACCTTTACTTTAATCTGACATCTGATGAGGACATCAGATTTTATAAGGGTGGGGTGTCTGTTGTGAAGCTACCTTTACAAGCTTTACTTTCGGCGCCAGCTATGTCTCTGGCGCCAGCAGCGCCCCTACTGCTCCTGGCGCCAACGGCGTCGGCGCCGCTCCCAGCACCACTGTGACCAGAATCCAGCCGGCGCCAAGTTCCTATGGCTGAAAATCTTTGATCGGTTCTAGCGGAGTCCAGAGAGCTCAGATCGATGTGCAATCACCTCACACGATCTAGGCATGATTAAAGGAAGCCTGGGGATCGATAAAATCTAGAGAGAGAAAATGACTTTCTAGAAAGAAAAAATTCTAGAGAGAGAAAAATGTGCTTTACCAGCTTGGGTAGAGTGCTTGGTATGAGGGGGGGTGTCGAATCACACCAATACTATAGGGGAGAGCGGGTTGCGACTCAGGGCGAGCTCCAACCAAGTCTCAGCCTCCCTTGCTGGAATGTTGTCATGGCTCTCGCCTTGGCATGCTAGCGCCCCAGAGACTAGGGTCGGTCACACACTTGAAATGTAACCTTCTCAGATCTATCAATAAAGTGGGATTTTTCTCAAACTGACTCTGATTACCTTCTGGGTTTCAGTGTTCGGTGAAAGCACCAGTTGTAAGGCCGCTTCCAAATTTTTAAGTTGGCACATAGCTGAGGGTCGTATCCCGGGACACCAGCGGTATGCCGTCGGGACCATTCGGTCCGTGGCGCCAGCGTATGTTGTCGGGACCATTTGGTCCAGGAACTGGTTGTCTCCATATCTGTCGCGGCTTGTGGTTATGAGTGTTCCTTGCATGAACGTGAATGGGTTAAGCTCTTGGGGAACGGGCTCTAACTTGTCGGCTGAGTTGGATGGCTTGCTTGGGTGGAAGTTACCTGTTTATGGCTGTCCAGTCTGGCGTGGTGCCAGGTTGGCTTCCAGCGCTCGTGACGAAGCTTTTAGTTGGTTTAGTCTGATGTAAGTCAGACCGCTTGCTTGGAATGGATGTTACTCGTTTTGTAACAAAGATTCAAGTTGGTCAAGTTTGATGTATGTCGGACGGCTTGCTTGGAGGGAAGTCACCCACATCGGGACCCCCGATCTGGCATGGCGCCAGGTTGGATCTCAATGTTGGTTTTTGGAACTTCAAGTTGGTTAAGTCTGATCGTTGTTGGCAAGTTGGCTGCTTGTATGTCAAGTGGGTTTGGATGGCAAGAGTTGAAGGCTGGGAAGCTAAGTCGTGGTTTCCGCTACACACACACACTCTCTCTCTCTCTCTCTCTCTCTCTCTCTCTCTCTCTCTCTCTCTCTCTCTCTCTCTCTCTCTCTCTCTCTCTCTCTCTCTCTCTCTCTCTCTCTCTCTCTCTCTCTTCCCCTACGTTGGGATCAAATAGCTTTGGGTAGGCGCTCGAGCCTCCAAAGCCTTTCTCAACCTAGGCATTCTCTCTCTTTCACTCTCTAGTCTCTCTCCCTATTCTCTCTCCTCTCTTCTCTCTTCATGTTATGCAGGTGAAGGCAAGGTTGTCGCTCTCAGCGACGAACTCCTATGCTACAGAGACGACACAACAGTGGCGTTATTGCTGGGGAGCGCCACATTCTTGTCTTGCTGCATAGCTTCTTATCTTTTTTCTCTCCCTCTCCTCTTCTCTCTCTTCTTTTTTCTTCACACAAAAAAATCGGACTTTTTGAGGTTAGATTAGTGTGATTTAGTGTTAGTTTTGTTGTTTTTTTTGAGATTTTGCCATTTTTGTCTTGATTTTTTGTTTGGAATCGCTGTAGGGAGAGATTGTGGGGTGGGAGGTTCAGTTCCTAGCTCCCAACTCTTTTCATAAACCCATGAAAATCCATAAAAATCAGAAAAATATTCAAATTTGCATTTTGGAGGGAAAAAGAGAGCCACAATCCCATCAGATTTTGATTTCTCAAAAATCAGTGGGCATGAACCTTTGCATGACTGGCAACAGCTCCAGGGTACTATCCTAGACCTGTATAGAAGCCTGCGAAGGTTCCTAGTAGATTTTAAAAAAACTCAGAAAAAAACTGGTTTTTGCATCCAAGAGCCGTTGGAGGCAACTCAGTTGGTCATCTTTCTGGTTTTTGGCTTTGGATTGAAGCTGGTCCATATGCTCTTGCATTTGGTCCATTAGGTCGGCGATGAGTTCTTCATCCTGACGTGCACATGTTGCTTGCTCGTTGGCTTGCTTTACTACTTCGTCCGCATCTTGGAATCGTTTGGTCAGCGAAAGATTATCCTGAAGTGTCGTGCCCTAGAATGATTGGTAATCCGAAATTGACTGGGCAAGGTATGTCTGTGCATCGTGATTTGCCCATATTGCCTTTTGCACTGAAGGGGGATGCTACTCCCAAGGACCCAAGTAAGCAAGGGGTCCAGATCCATCCGAGTAGTTTTGAGAAATATTGGTGAATGGAGGAATGTAGGGTTCATGTTGTGGAGGGAGTTGTGAAGAGCTAGGTTGATCCTGGATAGGGATAGTAGGTGGGGGTTGAGTGGCGATAGAAGGTGTGGAAGAAATGGTGGAAATGGTTTAGAGTTTAGGGTCTGAGTAGTGAAAGAATCAGAATCAAAATTAAAATCAAAAGTAGAAGAGGGGTTAGTAGTGATGATGGGGGGTGGTGATTTGAGAGTAAAACATGGTTGAGTAACATGAATTGTGAATGAAAGAAATACATTACAGGGAAGTAGCCTATGAAAATAATGATTATGCGTAATTAATGGCCCAAGCATGGCATCATGTGTGTATAAGCCCATCTTGAAGAGCCGTCAGTAGATAAATTGCATTAGGCCCCAAATATGGCACCCTTTCTACATAAGTCCAACTTGTGGTGCCATTAGTCACTAGGTGTCATGCCCACGACTGGTCTCGGGTAGCGTGTTCACACTAGGGATCAGTAGACCAACAACCCGTAAGTTAACTGTGATTATAAGGGAATTAGAGCTCTTATGTGTATAAGGTCATAATTAATGGTTGTAGGTCTAAACTCATGATGGTGGATTTATATGGGTCTATTAGTGAGTCATTGGAAAATTGGATGATGTGGCCTAGATAGGCTGCAGAGGTGTCTACTGAGGTGGTCCAGTGAGGTGTCACAGTGCACTACTAGTGGTGCATGGGCCTTGGAGGATATAAATTTTTTAAACATTAATTAACCCGTTCTTTTTTGATTCCTTGGAAAGTAATTTTTTTATTACCCGTTGACCTTGGGCGATGTCACAAAAGTGGTTAATGGAAGTATTTTTTAAATTGTTTTCCTTTCTTAAATCTTCAAAAAATCTTTTTTCTGATTTACAAGATACTTCAAGTTTTTTCTTTAATCTCTTCTCAGAAACTTCTTCTAAGGAAAATCTTGATTGATATGCATCCCTTGGAAACTCGTGGCGTTTTTTGTTAAAAGGGGGAGAAGTAAAGAGTTATCAAGGAGAAACATCTAGATTCCATGAGGAATATGTGATATGACGGACCTGTTTTTAAGAATCAGAAATGATAGGATATTTTGATATTACAGAAATCCTTTAAGGATTATAGTAGATATCTGGTTTGAAGATGTAAGATAAGGAAGTTAGAAAACACTCTTGGAGTAGAAAAGTGGTTGATTACAAGTCCAATTGATTTGTGTCAGACCTAATGAATTCTATTGCAAGATGGGATTTTTTGAAACCTATTCCTTGCGGGAAACAATCAACTTGATCTTAGTGAGGACTGAGATCCGTGGGTTGATGAAAGGAAGGAGATTCATGCTAACAATATATTCTTTTGAGGTAATCTCCGATTGAGATTTTGGTTGTGGAATAGCATTCTTTGAGAAATATTCTCTCTTAGAAAATAACCAAGTTACAAGGTTTTTGGTTAAGAAAGTATTTGTGCACAGATCAGGAGATATCTGTAGAAATATGCTATGTTGTAAATCTTTGTATGATCATAAAACCTATTGTATAAATGTGGATCTACAAAGTATTTCTTGAACTAAGTTATTTGCTATATAAACTAGTTGTTGGTACCTAGGCATATTGATGAGAATTGTGTAGAGACAATTTCTCGCTAGGTTATAGTAATTTCTCATTGAGAATTGCTTATTGACCTAAAATTGATTTAGAATCAGATTAAATGTGGTGTTTTGGTACCACAACTAGACATTTAAATATTTTCTAAATCCGATACAGCTAACTGAGTTAAAAGTGCTACTTCTGAGTTAGTTGTTGGAAATCAACAACATGATCTTACTTATCAATATTATTGTTGAAATGTATTGCATATAAATCACAACCTTTGATTCATTTTAAGGTTTATGTGCATAGGATACATGAGAACTTTTGGCCTTATCTTTTTTCGATTGGAAAGAATTGAATGCTATCCCGGAAGACTCTGAAAAGTTGGATAGTTATTGGTTGCCAAAAAGTTAGAACTTCACGTAATGAGGTTCCGATGAATCTTGAGCTATTTTAGATAAGAACTTAAGAATAATTAAATCTACACGCATTCTAGATAGGACCCTAAGTTTGGAATGACACTTTGTGCCATGGATAAAGTAAGGGCATTTTTTGGATTACAATCTTTATAGGCACCATATGTGAGTTGAAAAAGTCTAAAACTTTCTAGATGGAAAGGACTTTTTGGAACAACTCATGTGTCTTTTAAGAATTGTGATACACTCTTATGGTATGGTCTTGGGAATCTAGAGAGCTGGGATTGGCGAATCACAACTCAGACTCTAGGATATACCTAATCCATAGGTAAGATTTGTGTTCATGGTAAGATTACCCTGGATGAATAAACAAAATAGTGGAATTTTGGTAATGACTGGCCATCTTACCAAATCGGCTATGTTTATTTGGGTAATGCATTTGATTTTGCTCAAGTAGTTTTAGAGTGTCTCTTTAAGCTTTACAAATTACCAAGTGACATTATGAACTTTTGCGATTTGAACTTTACTACTCACTTTTGGGTTGGCCGTATTTGCTAAACTAGAGATAACTCTGAACTTAAAGTTCTTCTGATCATTGATTAAGCTGCCTATGCTAGGGTATCACGTTCTCTTATAAGTATAGGACAAGATTCCGGTGAATTATGATTGACAAATCATAGTTCGGATTCTAGTTATACTTGATCATTTTGAAGAGAAGGATGACCTGCATGATCAAAAAATCAGATGATATCTGCATTTTGATTGCAATCTCCTCGGAGAGAAACTCATTCTTGAAGGAGATTAAGCTATAATAAGCATTTGGCTACCGGTTGTTCATGCTTATGTACAGTATTGAATCTATGTCACTCATTTTGGTAGAGACTCGTACGATCAGGTTTCAGAAGGTATTGAATTTCCTACATGATATGCAGAAAATGCTACAAATAGCACATAAGAATGTCTCGTGTGCCCAAGATAGGCACGTAAGAATGTCTAGTATGCCCGGGATAGGCATCGGCATTATGCTAATATAAAATGGTCACTTCGAGTCTTTCAAATGGGGGTTTGGGTGTATTTAAAAATCCCAAAGGATTTTAGTGTAATGCATACTGGCAAGCATTACAAATTGTCCCTTAGATATAAGAGGACCGTATTTGATCTTGTAAAAGATCAGATCCTTAGCTTACTAGTTGGATCTCCCGAAAGGAACTCAAATGCATCCGGTTTTTCACGTAAGCTAACTCAAGAAAAGTCTACGTGAAGGAGAGCATCTTGGTTCTGAAAACCAATTGGACCTGTTGGATGAAACATTGGGTGTGTTTTCACTCGGAAGAATCTTAATACAAGAACTAAACGATTGAAAAATCATATAGCTACCAAGTATCTAGTTCGATGGAAGAGTTGGACAGACGACGATGATTCCTGGGAATAGGAGGAAGCTTAAGGTGGAACTTTTCCAGTTTTAAGTTCTAAGGACAATAGTTGAATAAGGGGAAGAATGTCATGCCCATGACTGGTCTCAAGTAGCGTGTCCACGCTAGGGATCAACAGACCAACAACCCGTAAGTTAATTGTGACTATAAAGGAATTGGGGCCCTTATGTGTATAAGGTCACAATTAATGGTTGTAGGCCTAAACTCATGATGGTGGATTTATATGGGTCTATCAGTGAGTCATTTGAAAAACTAGATGACGTGGCCCAGATAGGCTGCAGAGGTGTCCAGTGAGGTGTCACAGTGCACTACTAGTGGTGCATGGGCCTTGGAAGGTACAAGTATACCTATTGGGCTCTCACTAGTGTATGCTTGGCAGTATGCTGCTGGTGTGATGCCTCATTTCTCTTTGTGATTGATCGATAGCTTGGGGGCTAGATCCGTTCGATCTAGGTTTGGTTGGGTTGGTTTGTGCACCATCCGTTTTCCTTGTGTTGCTTGTGATTGGCATGCCTAGAACAAGATTTTTGGTTGAGGACTTTATACTAGGGGACAAGGAAACAATTTTTGCAAGACTCAAGGTTTAAACTTGGACTTAAAAAAATATGCAAAAGTCAAAGTCAAGCTTTGAAAAAAGAACTTGCCTTCTATATTGAGACTTGAAATGCCTAGTCCCATAAGTAAGTGTGGAAAGGAAACTCCACAAGCTTCTATAAAGAGAAGCCCTTTTATGTAATTTTCATCCTTAATACAAGTGAGCTAAGTGCTATCATTTTTGGATCCACTTGTGCTAACTTTGGTGTGTGGCTAATTATAGTGTGACTTTGTGTTTATTGCTTTTGTTTCTAAGTTCTTGTTATTTTAGCCCATGTTAGCATATGTGCTTAATCATTGTGTGTTTTCTAATTTTAGTTAGATTTTAAAGAGTTTGTGGTAGTGAGTGTGTGTGTGTGTGTGTGTGTGTGAGAGAGAGAGAGAGAGAGAGAGAGAGAGAGAGAGAGAGAGAGAGAGAGAGAGAGAGAGAGAGAGAGAGAGAGAGAGAGAGAGAGAGAGAGAGAGAGAGAGAGAGAGAGAGAGAGAGAGAGGAGTGTGTTAGAGTTAGTGTGGTTTTGGTTTTAGAGTTAGTGTTATTTGGTTTTAGGTGTGATTTCATGGTTTGTTTGTAAGTAGAAATAGTGTTAACCCTCTTTGTTTTGCATGCATCTCCGAGGCTCTTAGTTCGAGCCCTACTTCCCGTGCTACAAACAACTTAGAAGGAGGAGGTAGAAGACCTCCACTTCTTGACAACATTACCACCAACTTTTCCATCAAGAAATTCCTTGACCGCCTTATCTGATATTTCATAGATTCAAATAATCCAGGTTTACCTATACCGTACACAGGCACATATCTTTTACAACCAAGCACACGAGAATCCATAACTTTTTTTTAAATGGATACAACTATCCATTTATTGGCGCGTGTGGAGTGGAGTAGAAGGCCACTTGCAATGTGAGTAGAAGGGCACCTACAATGTGAAACACAGGTGGCCCAATGCCTGCTGGCATGTCAACTTGCCAGGTACCCTTAGTGCCTGGCAAGTGCACTCAAACAAGAGCAAAGCTTGCACTTGCACTACAACTAGGATTAGTTCAGATACCGACTTTGAAAAGAAAGTGCAAAACCTCCATTAACTAACTTAAACACATCCCTCTCTAATTTGATTTGAAATGGCCGGGAAATAGAATTTTTTTTTTATATGTACTTGTCCAAATGCCTCTTTGATAATTTAAAACATTGTGTCATATGAATCCCTGCTAATACCAGAATAATCACATGCTCCTTGTATCAATTTTTGGTCAATAATCTTGTCGACTTCACCCATAAGGGCCTTCGCAATCTTGGACTTGATTTGAGAATATCGTTGATTTCTTAGTAGACTCATCGTTGACTTGGTTGTAAGTACTGCACTCAAAGACTTTCCAATCATGTCCTTGTCTTTCATATTTTGATTGGTGACTAAAGCTGATCTGCAAAATAAAAATAAGATTTAGAAAAAAAACACTTTACAATCATTGATGTGCTAGATGAAACAAAACACATGAATAGTTTAAAACAAAATCTTACTTGAAAGAATATATTCTTTTTTTCCATTGACCCCCACTTGATGAAAGCTCATTAAGACCTTTTAAAATAACTCTTTTTTGCTTATTGTTCAGTATTTTCTTCCGTAATGTGTTTACTTCTGCATTTATTTGACAATATGAGGTATGCAATGTTTGTACAGTTAGTTTCATATTGTCATTTTCTTGGTTAAGGTTTAATATAATATTTTGCAAACAAGAATTATCTATCTTCAAGATTTCATTCTCTTCTTTTGTTTGCAACAGAAGAGTTTCTTTTTCTCTGTAGTCAGTAAGCAAACCATTCAACATATTTTCCAAATAATGGTTTTTTTTCATTGAATTACTAATGCCATAACTTTTCAATCTTTCACAATAACCAAATAGACCATTGTGTACTTCACACAAAAATAGTATGAGTTGTGTGACTCATCTAAAATTTGGATGTTGCATTGAGCTTGGATCTATTGGATATAACTTCCATCAACCCATAGATCACAATATTTCATGTTCTCCATCCTGCAATCCATGATTTGGTGAGCTGGTAAGGTGGATCCCTTTAGATTTTTTTTCGACAGTGGAGCATATTCTGTAGGAAGATCAATATGGAGATGATCCTTAGACATCTCAATATTCGATAGATTAATCTAGTAGAAAACGAAATTTTTATATATCTTGCAAGCTATTAAAACTCGTCTTAATCGAAAAAAAATTTTAACTGCAAAAGTTTGAAATGACCTTGGCGCTCTTTTTGAGGAGTGTAAAAAATTGCCAAAAATTGGCAAATCTAGCTTGATTAAAAATCATGTACAATGTACATAAGTGAGTCCCACATGTGTGAGGCCATGGAGCCACATGGGAAGCCTACCCTACTATAGGTTAGATCAAGTCTAATGAGTTGTTCAAGTCAGTTTGGCAGTGATTCCTAGTTTATAGGACCTACATCCTAGATTTGAGGTGAAAATTGACCAACTAGCCACCTACTTGGCATGACTCTAGGAAATAGGCTAGGGTTGCAAATTAGGACAAGAAAGCCAAGTTAACTTCCTTATTACATGCTGGAAATTCACCTAACTTTACAAAGGAATTTACTTTTGCTATGTATTTCATCTCTCCATAGTGAGAAGATAAATTATTTTTGGAGCTCATTGGCAATCTCGAGCTACTCCACTATGTACATCGTGATTTTGTGATCCAAATGCAACCAAGTTGATTTCTACGTAGAGATTGTAAAATCTACATGTTTTTCACCAAATAAGTTGTCAATGGTGGAAATGTGGTCTTTCAAGAGTGGAAGATTTATAAACTTGAAGAAGCACCTTTGGATCAACACCTTATTCAAATCATTGATGGTTTGGAGTCAATTCAAGTGGAGGAGCAAGCTCAAGACCTGAGGACACCGAGAAGAACCTTGTTGTGTCATCTATGTAGCATAGGGTCTGAACACTGGGAGCGTCAACCCTGCCTTCACCTGCATAGCAAAAGGAAGAGAGGAGAGGAGAGAGAGGGAGAAAGAGAGAGAGAGAGAGAGAGAGAGAGAGAGAGAGAGAGATAATGCCTAGGCTGAGAAAGGATGGTTTGCAAAGGTTACTTCTCAGTGGTGCGAGAGTTATTGATGTCTACGAGGTTCAAAATCACTTTTTGGCTCACAAATTAATCAGTAATTTAAACTAGCTTTTGCAGGCTCTTCTGTGTCCTTGTCTCAGTGAGATGGAACTTCAGAAGCTTCTACAAAGATTAGTTTCCACAAAAATTTAAAATTTTGATGTCTACAAGAGTTCTACCTTAGATTTTGCTATTTTGGATCTTGGGAACCTTTGTAGAGGGTCTTACTCTGAAAGGTAACTCCCGCAGACTTCTCTGTGTCCTGGTCTCAATGGGATGGAACTTCAGAGTGCTATGCGAAGGCTGCTTAGCAGTATTTTTAAAATTTTTAAGGTATTTTTGATTTTTTTTGGCTATTTTGGCAAAATGGCTAGGCACTAACTCTCGCAAAAAGTATAGTAGCTTATGTTGATGTGGCAGAAGGTACTGCCAGGTCTGTGATGGTTAGTTTGGACAGATCAGAAAGTTATAGTCTCTAACCCATTTTCCTACCTATTTTTTTCACCAAAAATATATTTTGAATATTTTTGAATTTTTTGCATTTTTGGAAGGGATTGGGTGCTTGGAACTGATCCTCCCATCTCACAATCTCTCCCACAGTACATACAAATAAAAAATCTCAAAAAAACAACAAATCTAACACTTAACCTCCCTAATCTATCCACAAAATTTGAGTTTTGGGTGAAAATGAAAGTGTAGGAGAGAAAAGAGAGAGAGAGAAGGAGAAAGATGCTATATGGTGAGACAAGAGTGTGGCACTCCCCGGCAACGGTGCCATTGTTGTGTTGTCTATGTAGTGTGAAAAATCCAGCAAATTCACACATGTGGAAAACCACAAGAAATGTGTGAATGATCTTTACCATGCTTGGTGATGGCACACGGATCACCTGCAGAGCAATCCTACAATCTACCAACAGATCTATGGCTAAAGCACAATCTAGAATGCTACAAATCAAAGCTACATTAATTTCTCACAAATAGGAAAAGTACACAAGCAAGATCATGTATGAAGAAGACACAAAATCCGAGTTAGAGAGAGAGTACAATCACAAGCAACATAGAATGAGATCCAAATTTGACATTATGACATTACAAATGCTTGATTCTTCATCAAAAATGAATGAGAATGATATATACATATATAGGAGAGCCAAAATTCGTGGTACTCCTTGTATTCAATGCATATCCCACACCTATTCAAGTGCAAACTAGTATTATCTTGACACCTAACTGCTTGCATGCATAGATTGCACCTAACTTCCACCTACTTTCTCCATAAGTCAAATTCTCAACTATGAGCCTACAAAACTACATGCATGTGTCCATTAGAGTATTTGCATGTCTTGCATGTCTCAATGTAAACTTAGGACACAATGCATTTATTATAGATCGAGTTTCTACAAGTCCATATTTGTCCAATTCTATGTGAAAATCTACATGCATGCCAATCTAGACATTGTCAACATTATTGCATGTCATACTAGACCAACTAGACTTTGTGCATGTCATTGGAATTTGATCTACCTAACCCAAACTCGCCCTATTCTACAAGGATCAATTCACATACCTTGGATATGTACAAAGTATTTACATGGGTAGGACCCCCCAAACATCAACAAATATAAGATAGATATGGTTTACAATTTTTAGCATGTAGCATAGGGTCCGAACGCTGGGAGCGTCAATCCGCCTTCACCTGCATAGCAAAAGGGAGAGAGGAGAGGAGGATAGACTCTCCTCTTGACCTTATACACTCGGATGTTCATTCATTTTTCACATGAATCAAATGGTGGAGCTCTTATGTATGTCACTTTTATTGATGATAAATCAAGATACTCTTGGGTTTATCTCTTGTCTAAGAAAAGTGAAGTTTTTAAGTCCTTTGTAAAGTTCAAAACTCTTGTGAAAAACCAACTTAATACTAGCTTGAAAGTATTAAGAAGTGATAATGGAGGGGAGTACATCTCCAATAGGATGAAAGAGTTTTGTGAAACTAATGGCATAAAGAGAGAGTTTACTTGTACATATACTCCATAGCAAAATGGAGTAGCTGAGAGAAAGAATAGGACACTATGTGAGTGTGTTAAAGCTATGAGATTAGATGCATCTCTTCCTATTTCATTTTGGGGAGAAGCTATTTTATGTGCAAACTTTCTTTGTAATAGAATGACTAATAGTGCCATTAAAGGACTTATACCTTATGAAGTATTTGTTGGCAAAAAGCCAAATCTTAGTGATTTGAAAGTTTTTGGATGTACTTGTTATGTACATATTCCTTAAGAAACAAGGAAAAAGAAAGATGCCACTTCTTTCAAAGGCATTTTTGTTGGTTATAGTGAAAGTAAGAAATCTTATAGGATATATGATCCTATTACAAAAAAAGTTGTTGCTAGTAGAGATGTACTTTTTGATGAATCTATCCAAGCCAAAGGAAACGTGACTTCAAACAACACTCAACTTTTCAAAGATCATGCTATGGTCGAGGAAGAGCTTCATGAAGATGAAGACCAAGTGGAACCTACTCCAAGTCCAAGGGTGCCAAGAAGATCAACAAGGACAAGGATTGAGCCATCAAGGCTCACTTATAGTGACAAAGGGGAGCAAAGGGAAGATTCTCAACTACTCAACTCTTATACTTTCTTGACTACTATGCTTGAAGAACCAACTAGTTTTGAGGAAGCAAACAAGTCTGAATATTGGAGGAAAGCTATGCAAGTAGAGTTTGATGCATTAATGGAAAATCAAACTTGAAAACTTGTTGATTTACCTTATGGAAAGAAGCCTCTTACTTGTAAATGGATATATAGATTCAAAAATATACTCAAGATGGTTCCATTCAATAGTACAAAGCTAGACTTGTCGAAAAAGGTTTTTTGCAAAGTCAAAGGCATAAATTATGATGAAACCTTTGCACCTGTTGCAAAGCTTGTGACTATTAGATTAATCATATGTCTTGCAACTTCTTTCAAATGGGAGATCTTCCAACTTGATGTGACAAATGCTTTCTTGAATGGATTTTTGGAAGAGGAAATCTACATGTGCCAACCCGAGGGCTTCATCAAAGATGGAGAAGAAGACAAGGTGTGTATCTTGAAGAAGAGTCTTTATGGACTCAAGCAAGCACCAAGAGCATGATACTCTAGGTTGCATTCCTATCTTATTTCCATTGGATTTGTTGTAAGTTTATATGAACCATCATTGTACTACAAATGTAATGATGGAAAGATCATTATCTTAGTTTATATGTTGATGACATTATACTCACAGGAGATGATCTAGTTGGCATCAAGAATGTAAAAGGTTCCTTGTCTAGTGAATTTAAGATGGTAGATCTAGGACTTCTTAAAGTTATACCTGGAATAGAAGTCACTAGAAGTAATGATTTTACCTTCATATGTCAATCTAAGTATGCTGGATCAATCTCAGCAAGATTTGGCATGATTGATTTTAAAGGAGTTGAAACTCCTATGGAACTAGGTGTAAAAGTTTCTAAGGAAAGTGAGGAAGCATTTTTTGAGGACATTACTACCTATAGAATGCTTATTGGTTCCTTGATATACTTAACCATCACTAGACCAGATCTTAGTTTTTGTGTTGGCAAGTTGAGTCTGTACATTCAAAGTCCATTAATATGTCATTGGAAAGGAGCAAAAAGGGTGTTAAGGTACATCTCGGCTACAAAAGACTTTGGCATAGTTTATGAAAGGACTAATATTTGTTTGAGAGCATATTCGGACTCAAGTTTTGCAGGTGACAAAATGGATAGAAGATCCATAAGTGCATTTACTACATTCTTATGTGGAGGATCTATATCTTGGCTTTCCAAAAAGCAAGATACCATCTCTCTTTCATCAATAGAATCCGAATATAAAGCTATGACAACAACAACAAAGGAGGTTCTTTGGCTTAAAAGGCTTTTGGAGGAGCTACATGTGATCAAGGATGAAGACATTCCATGCATATATTGTGATAATCAAGCAGCTCAACAACTTGCAAACAATCCAGTCTTCCATGCTCGAACAAAGCACATCGAGATTGCACATCATTTTGTGAGGGAGAAAGTGCAAGCAAAGGAGATCAAGCTTATTCATGTTCCATCATCAGATTGCATTGCTGATATACTCAGCAAGGCATTACCTAAAGATCCATTTATAAAATTAAGATTGGTCTTGGAGTTATAGATAGATCTATGTTAGATTTACCAAGCTAGATTTTTGAGGAGTGTCAAAAATGCAAAAATAAGCTTGGTAGAGGCCAAAAATCTTGTATATAGGATAGACACACGTGTGTGGAGCCTGTTCCCACATGTGAAACTAGTGTACCTTTCATGTACCATAATCATATATGTTGTACATATGATTTAATGCAAGCTCTAGTGGCTAAAACGGCCAAAAACTAGTTTTTTTAGAGATATGACACGTGGCACCAATCTAATGCAAATATTTTGAATAGGTGTCACATCCCATGTGTAGAGGACAGCTCACACATGTGGAAATAGCTAAAGTAGGCAAGTTTTTGCTTCTAGAAGATTTCCATGAAGATCTCCATATAGTAGAAAAATAGACCAAAAATGCCCAAAATGGAAAGTTTTGATCCAAGTGTCAAATTGCATGATGGTGACAAGGCATCCTCACACATGTGAGATCTGATGCATGATCAGTACCTCGATCTCCAAAAGTGTATATATAGAGGCTTATTTGGCCATAATCAATGTGAGACACCAATCTTGGTTTTGGAAGCAATTTTGAGTGATTCTCTCTATTTGTCTACATTTGTTTTGATTGTTTTGAGGTTCTATCAATGTGTACTTGATTTTCAGGTTGGAGTCCGTACTCAGACAGTGTTTCACACGTGTGAAACCAAAAAGTACACCTACCTTCAATTAATGATTGTTCTTGTTAGGATTTTGTGTCTAGAATTGATCTAGATTGATCTTAATCTCAAGTAGATTGATAGATCAAGTAATATGACAACCAATCTCTCTTGAGGATCAGATTAGGATACACTCTTGGTCCTTTTTGTACTTTCTTCACAACACCTTCATGCTTATAATCTCATGATAGTTTGCAAAAAATGAGACACTATTTTGGAATTCATTATGTTGCTCAATTTACCATTTTGGAAAGCGAAAAGTGCGACACAATGAACCTTCGCATTTTTCGCTCATACATTTTTTGCTCATGCATTTTTTCGCTCATATATTTTTCTCTCATATATTTTTTGCTCATACATTTTTTCACTCATTTGTTGTAACAAAAAAAACAATAGTCTTTGCTACCAATATCATATACATTGTTTCATAGATTGTGTATATTATTTATTTTCGCAGTTCAATACTCATAAATATTGAACTGAACTTTTGCAAACTGAGCGAAGCATCTGTGTATTTTCATTTTTAGGACTAGATACTTTATTGTTGAGTCTGTACCTTCAAAAGCAAGGACACACTTTCATTAAATACTTGTCTAATCCGCCGATATATCATTAATATACCAAAAACCTCAAACACTTTTGTTTTTTTTTGCTACCTCTTTTCCATCACTCTTGCTTTTTGATTTCGTGAACTTTTAAATAAGCTCTCTTCTGCCATAGTTTACCATTACTATCGTCATGGCGATTGTGTTCAAAACGCATCCAAAACTAGTCTTACCAGTTTTGCAGCCATCAGCCATACAAGCACAGATTGAATGACTCCTTCAATTCGATCCATCAGTAATTCTTACAAATGTGTGCCACGAGCTAATTCGAAATCTGAGCGAGACAGAGGAAGGACATATTTTCACTATTGTCCAAAATTAAAAGATTGTTATCATAGAGAAATTTTTTTGTATCCTTTGCTCTAGATCTTATCCTCAATTGGTTGATCTTCTCAAGGGAGGTAAACGACTTTAACTTATGATAGCATTCCAAGCATAAAATCACAATTCTAATGAGGCAATCTCAAGCAAATTGCTAGAATGGAAATCTCTCAACAACTTCTCATTAGATTTGGTAATCTCTTTATATATCAAGTACATGAATGGCCTGTATATTGGTTCAGTAGATATTCACACGTGTGGGGAGTGCCACATCATGTAGATGACCAATAGGAGCAAGATATGCCCATAGATCAAAGTTGACTTATCCTACTAGCTAGAATCCAAATGCTAGTCTCCTCAAAAATTGGGAATGTTCCCTATAAAATAGGATCTAGGAGAATGTGCACATCTTATCTAGTACATCCAGATCCACATGTGTGAACAACATCTTGACATGTGGGAGCATTTACTCATTCACATGGAAGTACAAGCTAATTACAAGGAGATTTACCAAAATGACTCACCAACTTGTGTAGATTGATCTAAAATGAATCTAACTTTATAGAAGTACATGTTCTACTTCCTTTTACACGTGGAAATAGGCTCCACACGTGTATGAATCTAGATCTCAAGATTAACATATACATTAAGTTAGAAGTGACAATTTTAACACTTGCTCTCAATTCTAACTTGGTAAATCTAATGTACATCTATTCACAGTTCCAAGAAAATTTGAACTTGAAAAGTGGATCTTTAACCAAAGGCTTGGTTAAGATATTAGCTATGCACTCGGGTGATGGCACATGATGAAGTTGTACCTCCTTGGATTGCACCTTCTCCCTCACAAAGTGATGAGCTATCTCAACATGCTTTGTTCTAGCTATCTCAATATGAATGTAGGATTTGTAGCAATTTGTTGAGATGCTTGATTATCACAATAGATGCAAGGGATCTCCTCTACCTTCATCACTTGAATCTCCTCCAAAAGTCTTCTTAGCCAAAGGAGTTCTTTTGTTGTTCAAGTTATGGCGTTGTACTTGTTGGAATTCTATGCTCAAGCCCAATTCCATTAGGTAATGAGCATCCTGAAAAATCTGTATATACTTATTCTTAGAAAACACAAAAAATTATGAAGGCTCGAATTTCCAGCAAAGGATCGAATTTTTTTCGACCCAAGCATATTTTTTGACCCTATGTCATTCTTGTCAAAGAGAGGTTTTTCGACCCTGGGTCGGGTCGGATCGGTTCTAATTTTTTTGGACACCTTCAACTCTGGATTGAATCAGATCAGATCTAATTTATTCGGGCGTCTTTGACCCTGGATCGGATCGGATCGGGTCTAAGAAATCTGACCCTTTGTAAAATTTTGAACCTTTGCAAAATTTCAACCCTTTGTAAAATTTTGACTCTTAGTTCATTTTTTGATACCCAAAAGTTATAATTTTTCGATACGGTATTGACTCGGAAAATTCATAATTTTCTGAGTCATTGTAATTTTTCGGGTCTTTGTAAATTTTTGATACTATCAAAAATCTGACCCACGTCACGACATTGATAGTCCGCCTACCTCTATATAGACATTCATTGTAAAATGATGGCTACCTACTGCAGGACAAATGTACTTAATTAAGTAGGTCAATATAAGCTTTCAATGTACTGATCATTTGACTTTCAATCATCAAGGAAGATCTACTAAAGTTAGAGCCATTAGAGGAGTTCTAAATCCAAAAAAGACCCCTTGTAAAGATTTTTTTTATATTTTTTTCTCAATTTTTTCTTACACATGGACCAATCAAAATACTCAAATTTGAAATCTATGTAACGTAACTTTTTGAGTCCACATTTTGATTCCACACTAAAAATGGCATAAGTTTTTAGTGGTAAGTCCGAATTTAGCAAAATTTAGTGCATTGGAAAGCGCTCAACAAGGGCTTTCCAATGATATCTTACATGACATACTTTTGAAGTACGATTAAAAAGTTATGGCAAGTCAAAAGTATTAGTGCTATAATATTTTAATAATATAAACTACATCTTGCACGAATTCTTAAAGGGTCTTTTTGGATCTCAAAACTCCTCTAATGTCTAATCAAGTATCATCCTACAGGCATTATGCTGTGAATAGTCAAGTAGTTTGTAGTTTTTGAATTAGTATGTTAGTCATCAACGAACTCAACTGAAGACTGTTTAGCCCAGCTTCAAGCATTGTACTTAGTTTTGATTATTATCAGAGTGCATTTTTGTGTTTCACTACTATTCTATTCTATTTGCACATTGTAGTTATTCGATCCATCTTGAACTTTGCTCTTGCTGGTAACTGCCACACTTCCGATCCACCATAGCTACCCTCACCACTTCCGCTGCTAATCTCGAGTTTTTTTTCGACAGGGTATCAGAGAAGGTGGCTCAATAATCTACATATTCATTGCAGGTTATCAGTCTCGTCTCTACCGAGACCTCATATCAGCAAGTGCGCAACCAACAGTATCTCGTTATTGTTGTTTCTACCAATGATACACCAGAATGGATTCTATTTCTAGTTCTTCTCTGATTGACAAGCTCGATGGAGAGATTTACCATCTCTGGAAGTTCAAGATGAAGGTCGTTCTATTGGCCAAGGAACTATGGGACTTAGTTGATGATACTAGAGGCTAATGCAGCTAGCATCACCAAATTGAGGCAACGAGATGACAAGGCATTTGTCTTAATCACTCTGAATATCAGAGGCTCCCAGATCAGTCATACCTGATATGCACAAACTTCTCAGGATGCCTGGGACATCCTAGTAACACTCTATGACATCTGAGATGTCACTTCCAAACTACATTTGAGAAAGAAATTCTTCACTCTCAAAATGTCTGATGCAGACTATTTCCAGCCATCTCAATACATTCAAAAACTTTATGGAGCAGATGACTACAACAAGATTGAATATTAAAGATTTAGATGCAGTAATGACTCTTTTATCGAGTCACTCTGATGCCTATGAAACATGGGTCATGGCTATTTCGACCCAACAACAACTTACTGTTTCAAGAGTTATTTCAATGCTATTACAAGAGGAGATCATAAGAAATGCATCATCCTCAAGCTCAAGATTGGATTCCCTTGCTCTATACAAACAAAAATCAGAAAAATCAAAAGAGATCTCCAAAGTCAGTTTTTTGAACGTGACTTTATGGCGAGCTTTTTGTGACGAGCTTTTTGGGCGAGCCTTGTTGCGATAAGAGTGAGCTTTTTGGCATTTATCCTGATATCATTTCAAGTGCATTACAAATTAAAGATGTATGCCAATGATATTTGGCCAAGTGTGAATGATTGTTAATGAATGGAGGTGGTACAATGGCATACTCATGAAATTCTGATTTTTTAAAAATTTAAACAGAGGTATAGAAATTACAACTACAAGTTGTCCAAATAAATTAGCTGGCTGTGCTCCCCAACAACCGTCACCAAAAATAAAAATATGTTGTTTTATACTAATTATAGAAAACATGATTTATGCATTGTCAAATGTGTCGATCCCACAAAAATAACACCCAAGAGCAGGAATCTGTCACTACGATGTACTTAAGGACATGTCAATAATATATAGTAGAATGGGTAAATGATCAAGGTATAGGGGTTTAAGGTTCAGGGTAGTTAAGCCTCACACGACAAGTGACAACTAGAATCAAAAGTCCAACTTCATTTTAATTATGCATTTTGTGCAATATATGATTTTGCTGATATAATGAATTATTCATTTTCTTCAACATAATTTCACCAGGCAAATCTATGTATTGTATTATTCATGTAGAGCATTAACTATTGCACAAATAAATTTCATTCAACAGAGAGCAACAAGTGTGAATGACTTCATAAGTTAAAGTGGTGAATTTGTAAGCCATTATCCAAGTGCTAGAGTGGACCCCTGTGCAAGTTGTAATTGTTACCGAGCTGCTAGTAAAACACATATGACTGACTGTTATGCGTAGAAAGTGGCACATACCCTAACTGCTTCAAAGTCGAAATAGATCCGTCGATCCAAGGTCGAATGGTGTTTTGATCTTTGGATTGGGTTGAAGGGTTAGATTGAATCACCTCCTTGCAGGGCCAAAATGTAGAGTCAAAATAATTTGGAGATCGATTTACAATATCAGTTCAGTTGTGTCTTCTATTAGGTGATGAGTAGGGTCTTGATTCAAAGGATATAAACTGCCGTTGAAGTTCAATTTAAATGGTGGTTGACGTTCACTAATGGGTCGGTTGAAAAGTGGAGTGGGATGACTTGTAGAAGAATGACTGATTTTCAACAATTGGACATGCCCTTATGTGAATCCCTTTGAAGACATGCCTTTAAAGAAAGTCTGAATCCCTTAAGCATGCATTTATTTATCCAAATTTTTGGTCATGACTAAGCACAAGGACAATACTACACTATGATGCTACTTGTTTACCCAAATTTTTGGTCGTGACTATGCACAAGGACAATACTACAATATGATGCTACTTATTTTCCAAGGGCAATCATGGTGCAAAAAATATCAATCGGACCTATATTCAGCAAGACAAGACAATGTATTTTAGGACCTCATGCAACTAAGATTGTTTCAAACACAACTGTAGAGCCTTATTTATGGTAACCATGAATTTGCCACAACAGTTCTCAACAAGCTTTTCTAAGCATATCTAAAATTGTTCTGTTTGAAGCTTTGATTCATTTTTTAAAGATTCAATACACATATTCGAAAATCCCAAACTCTTATAATTTTACTAAAGAGTCTTGTTATAGCAATAAACAATCTCATCAATAGAAATTTTATAGCTTTGACCAATATAGGCAATCTATGGAAAGTTGAAATTTACTTTGTCTATCTAGCTTTGTCAAATCAACAAACGACCTTTGCCACAATTATACATCCACAAAAGCACTAGAGCTAAACAAATTTAGTTGACTCAATGTTGCTAGAAAAAATGAAATATCCTCACTAGGAAAGTTTTGTTGCAAATAAAAGCAAGTCACATCCATATGCTATGAACACAACAAAACAAAACCGTCGAAATGTTGTTCAATAATTCTTCTAAAAGTCCAACAAAAACAAAAGTCAATCAACATATTTGTGCTTGCTGAAACAAGAGAAATCTAGATTATTTTTTTCTATATTTAGTTTGAAAACTTATAAGTAAATGTTGTTGTATTGAAATAGACACCTGTTTTTAAGACAAACAAATAGGCCTATTTCTAGGCATTTGAACTATGCAAATTGTGTAAATTGCTTGATAACATAGAATCATCGATTATAGATATCATTAACCATCATGTAGGCACAAAAAAACAACTTTGTCCAAGATAAAATAAACAAGAAAGGAAAAAAGGGAGGCCTTTGACATTGAATTTAGAATGAAATTTGAGATATCATTCAAGGTCACATAAGACCACGCCGATGGTCCCATGGATTGTTACAGAATACTACATCAAATGTAAGTACATATTTAAAAGGCCATTCATATTTTAGTCACAAATTATCCAAATGTTGCTTGAACTAGTGACAATAATTAACAAACATGTCCCATGCAAGTTTTTGTGGCCAGACTACTAATATGCCATCATATACACATTGGTATATGTGACTTTCTCAAGGGTAAGTCCTCCCACGATGAAGGGCCTGGAATACCTCTGCCTCTCTTAAAATAGGTTGATGAATGAACATATTGCTTTGCTGATCCAAGCCCATGATCCTCAAATATACAAAATAAAGGTGCTTGCAAGCCATGTAGGACCCGTAGTCCTACCTCTAGAGAACTATTTGTCTCAACTTCAAAAATTTCATGCTGGCCATCCTTAACAATTTTCTCTGTAAGTACAATCCTCCCCAATAGCTTTGCTAGAATGCTTGATCCACTCTTGGACAATATCACGATAATTGCACTTGACATGGTGGCATCAGATTTTATCTCTTGTTCCATTGTAACAGCATGGCGACAAAGGAGAGGACTATCTAGCCCAATTGTAGTTGCATTTGACATTTTTTTTTACTCCAAATGGTGGCGTGCCCATATGAAAAATATGATCATCACACTCATCGTCTGCATCACTACCATCTAGTCTATTGTTTGGGAAGGCCCACTTTGCATTGACATGTCTTTCATTTGCCTCTGGTCACTTCTCTCATGTATCACAACATAGTGAGCTGATAATGAAGACAACATTGAAGCTTTCGAAGGTATATGCAGTTCCCAAGGTACTCTTCAAGTAACCCTTGCTGACAATAGCTTTGCCATCATTTAGGGGGATTGTAACAATGCCAGTGATACTCACTGGAAACTCAATTGTTGCATTCATCATACCTATCACTCATCCAACAAGGTTTGTGGATTAGGTTACAGTTCATGCTACTTGGTTTTAATGAAAAGTTTAAGTCCTAGGTGGGCCTTGGATAGTCCAAACTTTGAATGCCTAACTAATTTGTGTGATCACTTTGGTACTTCAATCTCAACTATAGAAAAAACTCCATATTGTAGAGATTTGAGTGGCAATATATTGTGAAGATATGAGTGACAAACGTGGACTTTAGGGTTGATAGTTTACATCAAAGAACTTTCATAGAGCACAAAAAAATAGTGGACAAGTCTCCTAGATCATAGAGGAGGACTATCATTTGTGGTTGTTTTGGCCGATTGATTGTTTTCCTACTAGGTGACTATTAATTCCCCATCCCATTCTCTACACGAGTCTTGTTGCGATGTTGGAATAACGATAGGACAATCTCCATGCAAATTCTGTTAGATTTTTAGAATAATGGCAAGTGCTATTTGTTTTGTCATTATAGGACCTCTCAAGCGATTATTAAAACTTGAGCTAGAAGCCACTACAAACAAGGAAGCCAAGCTAGTCAAGAAAGCCAATCCCTTATTTTAATACTTAGTAATAAATTAATAAAACAATCATCCCTTGTAAAGTAGCCTATGAAAGATGAGATTCTGTCTTTAGTTGACAATGTGACCAAACTCAATAAGATTAGGCCAATGATCGTAGGTCAACAATTTGAAGATCAAGCATAAACAACATTGACATGATCAACTATAATAGTTGATCTTAAGAACATTAGTGTAGAACATGTGGAAACTAATTGAACACATATAAGCAGAGGATGTAAAACAAAAGACAATGATGAGGTTAAAAGCAGATAAACAAATATATAGACTTCTCGTTAGTATGTGCATGTAGAGTTTAGAGAAGTAATTTCATAGTCGATATTTCCACAATTTTCAAAACATTTTATTGTCTGTTGAAAACCCGTGTTACAAACTAGTTATAGTCCTAAGCCATGTTAACTGAGCCAGAAAAATAAAAAATAAGATGTTGAAGAATTGGGGGTGATAATACTTTCTATAACTTTTTGGATTAAATGGCTCTATCTTTATATATTCTGATTGAATTCACTAGAGAAATAAACCATTAGCTTGATTGTAATCTCACCATAATTGGAAAATTGCAAAATAGTAAAAATTAAGGTGTTCATATTGCAATTTCAAAGGACTTTGAGAGCCAAATATATCAATGTAATTTTGTCGACTAAAAAATGCTATCTATTTGTGTATACAAATGCACACCATGCCATACGTTCCACAAGTATCAAATAAATGCCAAAATAGCATTAGTCATGTATTCCAAGCTAGTACAGTCAGTGTAAATCCAAATCAAAAGTGTTTGTATTTTGTTGCATTTATTAGCTAGTGAATTCCTGCAAAAGTAGAACCCATCGAGCAATTTGTCCTGATAAATCTGGTTTATTCACGAGATACTTTAGAGCATAGTGATCAACATAAAAAATAAAAGCATATACTAGCAAATAATATCGAAATTTCTTAACAGTAAAAATCATTCCGAGTGCTTCCCTTTCTATAGTCGAATAATTCTTCTCCGAGGCACTTAGCTGTCAACTTGCATAGTATATGAGATGATCTTTCTTTTGATCGTCCTTCTGGCTCAGATAGACACCAATAGCAAACGCGGAAATATCAACATAACTATGAGATAAAATAGCCCAGTTGGGTGGCCTCAGAATAGGAGCATTGATCAACCTCTGCTTAAGTTCTTCGAAAGCTTTTTGCTATTCATTCGTCCACAAGTATTCCACTTGTTTTTTGAGTAGATGCGTAAGAGCAACAACAATAGAGGCATGATTATGGATAAATCTCCGATAATAGCCGACAAGTTCTAAAAAAACTCTTAGTTCATGTAGATTTGTTGGTATCAGGAGGTTCTTTATAAGCTTGATTTTATTTTTATCGACCTCTATTCCTCTGTTTGATATTCTGTGTCCAAAAATTCCTTCTTTTATACCGAAAAAATATTTTTCTGGGTGAAGCGATAAACAAGTATCTCAACACCATTGCAATCTAAGTTTCAGCTTCTGTAGATGTGTTTTTATATCACTATAAACACATAAATCATCAATGAAAATTTCAAGAAAAGTTCTTAGGAAGGCAGCAAAAATTAACATCATAATTCACTGAAAAGTCGCTGGTGCATTGCAAAGACCAAAGGGCATTTTGTTGTAGGCATAAGTGCCCCAATCTATAGTAAGCGTAGTCTTTGAACGATCCTCTTTTATCACTCCAACCTGATTATAACCAGAGAAACCGTCATAGAAACTATAACGCTCTTGACCAGCAACTTGATCTAAGATAAAATCAATGAAGGATAAAGAATGATGATCCTTCCTTGTTGTGACAACATTGAGCTTTTGGAAATCCTGACATATTCGTATTTTGCCAGTCTTCTTCTTTGGAACAACAACAATGGGAGACACCCATTCGCTACTTAAGACGAGATAAATAATACCTGTCTTAAGGTGCTTGTTGAGTTCGTCTTTCACCATGAGGAAGTACTTTGGATTGAGATGATACTGTCCCTGTCGAACAGATACAACATCTTTTTTAAGATCAATACGATGCTCTCTGAATTCTGTAGGTATTCCTTTCAAATCATCGAGAGTGACCAAGCAAATACATCTTGGTACTCCTTCAACAATTCTGTGAATTCAGCTAATTCCGTCTCTCCAAGTGACTTTGAGACATGCACAAATCTACCAGGTGCAAGTTCAATTAGTTCAGTAGAATCTGGTAGAATGATATCTTCTGTCATACTGGCCTTGGTATGGCCATGAAACATCTATGGAGTCAACCATGTGCGAAATTTATGGCCATACCAAGGCCAGTATGACTGAAGGTATCATCTTACCAGATTCTACTGAACTGATTAAACTTGCACCTGGCAGATTTGTGCATGTTTCAAAGTCACTTGGAGAATCTGAGTTGGCGGAATTCATTGAACTATTAAAGGAGTATCAAGATGTTTTTGCCTGGTCGCTCGACGATTTGAAGGGTATTTCTGCAGAATTCGGAGAGCACCGAATTGATCTGAAGGAAGATGCTGTACTTGTGCGACATAAACAATATCGTCTCAATCCTAAATACTCTCTAATGGTCAAGGACAAACTTAACAAACACCTTAAGGCAGGTATAATCTATCCCGTCTTAAGTAGTGAATGGGTTTCACCCATTGTTGTCGTCTCGAAGGAGAAGACTGGCAAAATACGAATGTGTCAGGATTTCCGAAAACTCAATGCTGCCACCAAGAAAGACCATCATCCTTTGCCTTTTACTGATTCCATCCTAGATCAGGTTGCTGGTCAAGAGCGTTACAGTTTCTGTGACGGCTTTTCTAGATATAATCAGGTGGGAGTGCAAAAGGAGGATCGCTCAAATACCACATTCACGATGGATTGGGGCACTTATGCCTACAACAAAATGCCCTTTGGTCTTTGTAACGCTCCAACAACTTTTCAGCGAATCATGATGTTAATTTTCACTGCCTTCCTGAGAACTTTTCTCAAAATATTTATTGATGATTTTTGTGTGTACAGTGATATAAAGACACACCTGCAGAAGCTGGAATTAACATTGCAACGGTGTTGAGATACTAGTTTATCTCTTCATCCAGAGAAATGAATTTTTGGTATGAAAGAAGGAACATTGCTCGGACACAAAATATCTAACAGAGGAATAGAAGTCGACAAAGATAAATTTGAGCTTATAAAGAACCTCCTGATACCAACCAATTTGCGTGAACTAAGAGCTTTCTTAGGACATGTTGATTATTATAGGAGATTTATTCAAAATCATGCTTCTATTGCTGCCTCTCTTACACATCTACTAAAGAAACAAGTGGAATACTTGTGGACGAATGAACAGTAGAAAGCATTTGAAGATCTTAAGCAAAGGTTGATCAATGCTCCTATTCTGAGACCACCCAACTGGGCTATTTTATTTCACAATTATGTGGATGTTTCTGCATTTGCTATTGGCATCTGTCTAAGCCAGAAGGACGACCAGAAGAAGGATCATCCCATCTACTATGCAAGTCGACAGTTCAGTCCATCGCAGAAAAATTATTCGGCTATAGAAAGGGAAGCACTTGGCATGATTTTCACTATTAAAAAATTTCGACATTATTTTATTTTTCATGTGGATCATTATGCTCTTAAGTATCTTGTAAATGAACCAGATCTATCAAGACGAATTGTTCGATGGGTTCTACTTCTGCAAGAATTCATGTATCAAGTAGAGCTTTGTCAAGGAAAGTATCATACAAATGCTGATTATCTATCGCGACTCAGCACTGGAAAAATTGAAGATCCTATCAATGATGATTTTTCAGACGAACATTTATGCGAGATTTCATCTACAAATTCGTTATATTCTGATATCATTACTTATCTCAAGGATCAGAGATATCCGGATGGTTATGATTTGGAGCAAAAGACAGTTTTTCAATATAAGATAGCACCTTATACAATTATTAACAATATTCTGTACAAGCTTGGTGCAGATCATCATCTTCGAAGA
Source organism: Diphasiastrum complanatum (assembly GCA_029204225.1). NCBI lineage: Eukaryota > Viridiplantae > Streptophyta > Lycopodiopsida > Lycopodiales > Lycopodiaceae > Diphasiastrum > Diphasiastrum complanatum. The sequence goes on from CM055106.1 coordinate 47,724,899, forward strand.
TGTCTCGAATCCGAAGACATTAAAAAGGTCGTTAAAGCCTTACACTCAGAAGATGTTGGTGGACATTTTGCTTTGAAGAACACAGTTAATAAATTATTGATTGCCAAGTATTGGTGGCCAACAATGTTCAAGGATGTATCAAACTTTATTCGTTCATGTGCTCCATGCCAAAGATCTGGTAAGCCTACAAAATCAATGAATTGGCCGTTGACACCAATCCTTCCTCTTGCACCATTCGAGAAGTGGGGAATTGACTTTGTCAGTCCAATTATACCTGTTACCCGACATACGAAATGTCAATATATTCTAGTTGCAACGGATTATGCTACAAAGAACGTGGAAGCAGAGGCGACAAAAAGAAATGATGCAAAAACTGTCGCGACGTTCTTATTCAAAAATATTATCACCATATATGGTTGTCCACTCGAACCAGTAAGTGACCGAGGTACACATTTTTTAAATGACACTATACAGTTGCTGACAACTTATTTCCTTATCAAACACAGAAAAACTACACCGTATAATCCAAAAGCAAACGGGTTAACAGAAAGAGCTAATGGAATTTTATGTAAGATCTTGACTAAAATTACTATTGCACATGCAACAGATTGGGATCAGAAACTACCATCAGTTCTTTGGGCTTATCGTAATACAGAGAAAATCACGACAAAACAAACATCATATTTTCTGACATATGGTATGCATCCTATTTTGCCAATTGAATTTGAGGTCAAAACTTTTCGTATCCAAGCTCAACGAACAAATGCAGACTCTATAGACGAAACGTTGACTAATATTGAAGAACTAGTTGAAGCTCGTGAGTCTTCACAAAAATTAACGAACGAAATCCAGGAACAAAGAAAGAAGAAATATGACAGTCATATAAAAAAATGTGATCTTAAAGCTGATGATTATGCGCTGATATATGATTCCCAGGAAAACTCCATATGCGATGGCTTGGACCTTTTAAAGTCATAGAGGTGTTTGACAATGGTTCTATGCAACTTCAATCACTTGAAGAGGAACTGTTACCTACATGTATTAATGGGTCCAAACTAAAAAAATACTACCTTTGACCAGATTTTTATTTATTTATTTTTATTCTTATTATTTTCTAGTATTTTTCTGATAATGTTCGCGACTTTTTTTTTCTTTTCTAGAAAATTTTCTAGAAATTTTCGTGAACTTTTCTACCACTGTTCACCATTTGTTCAAATTGTTTCGTGAATTTTTCGAGATTTTTTCTTGTCTTCTCTCAAATTTTTTAAGTTATTTTTCAAAGTATTTTCTAGAACTTTTCGAGAAACTTTTGCGACACTCTAACTGTGAACTGAAACTTGTCATTTTTTTTTTTCGAGAATTTTTCTAGAATTTTTCTAGCATTTTTTTTTCTCCAATTTTTTGAGAAATTTTCTAGGATGACACTTAACATTTTCAAGAATTTTTCTTGAAGTTCTATATCATTTTCTAGAATCTCTCAAGAATGTTTCACAAAACATTCTAGAAACTTTCTAGTATCTTTCAAGAATCTATCTACCTACTTTTTACATCCCTCTATTAAAGATGATGGCTACGTGATCCTCATTATTCACACGTGTGTACGCTCACATATCAAAACCGATATTATTTCTCCTTAATTTATTTAAAATGGTCTTCCGTCATTAAAGATTGGTCTGTCAAATCATAGTTTCAAACACTGACCCATGCACGTACTCCATAAATGGAAGTGCCAGATGTCAAGTCACCATGCCACATCATCATCCCTTCCACACCGCTACTGCATATCAGAGTTATTTCTCATTTTTCTTCCTTACACTTTCTGCCTGCGATTTTATGCTTTCCTACGCACATTCTCTTTGCGATCAAAGCATTCATTTGCGACCTATTGCGATCTACGAGCTTTCGTGAAAAAATTCGAACAATGGCTTCTGGATCCAGTTCAAGCTCTAACATCATCTGGAAAGTATGCGCAGGAATCCGCCTGGCATCCATCCAGTCCTTTTTGGATCGATGCAGGTTGGATAATTTGAAAGTGGACCCCTCCATCATCCTCTCCGAAGTCAGTACGGAGTTTGTCAACTTCATTCATTCCATTTCGGAGGTGGACTTCAAAGTCCATGTGCGAGGCAAATTCTTCACTATCTTTGAAGACTTGTTCTGCACAGCCCTTGGATTACCGATGGATGAAAAGATGATCTCAACAAATAAGAATTCGGTGGATGAAGTTGTCCACTTCCTTACCAGTTGCTTCGTACCCATGAAGGGGTACAAGATCTTCATGATTCGTGATACCACATTGAAAATGTTTTGTAAATATGCGAACCAAGTACTCTTTTTGACGGATGCTGATGCAACGATTTCAGTGCAAAATTTTGGTTACATCATAGACGCACTTGCGAGAAATCCGATTTGTTTCGGCACTATTACATATAATGCATTTTTGCGCTAGATCAAGCACCAAAAATTTTCTGGAGTTGGAGCACATGTCTCTCGGCTATGTGCCCATTTCGACATTTTGAACGAGCAAGAAAAAACATTGTTGACAGGAAGGATGTTGGCCCCCAAGCCAATTGATCTTTCCGGCCTCATTACCCAAATTGCACCAGTCGTCGAAGTAGCAGCTACCACTGCTATGGACATTGATGCTGCACCATCCCAGTCGGAACCAGATCCAACTGTGGCAATCGAGACTGATGGAACTGCTACTGCTGCTGATTCTTCACAACACGCATCTGCTTCCACATCTCAGAAGCAACCGAGGACCTCCTCCTCTAACGATGATGCAACTCAGTCTAATACCTCAGACAAAAGACAAATAACTGCTGAAGGAGACACTGGGGCACCTGTGGCAGATGAAGAACAACCAGATGACCAGTCCCAGTGGTTTCGCACTATGACCGAGAAAGCCAAAAACCTAGTGGCTGAAGTGTATGAGTTGGACAAGTACCATCAGCAACTTACGATGGAATTTGTCAACTCAGAAAGAAGATGCCAAGAGAATCTCAAGGCATCTTTCGAGAAGATTGATTCACTCGAATCAGACAACACGAAGCTGATTGAACGAAATTGTTCTCTCAACACACAGCTTCAAACCTTAATAAAGGAATTTGATTCTTTAAAACAGATCAATAAGACGATTGAGTCCAAGTCTGATAATTATGATACTCAAAATGATTCTTTAAAGCAGCAACTGACAGCTGCAAATCAACATAATGTCACGCTCCAGAAATATTTCCAAGAGGAGCGAATGAGAAGACTTAAGACAGAAGCTGCTCTCTCGGTATGCTCCAATGTAGGGTCTGTTAAAGTCGACCTCACGAAGCTAAAATAGCTCCAAGATCAGATGCTTGACAATTTTTGAGTTGAGTTCCTGCAACCACTCAAGGATTTGAAGGCTCTTGTCGAGGAAGAATTGGCGGAGGTAAGGGAGTTTTTGAGTGAAGCTACCCCATCTTGCAGCGGACCAGATGCACACGACAAGTACCTTAAGGCCCTACTCAGAATTGATGACCTTATACAGCAAATTCCATCTATGCCTACCTGCACCGGAGCCTCAGACCATCTGAAAGCAGTCACAAAGATTGACAAGCTTGAACAGGAGATGTCAGATCTCCAACAACAAATGGAAGATCAGAAGCTGGCCGCTGAGTTGCAAACTCAGGACTTGGCAACTGCATCTACACAGCCAAAACGAATGTCACAGAATCAGTTGAAGGTATGTGCTGACAGATTTCGTGCATTTGTTGAATGCTTCTGGAAATGGTGTCCACCTGCTTTTAACATTGAATTACAATGGTGTATGGATTATATGATGCTACCAGGCGCAGTAGGCATCGCCTTCAACGATTGGAAGCGACCATGGGAGAAGGAAGACTTTCTCTGGTTAATGGCCCTAGCTTTCTATCGAACAGAAAGGATGTCTTTGCTGGGGCATAATCCAGGAAAGTTTAAAGTCCTACCTTTCAGGTCAGCAGAGTTATACGTAGGCTCTTGAATACATTCGCATCAAAGAATTTCAATTTTTGCAGAATGAAGACAATAAGCAACATTTTTGGAAGCAAAAGTCGTAGTTTCAATTATACAAACCCAAAGCTATTGCGGATTTAGGCGCATTCGATGACGCAGGGTTGCTAACCAGCATTAATATGGCATATCCAGACTTATCCAGTCTATATGTGGATTGGGAGCGGAACCTTGCAGACTATTTTGTTGAGATTCGACGTAATCTGCAGGATAGAAGAAAGTCATATTTTGGCAATTTGGTACCTTTACGACAAAGACGTTGTTTTTTGTTCAGAATCTTTATGTTAAAAGCAATTTTATTAGATTATCAGCTCAAAACTGTGAAGAAATCACTCTACGAAGTGATTCAGACGAAGATACAAAGTTGACTCATGAGTTGTTCGATGGAACATTACTTCCTGTTAAACTAGAAGAATTCGGCAACCTCCCAGTTGGCCAATATATAAAATCCAAAGAAGATTTGTTGTTGATCGAAGCTCAACAGAACTTGGAGCTAGCTTAGAAACTATATGAAGAATTGAATAATTTATAAATATTATTCATGTCTTTGTCGTGCTGATGCATGTCTGTGCTACCGAAGCTAGATCTTTGCAGTTTGAAGATGTTTTGAAGTTTGATTCCAATTTTCTTCAAACAATTTCAACTCAAAATCAACCTACTCAATGCAACAACAAGACACAAATTCTCCGAAGAAATATCTAAAGGACAAATCATATAAAGAAATATTTTTTTTTGCCTCAATGAAAATCAGACGATCGAGAATGTTCCTTGAATAATCCTCGAAATAACGATGATATGTTCACGAGGACATTTCACATTTGAGGGGATATGTGATGCCACGTAAATGTCAAAAATTGAATTCAACGTAAATATGGCATAATATACTTGAAAATGAAGATATGAGCTGGTTAAGTATAAATCATGAAGAGGCCTAAGGCCTTTTTTGGAGAATATATCTCCTAGGTACTTGCCTTATAGATTAAGGGCTAGACCTTTAATAGGAAAAGACATTGCCTTGGATAACCCTTAACTAGTTTGTCCATACGAAACAACTAGTTATGAAAAGACATGTTAAACTAGAGTAACTTTAATTCATAGTTAAGTATACCTCTTATGGTATAGTTGAATGTATTTTCAATTTAAATCTTAACTAGACCCTTTCGCAGGAGCGACGTACCTATTGTTTAAGAGGTGTGTTTGTTCGCCCCGTAGAACATATATTGATCTCACACTTCAGTCTCAATCATCGAGAGAGAAGAGTTTATGCTTATGTAAGAGATTGAAGAAGTGAATAGAGTTCTATGAGTTATTCTCCCTTATCTCTGTTCTCCGCACTGTTGAGTGTGAGTGATCTTGAGTCTGCTAACAATCTCTAACACATTTCATGAATTACTCTCTCATCAGACAGACGCTCTAGTGCATTACAGTCGTTTGCTGTGTTTTCGTAAAGCATGCTCTAAAGAACTGTCTTAAAATCATCTTGTTTGTTTGTCGCAAATACTTTCTTTTCGACATTTGAACAATGACTATCTTTGTGCAGTCTAGCACGATCATTGAATTAAGTAGTATGTATACAAAGGAGATGACAGTCCATGTTTGAAGAATTGAGTCTCTAATCTGTTTTCCTGATTGGCCTTGACATAAGTTTCTAACGTGCTCGAAAACCATTCATACTCTTTAACCATTAAGTTGGACTTTAGCTGTTGAGGACTATTGTCTAGGATCGAATAGTTCGTGAACTCGATTAATTAATTGTCTGCGCAGTCGCGAATACATCGAACAATTCCCCATTCTCTGTTGACACCTTAGTCAGCCAAAGTGTAGTCTGCTATACTACTCTGATAACATTTCATTTGTAGAACGCGCTTCCTTCAATTCGATAGAGGCCAGATTGTTGTTCTGAATTCATTCACATTACCCATTCCAAATATAAGTAATATTGGTTACTTTTTAATGTCTGTCGACAACCAGAATAACATTCAAAACCACCTATCATAATTACCCCAGAAACATAACTTTCTAACACTGTCCTCTGTGGGAACGATACTTTTCACTACAAAATCTATATTAACCTTGTTGGTATAGCGCGACAGCGGTAATGGAGGGACGTCTTCGGGTAGCAGGTGCAGATGTGGATGTAGAGGTAGCGCCACACATTTGTTTGCTGGCCATTGTATTAATAACTGCAGGTTGGGAGGAGATAAAGGTTAGTGTGTGGCACGAGGGTAGACAAAAGGAATGAGCATTGGAAACCGTGCACCTTCACCTCGAGTAGTGCGCAGGCAAAGTTACACAACAGGGGGCCTACCGCGATTCGCTCCCGGTCATTGGGTTTGATGGAGTTGGTTAGTTCTCGAAGGAGGAAGCTATGCCAGTCATATGGCACAACTGAGGGACCAAAGAATTCTAAAAAGGATTCCACTATCTAACTCAGCAGCTTAGACTGGATTCTGTCTTTGCGAAATGTTGAAATAACCGGAAAGTTATTCAACAGATGCACAGCCATCTGAATGACGGGTTCCGTGATAGCCTCTATTAGGTAACCACTGTTAGTCTGTATGAGAATTTCTGGTGCTGTTTGGGCATAATGCCAATCGTGACCATTGAGTTTGCGTTAATCCTGATCTTGTACGTGGTACCTTGGTACAAGAAGTGAAGAGAGTCTTTTCCTTGTCCCAGGTGGCGTAGGCGTGAAGGGCAAGACCCATGTTAATCTCATAATGGAAGAGCACCGGGTAAAACCCCATTGCCGCTAGAAGTGGATCGGCTGCCTGTAGCCATGGTTGGATCAGAGCGTCAGAGGGTAGAGGCCTCAGGGATGTCACACTGGATCACCTGTTTGGCACCAGAGTCTTCAGAGGATGAGGAGGCCATGTTAGCAGTGATGATTAGAGGTCAGAAAAATAGGAAACACGATGGAAAATGGAAAAGAGCGTGGAAGCGACAGAAAACTATGAATAACAAGTGTTAGATGACAACAAGTGTAGTTTAGAGCGTAGATCGGTGTTCAATATGATCAGATGATAGCTGGTAGAAAGTTTGGTCACAAACGGAGAACTTGGTAATTTCAGTGTAAATTTTGGCCGAGCTTTGCTAGCAAAGGTGATAAATGACTCGAATTCGGCCCTTATATAGTGGAATTTAGAGTGTGTATTAGGTGAAATCCACTTTTCCTTGTTCAGTTCCACCCAAATTTTGGCAGACACCTTTTTCACAAAATTCTAAGACCTCACGGAAGTCTGCGAGAGTTCCAAAGGTGATTTGACTGTTATGCAAAGGTTCTGCGAGGGTTCAGGCTATCTGCAAGGGTTCAACTCTCGCAGAAAGTGATCTCTCGCACAACTTGTTCCTTGATTAGATTTTCAAGATCACACCATGTGGGCAGGCTAATTTCACTGCTCTGATTTTATTTAGGCACCTTGCGAGGGTTGGTAAGATAATCTTGAGGCTCTGCGAGGATTCTGAAAATTCAGCTTCTGGGAACTCTCGCATACACTAAAAAATGATGATTCCTCAATCAAGAACTCTCGCAGAGATTTTCAGGGATGCATCTGGGTCAGATATGGTGACTGTCCAAGTTTCAAGCTATCTCCCAGGGGATCTCAAAAAAAAAAAGTGCTCTTTCAGAGTGTTTTTAGATGAGATCTCGAAACGTTCTGATTTTTAAATTTTGTAAACTGGTAATCAGCTTCATCCATGCTTGATCTGACTGTTGGTGATTCTCTAGAAGTTTTGATGGATACTTGGTAGTAGATCCATCAGGAGGATCCTTCTTTTGTAACCTGCAATCATGCCATGCCTTGCATCTTTCCTATTCAGCTGCCAATGAGTACACAGCTAGTAAGCGTGTTTCACAGAGTTTATGCAGAGTTTCGTGGCGTAGTTGTAAAGATTTGGACTCATTAAGATATTGTGTGGTGGCAATCCTTAATGAAGGAACTAAAAACTCTACTGGCATTACAACATCCTGACCATATACCAATTGGAAGGGTGTTTAATCAGTGCTTCCTTTATATGTTGTCCTAAATGCCCAGAGTGCAGCATGCAACTTATGTTCCCAATCCGATCTGCTAGCTTCAACTATTTTCGTGAGCACGCTACACAAGATCTTATTGGATGATTATGCTTACCCATTACCACGAGGATAATAAGGCATACTGGTTCTGTGGATCACGAAGAATTCCTCCAACAGGACCTTGATGGTCTTATTGATGGCATGGCTTTCGCGATCGTTGACTAGCTCCACTGGGCATCCAAAGCATATAATGATATTTTTATAAAGGAACTTGGTAGTGGTCCTAGCATCAGCTACTCTTACTGCCTTGGCTGTGACCCATTTGGTGAGGTAGTCTGTGGCTACGATTATGTATCGAGCCTAGGAACTGCTTGCTACAGGGTGAATTGGACCGATGTAATCCAATCCCCACTTTTCGAATGGTGCTTGGGCTAAGACCGGGTGTAGTAAGTCATAATTCAATCTCGTTGGTCTCCTTGCCCTTTGGCACACATCGCACTTTTTCAAGTACTCTTCCATATCCTTATGAATCGTTGGCCACCAACATCCTGATTGCAGGATCTTGCGAACTGTAATGTCAGATGCAAAATGAGCCCCACCCATGCCTTCATGTAAAAGCAAAATGATCTGGGTGGCCTCATGAGGAAGAATACACCGCCGAAGAATTCCATCTGGACCTCTTCGATGCAACTGGCCGACAATCAGCTGATAAGGTCTAGTCTTTAAGATTAATTTTTGTTGTTCCACCTTTGGTAAAGATTTGTTTAGTTGGCCCCGCATTAGATATTCAACAATGTCGGCAGCTCTGGTACTGTGTCCACGTAAAATAAAACAGCATCTGCCAGCTCATCGTCGGGTTGGATTGCAATCTCTTTCCCTTTGATTCATGACACGTGATCTGCCATGTAATGTTGTTTTCCCTTGTGAACTACTATCCGAAAATCAAATTCCAATAACAGAACTAGCCATCTGGTGATTCTTCCGATGTTGCAAGTTTTATTAACGAGATAGAGCAATGGTTGATGGTCCGTATAAAAAGAAAAATGTGTGGCCATCAAGTAGTGTCGAAATTTCTTAACCGCATAGATCATTACCAATGCTTCCCGCTTTGTGGTTGAGTAATTCATTTTGGTATCACTGAGCTGTCGGCTTGCAAATCAGATTGGAAAATCCTCTTTGTGTTCACCTGGCTGGGTTAAGGCTGCTGCAACTACATACTTCGATGCGTCCATATGCACGTGGAACTCAATGGACCAATTGGGTGATCATAAGATTGGTGCTGAGACCAATGCATCCTCAATCTTTTGGAAAGCCTTTAGAGCTTTCTCATTCCAATGTGGATCGGTTGTGAGCTTGTAAATTGGTTTGGCTAACTCCGCAAAATCAAGAATGAAGATCCTATAATAGCTAGCATGACCCATGAAAATGTAGACCTCGCGAATCATCCCCGGTGGTGGGAGATCAATAATGATCCTGATCTTTGATAGAGCTGTGGCGATCCCATGTCTTGACACTATGGTTGAGTATCAAGCCATGTGTCACCCAAAATTGACATTTTTTTTGGATTCAGGGAGATCTAGTATTCACGGCATTTTTGTAGCACCTTCTACAAATTGGATAAGTGTTCTGAATCTGGTCCATGCACGCACAGATCGTCCAAGAAAATTTTCAAAATTTTTTGCAAATAATCTTTGAATGCTGCATGCATGACTCGTTGGAAAGTGCTTGGGGCATTGCAAAATTCGAATGGCGTCACTTTATAGGCATAAGTTCCCCATTCCGTGGCAAATGTTGTCTTGTGCTGGTCCTGGGGGGCTATTTTCACCTGGTTGTAGCTACTGAAGCCATCCAGAAAACTGTAGGCTTCGGCGCCAGCTACTCTATCGAGGACACTTTTCATAAATGGTAAAGGAAAATGGTCCTTTTTGGTGACTGCATTAAGCGCCTTAAGATTCACACAGGTCCGCATTTTGCCATTCTTCTTGGGTACTATAACTATCGACGATACCCATTATGTGTGCTCGATTTCTTAAATAAAATCTGCATCCATAAGCTTCTGCAACTCTTGCTTGATCAATTCTGTATAATTCGGGTTGTAGCGGCAGTAACGACTTACCTTGGGGACTGCTCCGTCCACCAAAGGTATGGTGTGTTGGACTACTGTTGGTGGCAAAGTGATGTTGTGTTCCTCACTTTCCCATGCTCCGATGTGGAGGACATTACTTGTTTCTTCATAGCCCGTACAATATATGGGCTCAAGCGCTACTGAATCCTCATCTGCATTGGCCCATTCAACTAGAAGGCTTTTCGCTTGTGGTGCAATCCGCAGTAGTTCTCCGAGTGGTAAACTAACACGGCTTGACAGTAAAAGTGTGAGCCTTTCAGTGCGTGGTTCCTTGGGCTCCACCATGTGAAAAGGTGGTTCATGTTCATGCAACCGATCATTTTGGTCAATGTGCAGTGGTGAGCCCATTTGCGGTTCTTGTTCGACGCCAACTGGAGGTTCCGCATGATTATCTCTTTCTTGCTCTTTTTCCTCTGCTTGTGCTTTTTTTACCCAGTGTCTTATTTTAGTACTGTCTTCTTTCTTCCCTCACATTCGGATATGGCGCTAAAGTTGAGGGATGGTCATCAGTGACCGATGGTGGTGGTGAGGGAGCCACTTCCTTCCTCTTCTGTGCTCGCGTAGTAGCTAACACGGGAGCGTAGAATTGTCATCCTTCCAATGGCATCTCTGTTGGAACTGCTGGTTGCTGTATTGCAATGAAGTTCAGAGGTGCACTGGTTTCAGGTTTTGCTGAATTCACACGTGTGGGATGGCCTACACATGCATTTTTGATCCCCTAAGCACAATAACACCATACAGATCAGACTAGCATTGGTTGTCAATAGGAAAGCTGATCATACAAGCAATATAATTGTGTTACAAGCAAGATCTGTCAACAAAGCATCATAAATGCCTCTACTCGGCTAGAGAGAGAAAATAGAAAGTACAAAACTCCTGCAGAGAGAGAGAGCACAAAGAGCTTGTCTCCAAATTTGCATTACACACAAATTTCATCATTTTTCAATGAGAGTACATCACATTTCTTCCGCCTTGACGCTGAGTTTGAGCTGCATAAGCCGCAACATATTCATTTATGTTAGGATCCATAAATGGTTCATCCGGTCCGTACCATTGCTGCTGCTCAGGTTGAGGTGGCATTTGTATCTCTGCTTCCGCTGTTGTCAGGTTTACACGGGCCACTTGTTGATTGGCTAGCCCTAGTGGAGCAGGTAATGCCATACGTTGTGGTTGATTTGGTGCATCGTACCTTGGTGCCGCGTTAGGTGCCGCTTGATGGTAAGGATAAGAAGTCTAATAAGGAATCTAATCTGTTGAACAATCCGGGGGTTGAATAAGCAAAATGTCGTATCGTGCGATGTTGCATTGTACAGATGCCAGAATCTATGTGTCAGTCTCAGATTTTGCTTTAGGACTGGACACTCGTTCGTTGTATGGTTTTGTGTGCACACTGAACACCATATATTTTTCCGTCTTGGATACTGCAACTTGTTTGGTTCCGGTTGATGTGGCGTTACTACTACAGCTCCTTGTAAGGCCTTTAGTTTCTGGTCAAACTATGCCGTAAGTTGCTCCATCTGTTGTTTGTGTAATTTCGTCATTTGCTCCAACAGCAGTCCTGTGGATAGAGTAGATGCGATTGATGATGATGATGCTAACGAGGGAGTAGGGGTGTGGGTGAATGGATATTCGTCGTCAGATTTCTCATCCTCTTCTCTAATGGCATCTTCCATAGCTTCTTGCAGAGTAGCGTACTGCTCCCGTCGTTTTAGTTCCCTTCTGATGTTTCGTGGTAGTCCGACTAGGAACCACATGATCACCGCATGATCGGGAGTTAGGACTGCACTGCACTCGGATTGTAAGTGTTTGACTCGCTCAATATAGTCCCTGATCCTTTCTCGTTTTCCCATATTGATTTGCTCAACAGGAGAAATGGGTCTTCAAGGTTCTTTCTTGGTTTAAAGCGCGTAATGAGAGCCATCTTAACCGCTTCCCAGGTGGATTCTTCTTCCTCCGACAGGTTAAAAAACCAATCCTGAGCCACTGCCAATAAGGACATGGAAAACAACATCAGCTTCTCCGCAGGTGTCTGTTCACCATAGATTTCACAAGCTTGCTCATGGATTGTTTACAAGGGAGCGGCGGGTACGGGTTGGCCCATTGGATCCATTGGTGTTGGTTCCGGTTCTGCCTCTTGTTGCATAGCTAATCTGGGAAGGTGTGGTGCTTGATTTGCTATCCTTCGTGCTATTGATCGTCCCGATCTCAGATTCATCCGATGGTGGGTTCCAAAGTGATTGGATCTTTCTTATATAGTAGGATGCAATCTGGATCTCTAAGGATCTAATCAATTTGATCGATCGAAAGTGAATTTTAGGCCCTTTACAGTGGTTTTACTCCTTGCATTGATTCACCTGAGATTTTGATAGTAGCTGGATCTGATGCAGATCTTTCCATTGATCTAGTCTGCGAGGGTTCTCTTGTGCAAGGGTTGGATATGCGAGGGTTCTTTAGCTATTTTTGCAGGTAGAAAACTTGATATCTTTCAGATCTCTAGGAAGTAACTCTCGCAAGGCTCATAGTAGCTGGATCTGGGTCAGCTCTCACTAGAGAAGTCTCTACGAGAGTTAACTCTCGCAAGAAGTGAAAATTTCACTGTTGTTGGGGGTATTCCCAACAAAGTGTAAATAAATAAAATCCTCCAATAAAATGTGTTGCAAGGGCATGGCATCCTACGTGTATAAGCCCATGGCCCAATGAACGCGCAATTAGAGTTGTAAATAAAATAAACTTGACTTGGGCCCTAGAATTGAAATAAAACTAGAGGCCCAATGTCATTTTTAAACTTAGAGATCGCTTTTTAGAGTTGTGTCCAAATTGGGACTCACATGAATCTTATGATTTCTAATGTACTTTTTGTGGACCCTTGGATCAAGTTGGGTCCAGATGAATGGATAGGATCATTGTGAATATTACCCAATAAGATTGAGGGGCAAGGGCCTTCCCCATTTTATAAAAAGGCACCATTTGTACACTATTTGGATGCTTAATGAGAAGCAGAAAACTCTACCATTTTTTAAAGAGAAGCATTCTCATTTGCTAGTCACTACTTGCTATTGCTCTTGATTGTGTTTTCCATTGCTTTCTATTTCCATGTTTTTTGTTTGCCATAGTGAATGTTTTTCCATTAGCAAGCATAAGGAGCATTTGAGCTAACCTCCACCCTCACTCTCTATCTCTCTCTTTCTCTTCCCTTCTTAATTTCTTCTTCTCCATTCCTTCTCTTCAACCAAAACTATGATGAATGTTAGTGTAGAGGAGTAGAGTTAAAGAGGAGTAGTATAGTGGTGAGTAGAGTTAAGGGAGAAAGTAGAAAATTAACTAAAAGTAGCATCTATGCATAGTCAGGTACCTATCCAGTGATCTAACCTTTGTTGACAGGCGAAAGGGCTACACTACAAAAGATCTTCGACCCCACAACTGTCTGCGAGAGTTCAAAACCATTTTTTTGGCTTGATCTTCACCAGATCTTCACACTAACTCTTACAAGCTTCATCACTAATGTAAATTGACATTCTGAATCGATTGAGAGGGTCTACGAGAGTTCTTATTAGAAGGATTTGCTGGATCTTCACTTTTAGGTGATTTTTTTGAACTTAAATCCAATTTTATGCTCACCGGAATCAGACTAACTCTTGCAAGCTCTTCTGTGTCCTTGTCTCACTGAGATGGAACTTCAGGATCCTCTACGAGAGTTTTTGACCACTGGAATTGAAAATTTTGTTGTCTGCGAGAGTTCACTGGTACTTTTCCACCTTTTTTTCACTGGGAACTCTCGCACAGACACTTAGACATCAAACTAGCTCTCGCAAGCTTCTTTGTGTCCTAGTCTCACTGAGATGGAACTTCAGAGGGCTCTGCGAGAGTTCTTATAAAGATTTGAATTTTTTTGAATTTTTTCAAGGGTTTTTTAAATTTTTAAATTAACTAAAAGTAGCATCTATGCATAGTTAGGTACCTATCTAGTCATCTAACCTTTGTTGACAGGCTATACTACGAAAGATCTTCTACCCCACAGTGGCGCCGTTGCCAGGGATAGGATTCCACTAACTAGTTTAGTTGCATTTTAGCTATTTTCTTGTTTTTTAGAGTAGTTTAGGTAGATTTTTGGGAGTTTAGAGTTAATTTTCTGTATTTTTTTTTGTGTTTGGGCTGTTCACAGCTAGCGAAGGAGGTGTGAGAGGGTAGATGAGGCCCTGAACAACCTCTAAGGGCTTGAAACCCAAACCAATCATCCAAAAAACTCAAAAAACATACCAATTTGCATTTTGGAGAGAAAAAGAGCCAAAAAACTCATCAGATTTTTATATCTCCAGAATCAGTGGGAATTAACCCTTGCATGACTGGCAGTAGCTCCAGGGTACTGTCCCAAACCTACATAGAAGCCTGCAAGAGTTAGTTCCAAGTAGATTGTAAAAATCAGAGAAAAATCATAAAAAATTCAAAAAACCCTTGAAAAAATCCAAAAACAATTTAAATCTTTATACGAACTCTCGCAGAGCCCTCCAAAGTTCCATCTCAGTGAGACCAGGACATAGAGAAACTTGCGAGAGTTAGTTTGATGATTAAGTGCCTGTGCAAGAGTTCCCAGTCAAAAAAAGACAGGAAAGTATCAATGAACCCTCGCAGGCAGTGAAATTTTCAGTTCCAGTGATCAAGAACTCTCGCAAAGGATTTTGAAGTTCCAGCTTAGTGAGACCAAGACATAGAAGAGCTTGCGATAGTTAGTTTGATTCCAGTGAGCAGAAAATTGGATTTAAGTGCTAAAAAATCACTAAAAATTGAAGATCCAGCAAATCCTTTCAGTAAGAACTCTCGTAGACCCTCTCAATCGATTCAGAATGTCAAATTACATCAGTGATGAAGCCTGCGAGAGTTAGTATGAAGATCTGGTGAAGATCAAACACAAAAAGTGATTTTGAACCCTCGCAGACAGTGAAATTTTCACTTCTTGCGAGAGTTAACTCGCGTAGAGAATTCTATAGTGAGATTTGACCCAGATCCAGCTACTGTGAAGCTTGCAAGAGTTAATTCCCAGAGATCTAAAGAACCCTCGCACAGCCAACCCTCACACAAGATAACCCTCGCAGACTAAATTAGTGAAAATATCTACATCAAATCTAGCTACTTTCAAAATCTCAGGTCAATCAGTGAAAGGAGTAAAAAATTATCAAGAAAAAACCACCGTAAAAGGCCTAAAATTCATTCCGGCCAATCAGATCAATCAGATCCTTGAAGATCCAGACTGCATCCTACTGTATAAGCAAGATCCAATCACTTTGGAACCCACCATTGGATGAATCTGAGATCGGGATGATCAATAGCACAAAGGATAGCAAATCAGGCACCACACCTTCCTAGATTAGTAGCTGTGCAACAAGAGGCAGAACCAGAACCAGCACCAATGGATCCAATGGGCCAACCCGTACTTGTGGCACCCTTGCATGTAGTCCGGAGAGTACCATGGATGGAGATACCAAAATATGACGGATCATCAGATCCCATCCGATTCCTCCAGATCTACGAGCAAGCTTGTGAAATCTATGGCAAACGGACACCTGCGGAGAAGCTGATGCTATTTCCTATGTCCTTACTTGCAGTGGCTCGGGATTGGTTTTTTAACCTGTTAGAGAAAGAGAAATTTACCTGGGTAACGGTTAAAGCGGCTCTCATTACACTCTTTAAGCCAAGGAAGTTCCTGGAAGACCCTTTTCTCTTGCTAAGCAAAGTCAAGATGAGAAAACGAGAAAGGGTCCGGGACTATATTGAACAGGTCAAACATCTACGATCCAAGTGCAGTGCAGTCCTGACTTCTGATCATGTGGTGATCATGTGGTTCCTAGCCGGATTACCACGAAGCATCCGAAGAGAACTGAAATGACGAAAACGGTACACTACTCTACAAGAAGCTATGGAAGATGCCATCAAGGAAGAGGATGAGGGATCTGACGACGAATATCCTTCCAACCACACTCCTACTCCCTCGATTGCATCATCATCATCAAACGCATCCACTCTATCCAGAGAACTGCTATTGGAGCAAATGAAAAAATTACACAAACAACAGATGGAACAACTTACAGCGCAATTTGACCAGAAACTGAAGGCCTTACAGGGAACTATAGTAGTAATTCCACATCAACCGGAACCAAACTAGCTGCAACATCCCCGACGAGAAAATGTATGGTGTTCAGTATGCATGCAAAACCATACAGCGAACGAGTGTCCAATCCAAAAGCAAAATCTGAGACTAACACATAGATTCTACCATCTGTGCAATGCAACATCGCACGATACGGCATTTTGCCTGTTTAACTCCAGGGTTGTTCAACAGAAGAGAAGTCCTTATCAGACTTCTTATCCTTATCATCAAGGGGCACCTAACGCGGCACCAAGGTACGGCACACCCAATCAACCACAATGCATGGCCTTAACTACTCCACCAGGGCCAGCCAATCAACAAGTGGCCCATGTAAACCTGACAGCAGTGGAACAAGAAATACAAATGCCACCTCAACCTGAGCTGCAGCAGTGGTACGGACCAGATGAACCATTTATGGATCCTGCCATAGATGAATATGTTTCGGCCTATGCAGCTCAAACTCAATGTCAAGGTGGAAGAAATTATGGCTGCTACGGATGCGGCGAGGAACACAAAATTGCAAAATGTCCCTACAAGGGACAATATACAACATCCTACCAGGATTGCGGTTATGGAAACTGGTCCGTTTAAACCTAGAACCAGTGCACCTCTTAACCTCATTGTCATTCAACAACCAACAGTTCCAGCAGGGATGCCATCGAAAGGTCGACAAGACCACGATCCTGTGTTAGCTGTTACGCGAGCACAGAAGAGAAATGAAGTGGCTCCCTCACCACCACCATCGGTCACTGACAACCAATCCTCAACATCAGCGTCGTATCCAAATGTGAGGGAAGAGAGAAGACAGTACCAAAAAATAAGTGGAAAAACTACATAAAGGACCAAGAGTGGATCCTAATCTGATCCTCAAGAGGGATTGGTTGTCATATTACTCGATCTATCAATCTACTTTAGATTAAGATCAATCTAGATCAATTCTAGACACAAAATCCTAAGAAGAACAATCATTAATTGAAGGTAGGTGTACTTTATGGTTTCACACGTGTGAAACATTGTCTGAGTACAGACTCCAACCTGAAAATCAAGTACACATTGATAGAACCTCAAAACAATCAAAACAAATGTAGACAAATGGAGAGAATCACTCAAAATTGCTTCCAAAACCAAGATTGGTGTCTCACACTGATTATGGCCAAATGTGGCTCTATATATACAATAAGTGGGAGCTCGTGGTACTAATCATCCCTTTGATCCCACATGTGTGAAGGTGCTTTGTCATATGATGATTCATCATGCAAAACTGACATTTGGACAAAACCTTCTATTTTGAGCACTTTTGGTCCATTTTCCTTCTATATGGAGATCTACTTGGAAATCTTCTAGAAGTCAAAATTTGCCTACTTCAGCTTATTCCACACATGTGAGCTGTCCTCTACACATGTGATATGACACCTAACCAAAGGATGTGGCTCATGCAATCATAGATTGATGCCATGTGTCATATGTCTAGAAAACTAGTTTTTGGCCTTTTTAGCCACTAGAACTTGAATTAAATCATATGTACAACCTATATGATTATGGTACATGACAAGTACACTATTTTCACATGTGAGAACAGGCTCCACACGTGTGTGTTTATCTATATACAAGATTTTTGGCCTCTACCAAGCTTATTTTTGCATTTTTCACACAAGGATTGAAGCCAGCCAGATTCGCCATCAAGCTAGCAGATCAATCCTGTGTGAAACCAAAAGGTGTAGTTGCTGATATTCCCATAAAGATAGCAGGCATGCAGTATGTGATTACTTTTGTGGCCTTGGATATACCTGAATCTCCATCTGCATACCGTGTTTTACTGGGAAGACCATGTTTGAGGACTGCGCAAGTAGTACACAACTGGGGTACAGGGAAACTCACCTTTGAGAACAAAGAACAGGTTGTAAAGGTAGATCCAACCACATGGGCGGTGAAACCTATTGCACCCAAAGCTGATGACGGATCATCCACGACAGATCATACGATTGATCGCCCAAGGTCAACCAAGGGAGGTCACTATCATTCAGAGACGGATGTCATGAGATGGACATATGCATTAGCAACTATTGACTGTCAAGCATGTCAATATGAATCAGATGCAGAACCGAGTACATCTTCACCCAAATGTTACACTATGGACACACCAATCACATTTGGGGTGAATATGATAAACATAGCATGGCTATCAGTGGAGCCGATTGAGACCCCAGTGGACGATGATCTAGTCCCTTGGCAACATGCTCTAACTTATAATAAGGAGATTGAGCTGACTGATGAACAGGTCCTACACCACATGGACCCAGATCGTTACGGAACCAAGAAGGTACCAGCTCAACCACCACAAAGGTCTGCTATGGCGAAAGTCTCAAGGATCGAACCACCCAAGGCACCTCCGAATAAGAAGAATCAGTTGAAGCAATGCTACAACCAGGTGATCCAATGGAGTGACCTACCCGAAGAGGCAATAGCTATAGTAGACGTTGATATTCGCAACCATGAGGCGAATGTCACAGCAGTCCCGAAGAAAGACAACAAGGATGAACCCACCAAAATGACAAAAAAGGGCAACAAGAAGGTGTTGGATTCCTTGAAGTCAATCAAGTTGGACTCAGATACAGCGTCATCTTCTACACAAGTGACAAAAAATAAAAAACATGACGAGTCGAGGCAAGATCAATATGCTGAAAGAGGAATCTCGACGAGCTCCAGTTCACGAGATGTCTGATACTTTCAAGAATTATACATTGGATGACGTGGTAATCATAATGTCGCAAGCACAACAAGAACCTGATCAAAGTCAGGCACTAGCAGAACAAGTCTTCAAGGGACTTGCACGAACACAACCGATGAATCTTGTGGAACCAGGAGAAGAAGAAAGGATAGTGCATGTGGGAGAGCAGTTAACACCCACGCAGTTCAAGAGACTACGATCCTTGTTGGTGGAATATAAAGACTGTTTTTCCTGGAGCTATAGTGATTTAAAAGGCATTCCGCCAACAGTAGTCCAACACACCATACTTTTGGTGGACGGAGCAGTCTCCAAGGTAAGCCGTTGCTACCGCTACAACCCGAATTATACATAACTGATCAAGCAAGAGTTGCAGAAGCTTATGGATGCAGATTTTATTTAAGAAATTGAACACACAGAATGGGTATCGTCGATAGTTATAGTATCCAAGAAGAATGACAAAATGCGGATCTGTGTGAATCTTAAGGCGCTTAATGCAGTCACCAAAAAGGACCATTTTCCTTTACCATTTACAAAAAGTCCTTGAAGCAATGGGTTTTTACTTGGCGCTCTTCCATTCTAAGATTAACATAGGCCTCGCCCTTCACGCTTATGCCACCTGGGATGAGGACAAGGCTCGTTTCCACTTCCTGTACCATGGTACCATGTACAAGGTCAGGATTAATGCCGACTCGATGGTCACCATTGGCATTATGTCCAGTGATCATCAATCCATCTCCCATCGCCACACCAAAGCTCTGATCAAACCATTCGTCACCCAAACCACACCAGAAATTCCCATCCAAACTAACAATGGTTACTTGATTAAAGCTGTTACGGAACCCGTCATTTAGTCTGCTGCGCATCTGTTGATTAACTTTCTGGTTATTTCAATATTTCGCAAGGACAGAATCTAGTCTATGTTGCTAAGTCAGATAGTGGAATCCTTTTTGGAATTTCCTAACCCCTCAATTGTGCCATACGACTGGCATAGCTTTCTTATTCGAGAACTAGCAACCTCCATTAAACCCAACAATTGTGAGCGAATTGCAGCAGGCCCCTTGTTGTGTATCTTTGCCTGCGCACTTCTCGAGGCAAAAGTGCACGATTTCCAATGCTCATCCCTCCTGTCTACCCTTGTGCCATATACTAACCTTTATCCACCATCTCAAGCATCCACCTCCTCCCAACCTACAATCATTAACACAACGGCCAGCAAACGAATATGTGGCGCTGCCTCTACATCCAGATCTCCACCTGTTATCCGAAGACGTGTCTCCACTGTTGCACTGACCACTTCATCAACCACCGCCACTTCTTCTTTTGTGCAACCCCCCACTCCAATTTCTGTTGTCCCTACCTCTCTTCATGTTCCATCCACATCTATTTCAATCTCCATCCTCGTTTCTTCTATTGATACTACTCCTACTTCTCTTCCAGTGTCCACTGCTCCATCCATCACCATCGCATCCTCCATCACTCCTGCCACCACTGTTGCTGCTCTCACATTCAATCCTTCTGATTCGCAACTGTCTCCCGACACTCTGGCATGGATGCAAATTATCAATTTTTCACCCCCACGCCAGACACTTTCTGCTCCATCCTCACCTTCTTCCATACTCCACACCACCCTTCAGTTCCCCACTGTTTCGCCCATCCTCTCGTTCGGACAAACCCTCCCCGCCCCTGTTTCCACAGTTGTTTCTCATACCCCACCCGCTTCGACAAAAAAGGTTGCCAAGGGCAGCCAACCGCTGCCTGATGACGCATTTGTACAAACAATTTTTGTAGCATCACCAGATCGGATTGACCCTACTACCCCAGATGGCATCAGGACAAATGAAAACCTGATCGAAGACAATGATGACAGAATTTCACAAGTTGTCGGGGCCGATACAACACAACCCCCTGCCAGTGCCAGTGTACCAGCTGCTCCCACGGATCTAACGACGATGTACCAAACTCTAGAAAAATACATCCTGGATGTGGTAGCGGCCAAAGCTATTCTGAAAAGCAGGGTACTATAGTTGGCAACGAGTAATACACAACTACGAGCAGACCTCACCAAGCTGTAGCAAGACCTGATTCTGGCTCAGCAACACGAACAAGCAGGGCACCAGGAGATTGCCAAGCTGCAGTAGAAGGAGGAGGGCCTAAACAAATATATTCAAAGCCTCTCTACAGCGCTGACTGAGGCCTCCACAAAGGTGCGGGAGCTTTAAGCTGAAGCATCCCAATGACTTGCCCCCATCTAGGCGCAACTTACACTTTTGAAAGCAGAGAACATGCGCCTGGGGATGGAGGTCAAAGCCTTACAAGACGGAAAGCTCGTCTGGTTAGTTCAATCTATACCGGACACAAGGCCACTTTCCCAATTAGAGATGAATCTTTTACGACGTCAGGTGCCAATTTATAGCCAAACCCTCAACAGCCACTAGGCGGAGTTCAATAAGTATCGGGAAAGCGCAACACAAGAGCTCGCCCAGGCCAAGCAAACCCTCAAGGAGTGCCAAAAATACATGGAAACAAAGGCCCAACCCACCCCCGTGGTAATTCCATCGCCACCTAATTTTGACGCTGCACAGGCTAGTACCAGCCAAGATCAGAGCAGCAGGCGGAATCCAGTAACCAAGAGCTGTCGTTTGATGCTTCTTGATGGCTAGTTATGAATGCATCATGGTTCACTTCTTGGTTGGGTTGTGACACTTCTGCAACTGCGTTTGCCATCTAATTTGATTGTGCTTTGCTATTGTTCTTGGCTTGTAGTATGCAGCAATCTTGAATCTCGTGGTTGGTTCATTTGTAGTATCTGCAAAACAACTTCTTCCTGGTTAGTTGGTTTGATTGCTCTTGACGTTGTGTCGGCTTCTAATTTTGCCTTGATGGCTTCGGGTCTTTTTTCTTCTGCTTAATCAAGATCCTGTTGGTGTATAAGATGTGAGATCTAAACTAGAGCATTCATTCCTTCAGGTGTCTTTCTACAACAACATTGTAATGAATCATGATAGAGTCAGTTCTGGGTGTGTTGTGATGATCATCACCCAATTGTCGTCACCTAGTTGTCGTATGATCTTGGCAAGCTTAAAAACGGTGTCATTACTGCATCTTGATCGTCTATGACTGATTTGACAGTGGCCATTTGCTTCAATAGGTTCTGAACTGGTTGATGTGATTCTGTAGGAAATCATTGTATATCATCATGAGGGGAAATAATTTTCTCCCTAGATGTAGTTTAGAAGCTACGTTGCACACTCCGTACAAGGTGCTCAAGATGTCCCAGACTTCCTTGGAGGTCTGAGCTTCAGACACATGGATGATTTGCATGTTTGATATGTTGAGGATGATCAATGCAAAAGCTTTGCCATCCTTCAGCTTCTATTGGGAGATTGCAGTGTCATTGACTTCGGGTCTTGCCTTTGTACCTGTGTGACAACGTTATACAAGTCCTTAGCCATTAGCACAGTTTTCATTTTAAATTTTTGTAGATGGTAATTGGCTCCATCAAGTTTGTCCATGATGGGACTGGCTTTCCCTTGGAAATCCATGTGGAGGTTAGTCTAAGTGACATTAATAACTATTAGTGACTTAAGAATGAAAATGTAATGCAACATACAAAACAAGAAAACAATTATTCTATCGAATAATAGAATCAGGTTTTGTGTGAAGCTTATCAAGCTATTGAAATAGCTTTGAGATAAAATCGCTTCTGATACGATGATGTACATATCATATTAGGAATCAGATAAGCTCTAATAACATGCTGGAGAATGTGTTGTGTGTCTGCCACCTTATTGTTAAAAATTGAATATCAACATAAATATGGCATGATATACTTGAAAATGAAGATATGAGCTGGTTAAGTATAAATCATGAAGAGGCCTAAAGTCATTTTTCGGGAATATATCTCCTAAGTACTTGCCTTGTAATTAAGGGCAAGACCTTTAATAAGAAAGACATTACCTTGGATAACATTTACTAGGTCATCCACACGAAATGACTAGATACGAAAAGACATGTTAAACTAGAATAAATTTAACTCGTAGTTTAAGTATACCTTTTATGGTATAATTGAACGTATTTTCAGTCTAATTGTTAACTAGACCCTTTCGTGGGAGTAATGCACCTGTTGTTTTAGAGGTGTGTTTGTTCGCCCCGTAGAACATATATTGATCTCACACTTCAGTTTCTTGCATTGAGAGAGAAGAGTTTATGCATATGTAAGAGATTGAAGAAGTGAATAGACTTCTGTGAGTTATTCTCTCTTATCTCTGTTCTCTGCACTGCTGAGTGTGAGTGATCTTGAGTCTGCTTACAATCTCTAACGCATTACATGAATTACTCTATGATCAGACAGACTCTCTAGTGCATTACAATCGTTTGTTGTGCATCCGTAAAGCATGCTCTAAAGAACTGTCTATCTTATTCGTCTGTCGTGAATACTTTTTTTTTGGCACTCGAATAACGACTCTCTTTGGTACAGTCTAGCACGATCATTGAATAAATCTGTATGTATACATATGAGATGATAGTCCCTGTCTGAAGAATTGAGTCTTTGATCAGTTTTCCTGATTGTCATTGACATAAGTTTCTAACGTGCTGTAAAACCATTCGTGTTTTTTAACCATTAATTTTGACTTTAGTTGTTGAGGACTTCTGTCTAGAAACGAATAGTTTGTGAACACGATTAATTAATTGTCTGCACAGTTGCGAATACGTCAAACATTTCTCGACTCTCTGTTGACACCTTAATCAGCTAGAGTGTAGTACTGTTGTACTACGCTTGCAATCGAAAGACCACATAGTGCGATTGATCTTCTTGCTATTTGTAATGAAAATTTTTACGAAGAAAAAGTGAAAATACTAGTCGAATAGATCTAGATGAAATCACTGCTCAGTTACTTGAACTCCTAATTAGCTTCGGTATGGAGGGCCATGCTGTACGTTTCACTTCTATATCAAAAATTAAATATGATTATTTTAAAGGGACTTCTTCCGACGATGCAAATAGCTATGTCTCACAATTCGAGTCAATCGCTAATGCGAAGAACGAAGGTACTAACATTGACAAACTACGAATCTTCCCTAGTCTGTTGTATCAATTCTCCTATTCTAAGACCACCCAACTGGGCTATTTTATTTCATAGTTATGTGGATGTTTCTGCATTTTCTATTAGCGTCTGTCTAAGACAGAAAGACGACCAAAAGAAAGATCATCCCATTTACTATGCGAGTCAACAGCTCAGTGCATCAGAGAAGAATTATTCGGCTACAGAAAGGAAAGCTCTTGGAATGATTTTCACTGTTAAGAAATTTCAGCATTATTTGCTGGGATATGCATTTATTTTTCATGTGGATCATTATGCTCTTAAGTATCTTATAAATAAACCAGATCTATCAGGACGAATTGCTCGATGGGTTCTACTTCTGCAAGAATTTACTTATCAAGTAGAGCTTCGTCAAGGAAAATATCATACGAATGTTAATTATCTATCGCGACTCAGCATCGGAAAAATTGAAGATCCTATCAATGATGATTTTCTAGACGAACATTTATTCGAGATTTCATCTAAAAATTTGCTATATTCTGAACTTATTACTTATCTTAAGGATTAAATATATCCGGATGGTTACGATTTGGAGCAAAAGACAGTTTTTCAATATAAGGTAGCACCTTATACAATTATTAACAATGTTCTGTACAAGCTTGGTGCTGACCATCAACTACGAAGATGTCTCGAAACTGAAGACATTAAAAAGGTCGTTAAAGCCTTACACACAGAAGATGCTGGTGGATATTTTGCTTTGAAGAATAAAGTTAATAAGATATTGACTGCTAAGTATTGGTGGCCAACAATGTTCAAGGATGTATCAAATTTTATTCGTTCATGTGATCCATGCCAGAGATCTGGTAAGCCTACAAAAGCAACGAATTGGCCGTTGACACCAATCCTGTCTCTTGCACCATTCAAGAAGTGGGGGATTGACTTTGTCGGTCCAATCAAACATGTGACTCGACATACGAAATGTCGTTATATTTTAGTTGCAACGGATTATGCTACAAAGAACGTTGAAGCAGAGCCGACGAAACAAAACGATGCAAAAATTGTCCCGATGTTCTTATTCAAAAGTATAATCACAAGACATGGTTGTCCACTTGAACTAGTAAGTGACCGAGGTACACATTTTCTAAATGACACGATACGGTTGCTGACAACCTATTTTCTGATCAAACACAGAAAAACTACACCGTATAATCCAAAAGCAAACGGGTTGACAGAAAGAGCTAATGGAATTTTATGTAAGACCCTGAACAAAATTACTATTGCCCATGCAACGGATTGGGATCAGAAACTACCATTAGTTCTCTAGGCTTGTTGCAACACAGAAAAAATCACGACGAAGTAGACACCATATTTTCCTCGGTATGGTATGCATCCTATTTTGCCAATTGAATTTGAGGTGAAAACTTTTCGTATTCAAGCTCAACGAACAGATGCAGAATGTATTAACGAAAGGTTGACTAATATTGATGAACTAGCTGAAGCTCGTGAGAAAACACAAAAATTAACGAAGGAAATCCAGGATTAAAGAAAGAAGAAGTATGACAGCCATATCAAGAAATATGGTCTGAAAACTGATGACTTTGCACTGATATATGACAGTCGACATCAAAAGTTCCCTGGAAAACTCCATATGAGATGGCTTGGACCGTATAAAGTCATAGAGGTATTTGAGAATAGTTTAGTACAACTTCAACCACTTGAAGGTGAACTGTTACCTACACGTATTAATGGGTCCAGACTAAAGAAATACTATCTTTGGCCAGAATTTTTTTTATTCTTATTATTTTCTATATTTTTTTGGAATTAATCGCGAATTTTTTTATCTTTTCTAATATTTTTTCGCAACTTTTCTTTTATCTTTTCTAGAAACTTTTGTGAAATTTTTTAGTACCTTCCAACATTTTTCATAATGTCTCATGAAATTTTTGAGAATTTTTCTTGACTTCTCTCAATCTTTCAATTTAATTTCTAAAATATTTTCGAGAATTTTTTGCGACACTAAATTTGTTAATCAAATTTTCGTAAATCATTTTCGAGAATTTTACTAGAATTTTTGTTTCTTCTTAATTTAATATCATTAAAGATCGATCTGTCAAATTATAATCTTAAACACTGAGCCATGCACGTCCTTCATAAATGGAAGTGACAGATGTCATGTCACCATGCATGTCATCATCCCTTCCACACCGCTATTGCATATCAGAGTTATTTTTCATTTTCTTCCTTACACTTTCGGCCTACGAGTTTATGCTTTCCTACACTTATTCTCTTTGCGATCAAAGCTCACTCATACGAACTATTGCAATCTACAGAGCTGTCATCAAACATTCGACCAATGGCTTCCGGATCAAGTTCTAGTTCTACCATTATTTGGAAAGTACGCGCAGGAATCCGTCTGGCATCCATCCAGTCTTATCTGGATCGATGTAGATTGGGTGATCTGAAAGTGGACCTTTCAATCATCCTTTCTGAAGTCAGCATAAAATTTGTGAACTCCATCCACTCAATTTATGAGGTGGACTTCGAAGTTCATGTGCGAGGCCAATTCTTCACTATCACTGAATACTTGTTCTGCACAGCCCTCGAGTTACCTTTGGATGGGAAGATGGTTTCAACCAATAAAGACTCAGTGGATGAAACAGCCCACTTCTTAAGCAACTGTTTTGTACCCACGAAGGGATACAAAATTTTAACGATCCACGACACAACATTTAAACTATTTTGTAAATACGCAAACCAAGCAATATTTTTGATGGGTGCGGATGCTACAATTTCAGTTACATATTGGACGCACTCGCTGGTAATCCAGTTTGCTTCGGTGTTATTACCTACAAGGTTTTTTTGCGATGGATTAAGCATCAAAAATTTTCTGGCGTTGGAGCACATGTTTCTCGATTGTGTGTTCTGGTTGCACCCGATGCTGCACTAGCAGTCGAAGTGGCAGCTACCACTGCTATGGAGATTGATGCCGCGCCATCCCAACCAGATACAGTTTTAGCTGGGGCAATGGATACAGATGATGATGCTGCTGCTGCTGATTCTTCAAAGTTTGCATTTGCTTCCACATCTCAAAAACAGCAGAGTGCATCCTTCTCTGATGATGATGCAACCCAGTCCGACACATCAGACAAAGGACGAACAACTATTGAAGGCGACCCTAGGACACACCTATTGAAGAAGAAGATGAACCAGACAACCAGCCCCAGTGGTTTTGCACCATGACAGAGAACCAGCCCCCATGGTTTTGCACCATGGCTGAAGTGTACGAGTTGGACAAATACCATCAAAAGATTACCATGGAGTTTGTTAACTCGGAAAGGAGATGCCAAGAGGATCTTAAGGCGTCCCACGAGAAGATCGATTCGCTCGAATCAGACAACACGAAGCTGATCGAACAAAATCGTTCTCTCAAAACACAACTTCAGACTCTAATAAAAGAAACTAATTCTTTGAAGAAGATGGATAAGGCAATTCAGGCCAAGTCTGACAATTTTCAGACTCAAAATGATTCTTTGAAGCAACAACTCTTGGCTGCAAATCAACATAACGTCGCCCTCCAGAAATATTTGCAGGGGAGCGAATGATGCGAATAAAGATAGAAGCTGCTCTTTTTGTGTGCACCAATGCAGGGTCAGTCACAGTCAACCTCACAAGGCTGAATCAGCTCCAAGACCAGATGCTCAAAAAATTTTGAGTCGAGTTCTTGCAACCGCTCGAGGATGCGAAGGCACTTGTCGAGGAAGAGTTGGCTGAGCTGAAGGAGCTCTCGAGTGAAACCACCCCATCTTGCAGCAGGCCCGATTCACATGATGAATATCTTTAGGCCCTGCTTCGCATTGATGACATCGCACAGCAACTTCAAGCTGTGCCATCGTGTTCCGGAGCCTCGAACCATCAAGAGTATTTGGAGGCTGTCGCGAATCTCGACAAGCTCAAGCAGGAGCTGTCGAATCTTAAGCAACAATTGGAAGATAATAAGCTAGCTACTGAGTTGCAAACTTAGGACCTGGCAACTGTATCACCACAACCAAAGCGGACACGGCGCAGTCAGTCGAAGGTATGTCCTGACAGATTCGTGAATCTGCTGAACGCTTCTGGAAATGGTGTCCACATGCATTTAATGTTGAATTGAAATGGCATGTGGATCACATGATGCTACCAGACGCAGTAGGCATCGGCTTCAATGATTGAAAGCAACCTTGGGAGAAAGACGACTTTCTCTGGTTTAAGCTCTCTATCAAACAGAAATGATGTCTCGGTTGGGGCATAATCCAGGGTAAGTTCCAGGTCGTGCCTTTCGGATTAGCAGAGTTATACAAAGGCTCTTCGGCTATGTATGCTCTAGAATATATGAGAAAAAAAAAAAGAGTTTCAATTTTTGAGGAACACAGATATTAAATGATATTTTTGGAAGCGAAAGTCGCAATTTCAAGTGTACAGACCTCAAACTGTTGCGGATTTAGACAAATTCGATGATGACGGGCTGCTGATCAATGTAAATATGGCTTATCCAGAGTTATTCAGTCTATATGTGGAGAAGCAAAATTTTGCAGATTATTTTGCGGAGATTCGACACAATCTGCAAGACAGAAGGAAGTCATTTCGCTACAAGCAGTTCTGTACATATTCATTTTGGCAGTTTGGTTCTTTCGCGACAAAGACATTATTTTTCGTTCAAAATTTTATCTTAAAAGCTCTTTTATAAGATTTTCAGCTCATTACTATAAAGAAGTCACTCTTCGAAGTGATTCAGCCGAAGATACATAGTTAACTCAGGAGCTGTTCGATGGAACATTGCTCCCAGTCAAGTTAGAAGAATTCGGCAACTTACTAGTTGGCCGCTACACAAAATCAAAAGAAGACTTGTTGTTGATTGAAGCTCAACAAAACTTCGAGTTTGTTCAGAAATTATATGAAGAATTGAATCGTTCATAAAAACATTCATTCATGTCTTTGTTATGCTGATGTTTCTATGGGATGCTGAATTTTTGAAGGTTGATTCCAATTCAAAGTTCAACACAAAACAACCTATTCAATTAAAGAAACAGCAAGACACATATTCTCTAAGATGAAGAAATATCTAAAGGACGAAATATACGAAGAAATATCTTTTCGCCTTAACGAAAATCTGACGAACAGAATGTTTCACGAATAATCCTCAAAAAGAAGATGTTATGTTCACGAGGACATTTCACATTTGAGAAAGGGGATATGTGATGCCACCTTATTGTTAAAAAATGGATATCAACATAAATATGGCATGATATACTTGAAAATGAAGATATGAGCTGGTTAAGTATAAATCATGAAGAGGCCTAAAGTCATTTTTCGGGAATATATCTCCTAAGTACTTGCCTTGTAATTAAGGGCAAGACCTTTAATAAGAAAGACATTACCTTGGATAACCTTTACTAGGTCGTCCACATGAAACGACTAGATATGAGAAGACATGTTAAACTAGAATAACTATAACTCGTAGTTAAGTATACCTTTTATGGTATAATTGAACGTATTTTCGGTCTAATTTTAACTAGACCCTTTCGCAGGAGTGACGCATCTGTTGTTTTAGAGGTGTGTTTGTTCGCCCCGTAGAACATATATTGATCTCACACTTCAGTCTCGAGCATCGAGAGAGAAGAGTTTATGCATTCTTTAAAGAACTGTCTTAAAACTATCTTATTCGTTTGTCGCGAATACTTTCTTGTTGGCACTCGAATAACGACTCTCTTTGGTATAGTCTAGCACGATCATTGAATAAATTTGTATGTATACATATGAGATGATAGTCCCTGTTTGAAGAATTGAGTCTTTGATCTATTTTCCTGATTGTCATTGACATAAGTTTCTAACGTGCTCTAAAACCATTCGTGTTCTTTAACCATTAATTTGGACTTTAGTTGTTGAGGACTTCTGTCTAGAAATGAATAGTTCGCAAACGCAATTAATTAATTGTCTGCACAATCACGAATACATCGAACATTTCTCGACTCTTTGTTGACACCTTAATCAGCTAGAGTGTAGTACTATTGTACTACTCCAATAACATCTCATCCGTAGAACACGTTTCATTCAATTTGATAGAGGCCAGATTGTTGTTCTAAACTTTCAACACCACACACCCAAATATAAGTAATATTGGTTATTTTTTAATGTCTGTCGACAACCAGAATAACACTCGACACCACTTGCCATAATTGTACCAAATACATAACTTTCTAACGCATTCCTTTGTGGGAACGACATTATTTACTATAAAATCTATATTAACCCTGTTGGTATAGTACAACATGTTGGTATGGGGTACGACGACAAATCGGCCTGGTAGAACAATCAGATCGGAACGATCCTACCGCTGCACGAAGGCAGTGGTCAACTTATTCCCTCGGTGCATGCACTACTACAATAGTAGGTGAACACAAGAGTAAAATAGAGCTTCATTGCATGGTTGGCGGAAGAGCAGAAAATCAGACAAAGCAATAGGAATGTCAGACAAGAAGATGTAGTAGCAAAGCATACAATCTTGTCAAGAACTTTGAATGCAATAAAAGCCAATGATTGATTCAGATTAGTATATAGAAATACATGTCATTTTGATGCTATGAGCACAAGACAATAGCAGACAAAATCGCATGCTCAGGAAGCTAACTCCGCTTTGTAAAAGCTATAAGCTTATTACTGATAGTTAGTCTGAAAAACGAATCGATGCATCTGTAGTGTTTGTCTCATTAACTACTTACATTTTTAATTAGATTACAATAGTCATCTATATAGAATTTACATTTATGCAGATATAGAAATTTGTGGCCCATGCAGAATCCTTCACTGAAGGATGCAAAGTATTTCATCACTTTTATTGATGAATTTTCTAGAAGAACATTGGTGTACGTTATCAAGAAAAAATCAGAAGCTTTCAGTTGCTTCAAAATCTTCAAGGAACGTGCAAAGAAAATAAATGATAAGACAATTAAAGCCCTGAGGTCCGACAACTGTGGAGAATATATCTCTACCAAATTCAAGGAGTAATGCTAGAGCATTGAACAACAGTTATCACCCCTTATTCGCCTGAGTCAAATGGCTTAGCTAAGAGGAAGAATCGTACCCTAGTCGAGTCAACCAAATGCATGCTGGGACATGCATCTTTGTCAAAGAGCCTCTGCGCTGAAGCTGTTTCCATTGCCACTTACATCCAGAAAAGATGTTTGCCAACCTGCAAAACTCCATGCATCAGATGCGCATTCACTAAACACACATCGAATTGGCTATGCTTCTCTGGATTACCCAATCCTACTCCGTTGTCCGAACTCATTTCTTTCTTCACCCTCCTCTCTTTTCTATCTCTTTTCTTTCTTTACCTGCCATTGAGTTTTTGGGCTGGCGCTTTCTACACACGGATATCATTTTTAGCTCTCCACTCTCAGGTCACATCCAACTAGCTCTTATGTAACTAGCTGGTTTGTCCTCAACTCATGGTCTTACACAACAAGATGTCATGATTGGGTTATATCTTACAAGTCTATTTACTCTAAATCTTGGATCAACCAGCACCAGAAAAATTCCTTCAACTGATTGTGATATTGGTAGAGAATCTACCAACATTGCCCTCCACCAAGCTTGTTGTACGTCCCTCTGCAACACCAATTTAACAGTCGGGCTCTTCGATTGTTGATTTGGTTCTCCTGCTCTTACAAATTGGTTCCATTGTTAAGCTGTTGTTAATCCTTCAGTTAATCTTTCAATGGAAGTCCAAGACTACTATCATGTCATCTTTGTTTGAAACATCAATGAAATTTATTCTACGTCAGGATTATACATAAAATTGAGTCATTAGTCCATTGAGCGATTGGATTGTAGGACAATGTTGGTCATCAAAAAAATTTGGGTTATTGGATTTGATTAAGGATGAACAAGGTAGAGAAGTAATGTAGGTATCAGTGTCAGATGTGTCGGAGTAAGGTGTAGTCAGGTAGCAGTCTCGGATGATCCTCCCATGTCGTGTCCATCTCGGTCTTCTTTCTTTTTTGTTCATGCTAGCTCTACTTGTACTTTACAAGTAGTGTCCCATAACTGGTTCACCCAATCTAGGACCTTTTGTAAGTCTTGCTGCATCTTCTAAATTTGATTTTGGGATTCAAGTAGCTTCTTCTTGTACTGGTCTTGATAGGGTTTGGTATTGGCCTTGTGGGCTTCATACCTCTAGATCAACTCCATGTACCACTACATCCTGATCGCCTCTCCAGGTGGTGGCACTACTGCAATGTCTTCGGGTCTCACTTGGGCTGGCTCAACTATTGTGGTTGTCAATCGGTGCCGGTAGAGGCTTGTGCATCTTGTTGCTCAAGCTAGTCTCATAGCTGTAGGAAGCCTTGAATCTATTGTTGAATCAACCCTTGCAGCTCCTGGCTTCTTAGCTCATATTCTTTTGTCTTTGAGCTCTGCATGGCAAGCCTCTAGATCTCTTCTCGACTAATTGGTCAGCCAGTTCGTCAGTCTGACTCACCAACTAGTGTAAGTGAAAGGATTCAAGGGCTTGTTTGGCAGTCTTCGGTAGGTTGCTGACATCTCTAAACACGGGGAATTGAAGAGGCACATAATGTGAGGGTGGGATGCAAAATTGTGGGTTTGCTGGTAGGGTGGTGGTGGCAGGGACTAAAGTGGTGGTGGTTATTGTATCAGAAAGGGCAAAGATTGTGGAAAGGAGAGTGGAGACAACAATGGATTGAGTTAGGGGTCCACTCGATGGATTTAACTCCTCTTTGATATGCACATCCCCTATAGAAACAATTTCATCAAAGCTTTCTAGCACATCATTAGTATCAAAGTAATCAAGTTGATCAACATCTATATTAATGGTGCGGGTGTGAGAGGCTGACAATGGGTCAGTTGATTCCATTGTCAGATTTACCTCTAGTACCTTCTCCTCGGTGATGTTGTTGCCACGTGTTCCTCTTTTGTTGTTGTATTCTCAATTTGCACCTAAAATCCGCTATAGTGGTTATCTCTGCTTGCTCCTCTCCTACTTGGTGCTCTCCCTCAACTGTTGGATCCATGGTTCGCTCTCAATTGCAATCGCATCATTGATCTTTGGATGTAGAAGCCAGTGGCTTGCGAGTGTGACTTAAACAAGCTCTAGTCATCTTTTGTGCTGTTCGAAGATGCCCCTGAGTCTTGTGCCCTCGGTCTATGGCCATCATCTTGGTCTTCTTTGCTTGTGGAAAAATGGTCGATGATTGAGATTTGTTGCGTTCGGTGTCTGAGCTGGAACGGGTAGGGGCCTTGGAGCATAAGGTACAGTTGTATTGGCTATAAGCCATTGTCATTAGGAACTGGCTCTAATAATTGTGGGTTGGAGGGATCTTAAACTCCAACTTCTGAAACATTGGTTGTTGTTCACAGGTTCCACTCTATCTGTGAACATGGTTGTTTGGCTTTCTTTACTTCTTCGTTACCGTTCTTTATGGTTCTTCTGGTTCTTACTATTCTTCTTGTTAGAACGGTTATCACACGGATGTGTTACTCAGATTTCAACATGTATATCTCAGCTTGTTAATGGGAGACACTATTTTGATACTCAACTACATGCATAAGCCAGCCATATAACCATCTATAGCTCAAGAGGATCAATGTTCTGGAACAAGGAGCAGTTCTACCACTATCAAGAACAAGATTAACTACTCAAACAAGAACTAGATTCCTTACAACATAATAATAGTCCAAGAATCAAGAAACACTCTCTTGATGCTTGGATTGCCAAGAACAATCAAGAACTGGAATGTAAGAAAGTATGCAAGATCTACACCACAAACCAGCCTATTTAGTTTACTTGCATGCTGATTCCTACCTTATTCCACAAACAAGAAATGAATCCTAATCCACAACTAAGTAAGAAACAACAAAACAAGATTCTAGTTAATCCACAATACAAGAGAATCAAGCATGCTCATAGAAACTTCACTCAAGAATATTGCCATGAACAAGGAGCTTAGCAATTATCAAGAACTCGTGGAGGATCCTCTTTACAAGAGAACTTGACAATACATTCAAAGCTCCCTCATAAGATAGGGGAGCCCTTAAATAAGCAAGAAGGCTACCCAAGTGGAGCCCAAGTGGCAATTCCACCAAATTAGAAATCACATGTGGAATTTTCCCTTTCATTAAAGGTCACCATCAAAAGGTGGCTCACTCTAACTAATTTAAGGGGGGTCTACATTTATTTACAAGGCCTAGGAAATATGACTAGCTCCTACATGGTCGTTCCTTCTCTAGGATACACCATGTAGGCTCACATAGATATTTCACTGTCATCCTAGCTAGTAATTTCTTGGCTCTCATGCTCGGCTCTCAGCTTCTTCAGCTCTCCTCCTTCTAAGACCTCCTCCGTCATGGGTGAGAGGCATTTTGTGTCTTCGTCTTGGCTCGGCATCTGGGGATTCTCTCGAATCTGCTAACATTATCCACTCCTAATCTGTTGCAGGACCCACTGCAACACCGATGATGTCTTTCGCTTGGCACTTGGAAAAGCGTGGATCTTCGTTCGCTTCCATAAAACCAGGTGCTTACTATCCGCAAAATTTATTATTTTATTTTTATTTTTTTTCAAAATTGGAAGTCTCTCAATTGGCCACTACATTCCAACCTTCTCGAGAACTTCTTGCGAGTCCTGCTCGCCTCGTCATTGTGCCATTTGCTTTCTCTCGCTCATCTTTCGCCCCAGGGCTTCAAAAACTTGAAAGCAGAGCTTACTTCCGAAATTGAGGGGTCCCATATTTTCTCTTACCTTTTTCACGAAGCCTATTTTCACCAATCTTCTACCATGGTCACATAGCGTGATGACATGAAGGCCACTCTGTAGTATAGCCTGGCCATCATCTCATGGCCTTCTTCCGACTGGAGGGCTACATTTGGGTTGATTTTGATGGGCTCCAAGCCTTGATCCCAGAAACAATCTTGCTTCATCTAAAAGGCCATGGATCTGCAATACTCGACACTTTCTTGCACGCAAAGATCGGCACTTGTTTTTTATTTATGCCTGAAGTCGAGTAATTGTAGCCTCAGATAATTTGGGGAGGTTCTCTCTAAAATTCCCAGAATGACTGGCCAGTTTACCAACTCTACTCGTGGCTTTTCTTTCGGCCATGGGTTTCTGTGTTTGAGTGGCATGTAGAAGGGATCCACTCGCTTCCATGTCGGTGCCTTCAGATACTCTTGGAGTCGCCTGCTATCCTTCAGCACTTTATTCCGCCATTCTGGTTGCGGTTGTAACGTGGCAATGATCTCGGCCCTGGTGGAGTATTGGCTTTGATCGATGTCTTCTTTGCCTCCCCTCATGTTGGGAGGGTATTTCCTCTCAAATTTCTCTGAATCTCTTGTGTCAGCCAATTTGCCTCTGGGCCTGGTAAGTGAAGTTGTCCTACGCAGTTGGGATGGCCTCGCAAGATAATCATCTAGGGCCTTGGTGCCCAAATCTTTCTCTTTAGCTCGCTCGCTTGTCGACGGCTCAGCTGCGTCCGTGTCTTGCCTGGACAAGAATGTCTTGTCTCTGGTTGATCCGCCAAGATGTCATCATCACCTCCCATGTCGGTGTTAGTTTCTGGAAGGTCAGGGATGGAATGATCTGGAGAGAGGGGTGCGGGGGTGATAGGTTTAGGAGGAGGTGGAATCATCAAGTTATACGTCGCACCGAGGGAGTGGAGTTTTTGGAGGAACTCGTCTCATCGGGCTTTGTAGGTGTCAGCTGGGCCTTTTGATGGGCCTATTATTTTACTAGGAGGTGATGGAGAGAGGGAAGATGAAAGAATCGGATAAGTTGGAATAAATGTTTCCGAAAAATTAAATGCAGAGTAGGAGAAGGGGTTAAAGGTGGGAGGGGGTCGGAGAAAAGTTCTAGAAATAGCATCGGCTCTCTAGCCACCGGATCCCGAGCTACCGTCTGAAGGGTGGGTTTGCTCGTCTCGATTTCCTGCTCCATCATTCCCATCATCATCTCGTGGGTTCGTTGATTGAGCGCTTGCTTGGGCCTTGCACGTCGTGTCCCATAATTGGCTCACCTTGTCCAAGACTTGCTGTAGGCCCTTCGTGGTGTCTTCTAGCTGCTTATGGGACTCAAGGATGATCTTCTCTTGCTTGGCCACAATGTTTTGAAAAATTTTCTTTTCGGCATCTTGTTCTTGGATTAGCCGCACGTATTTCTCCATCCAGATGGCTGAGGCCTGTGGAGCCTGAAATTGAATGTCCTCAGGCTTGACTAGAGGAGCATCGACTGTCATTGCACCCGATGATCCGTCTCATACTTGGTCGATTTGGACCATCTGTGCATCAGTAGTTGCTGGACCTCTTCCAGAGTGGATTTCTGCCCGGCCATCATGGATCTGGCTTGCACTGTCTCTCTTTTTTTTTCTTTGGCCAGTCCTTGAAGTCGCACAATTTCTTGGTCTTGATGCTGGACCTTGCTCTCGAGCATTTGATACTAGCTCACCAACCAATGCATGTGGTAGCTTGTTTTGGATAGGCCTATCATCGAGCGCTTGGCTACTTCAATGAGCTTTTCAGAGTTAGTGAGAGTTGGGTATTGATCTGGAGTGTGGGATGGTGAGGTTAAACCAAAAAATAAGCATTGTGTTAGAGCTGAAGATGGAGGTGGAGGTGGAGGTAGTGGAGGAATGATATTAGTAACTGTTGTGGTAGTGGTGGTGGTTAGTGGAGGGGTCAGACTTCTTCCTGGCTGCTTCTCCTTCTCTGGCTTGTCGTCGCTTATTTTCATCAGGTCCGCAGCATCAAAATA
Source organism: Diphasiastrum complanatum (assembly GCA_029204225.1). Classification (NCBI taxonomy): domain Eukaryota; kingdom Viridiplantae; phylum Streptophyta; class Lycopodiopsida; order Lycopodiales; family Lycopodiaceae; genus Diphasiastrum; species Diphasiastrum complanatum. The sequence goes on from CM055106.1 coordinate 47,761,770, forward strand.
TTGCGATGTGTCTAATATGTGGACTTGTTGGGCCTGTGGTTGTTGAGCCACTTCCGTGACCTGGGGACTGGATATCCCCACTGCGCCCCCCCCCCCCCCCCCCCCCCCCCCCCCCCCCAAAACTTGTGCCGTCATGTGAGGTGCTTGTGTAGAGGTAGTTGCTCCATCACCCCCGTCGATGACATGTGAGGGTGATGAGTGTGGTTGTGAGGCCTTGGATGAGCTTCTATCATCTGAGGTGGAACCATCTAAAACTGATCCCATTGGTGATGTGCTTCCAGCTTGAAGCTTATTTTGCATCCTTTGTTGCCTTGTGTCTGGCAACTGGGCCTTGGAGGTATCGGTCTCTTGAGCTCCGGAGGTTGTAGCTGCTTGTGAGTCTGGTTGTGGGCTTGTTTGCTTCTGTACCAGAGGGAGAATACTAGTGTTTACTCGTTTAGGCTGGGATGCCAATGGTGAAGTTGCCCTTGATCATGCACGCTTGGACTTTGTTGACTCAATGGAAATTTCCCATGCCTTGTCTGCAAGCTGCAAGTGTTGTTGAGGCTTTGGCCCATTCTGTACTTGGTGAAGAGTGATATCTGTCAAGAGATATCCGAGTATTGTTGTCTGCTGCTTGTTCTTAATGCACTCATGAAGACAATTCAAAACAAATTGTGCCCAGTCATAGAGATTCTGGGAATGTAGTCGTGAATCTGCCATCATGTGAAACAGGGACATGGGTACCCTCTGCAACTTTGTTCTTGGTCGTTGTCTGCACTTTGTCAAGTCCGCTTGTAGTTGTGACTCATTGATTGCTTCGACTCGATACCCATTCTTGTTTTTCCACTTGGCCACGGACGGGTCAATGAATTTGAAATATGTTGTTTGCTCAATTTTTTTAAGTGTCCTCGTGACAACATTGGGTCCTCTTGGGAACCCAAAAGGCTGCAAGTCGGCCGGTGCAAATGATATGTTGTAAACATAGTTCCTCACAGGAGGAACTATGAGCTGACATGACCTTGTTGTAGCATTGTAGTTGGCATATGATACCCTGCCAAGTTTGGCATCATGGTGTAGCCTATCATATGTTGATCTAGAACATCCATGAACCAGGAATATGTACAGGAAGAAGAGAATGCATAGAAAGTACATAAGTAATGGTATGAAGTATAACCAAGGAATGAGGTGAAAAATAGGCATGGAAAACTAGAACTACAGCAAGATCATAAGAAAAATAGAAAGAAAGAAATAAAAAATGTAAAATTTATACTAGGAAAAAGATATAAATTGGGTCAACAAAAAACAACTCTTCGCAATACTGCCTTAGACGACCACCATTTACAACAGTGTCTTGGAGGATTCCGTCAAGTGTTTGCAACTGGACTGCATCATTAGGAAAGATTTTATTAATAACATACGGCCCCTCACTTTTGAATTTCAATTTGACAGGGTGCTTTTTGGATGTATAAAGAAGCATTTGGTCACCTAAATGTAGATCTTTATTGCATAGGTGACGGTCATGCCAGGCCTTTTGACGTCGTTTATTAATCAGTTGTGCGTGGTAAGATATAAGTCTTGTCTCGCATAACTGGGTTAACGTAAATAGCCTAGTTTTGAGTTGTTGTTTGATTGCAGCTTTTTCACAGAGATCTGTTGAAAAAGCTTCCATGACTCGTAATGATGGGACTAAGATTTCTACTGACATTACTGCCTCTTGCCCTAGATCAATTCTAGACACAAAATCCTAACAAGAACAATCATTAATTGAAGGTAGGTGTACTTTCTGGTTTCCCACGTGTGAAACCGTGTCTGAGTACGGACTCCAACCTGAAAATCAAGTACACATTGATAGCACCTCAAAACAATCAAAACAAATGTAGACAAATGGAGAGAATCACTCAAAATTGCTTCCAAAACCAAGATTGGTGTCTCACAATGATTATGGCCAAATGTGGCTCTATATATACAATAAGTGAGAGCTCGTGGTACTGATCATCCCTTTGATCCCACATGTGTGAAGGTGATTTGTCATATGATGATTCATCATGCAAAACTGACACTTGGACAAAACCTTCTATTTTGAGCACTTTTGGTCCATTTTCCTTCTATATGGAGATCTACTTGAAAATCTTCTAGAAGTCAAAATTCGTCTACTTCAGCTTATTCCACACATGTGAGCTGTCCTCAACACATGGGATGTGACACCTAACCAAAGGATGTGGCTCATGCAATCAATAGATTGATGCCATGTGCCATATGTGTAGAAAACTAGTTTTTGGCCTTTTTAGCCACTAGAACTTGAATTAAATCATATGTACAACCTATATGATTATGGTACATGACAAGTACACTATTTTCACAGATGGGAACAGACTCCACACATGTGTAATCATCCTATATACAATATTTTTGGCCTCTACCAAGTTTATTTTTGCATTTTTCACAGTTCTTCTGGTTCTTGCAGTTCTTCTTGTTAGAACGGTTATCACATGGATGTGTTACTCAGAATTCAACATGTATTTCCCAGCCTGTCAATGGGAGACACTATTTCAATACTCGGCTACATGCATAAGCGAGCCGTGTAACCATCTAGAGCTCAAGAGGATCAATGTTCTGGAATAATGAGCAGTTCTACCACTGTCTACTAAATCAGAAAACAATCAAGAACAAGATTAATCACTCAAACAATAAACAAGAAACAAGAAACTAGATTCCTTACATCATAATAATAGTCCAAGAATCAAGAAACACTCATTTTTTGATGTTTAGATTGCCCAAGAACAATCAAGAACTGGAATGTAAGAAATTATGCCAGATCTACATCACAACCAGCCTATTTAGTTTACTTGCATGCTGATTCCTACCTTATTACACAAACAAGAAATGAATCCTAATCCACAACTAAGTAAGAAACAAGAAAACAAGATCCTAGTTAATCCACAATACAAGGAAATCAAGCATGCTCATAGAAACTTCACTCAAGAACATTGCCATGAACAAGGAGCTTAGGAATTATCAAGAACTCGTGGAGGATCCTCTTTATTTGCTCAAGAGAACTTGACAATACATTCAAAGCTCCCTCACAAGAGAGGGGAGCCCTTAAATAAGCAAGAAGGCTGCCCATGTGGAGCCCAAGTGGCAATTGCACCAAATTAGAAATTACATGTGGAATTTGCCCTTCCACTGAAGGTAACCATCAAAAGGTGGCTCACTCTAACTAATTAAAGGAGGGTCTACATTTATTTACAAGGCCTAGGAAATATGACTAGCTCCTACGTGGTCGTTCCTTCTCTGGGATACACCATGTAGGCTCACATAGATACTTCACTATCATCCTAGCTAGTAATTTCTCGGCTCTCATGCTCGGCTCTCAGCTTCTTCTACTCTCCTCCTTCTGAGACCTCCTCGGTCATAGGTGAGAGGTATTCTGTGTCTTCAGCTTGGCTCGACATCAGGGGATTCTCTGGAATTTACTAACAGTTGTGCCTTCGCGTACCATTGCTGCATTTCCTTCATATCCATTAGAGGCCTAAGCTCACAGGGTCAGCAATGCTTCCGACCATAAACTCAAAGTCAACAAAAGTAGTCATGGTTATCGCAACTCATCTTTGTGTGTTTAGGTTGTGAGTTATTGCAATCTTTCTTGCGCTCTCTTAGTCTGTAGAATCATAAAGTGCAAACAATAAATATGTTTGTGAGTAGTAGAATAGTGATTGTATGTGTTAGAGCGTTGAGAATGCACAAAGATCGCTAGAGAGTCGTGAGAGTTAGCACTCGGTCACACAACAAATTCTTGAGGTATAAGTACATTTGTGAACGGTCATCTTATGTTGGTCGGTCGATATATCCCTCGGTTAATGTGTCTGTTGGTTGATGTGACCTTTGATTGACGTGCCCCTCATGTGAACTTCGGTTGATGTCTTTTGGTTGATGCGGTATGTTCTTGCGGTGGTCTACAGTTGTTTGTGGTTGCTCTCGGTTAATGCAGCTTCTTGCGGTCATCTACGATTACTTTCGGCTTCTTGCGATTGGTTGCCTAGTTTAATTGTTAGCCAAATTTGGTTGATATTAGCTAGGTTTCTCATTAACCGTGATTGTTGTAGGAACTTGTTGAAGTATGTCTGGAGCTTATTCGTGATTCGTGAAACACAAGGATTTCTCCTTGTCTCTCCCTCCCTCAAAACGTTGTGGAATGACAAGTGTGAAACAACTAGTTGAACATCAAACAAATTGTTGTGTGACAAATGAAATTAACGTGTAGGTACACGAGGTGTGTACTGGAATAAGAGAAATACTAAATTGAGAAGAAAACAAGAAGATGTCAAAAATGTTGTGCAATGGATATATACGATGCTCGTGGGTGTGAAAAATTTGTCGCAAAAGAAGGGGGTATGAGGACAACATAAATCATTGTTAAAGCTTCTCTTTCCATTGTGGAATAATTTACTTCAGCAAGGAATAGTTGTCGGCTGAGGAAGCAAATTGGATAGTCTTTCCCAGATTCTCCTAATTGTGTTAGGATGACTCCAATAGCATATTTACTAGTGTCAGTATGAACATAGAATTCTAATCGATAGTTCGATGCTCGAAAAATGGGTGCAGTGACAAGTGCATGCTTCAAATCCTCAACTGCTTGTATTCTTTCTTTGGTCCATTTTGGATCTAACACTATCTCAATTAATTTTGGACTTTTTAATTTATTTTGGACGATTTTCTACATATGGTACCAAAAGAGCTAGATAAGAAAAACAATAAAAAATTACTGATTGTTGAAGTGGGTTTCTCTCGAGTTCGAATCTCATTTCAATACAACTATAAGCCAAACAAGACAAATTTGATCAACGAGTCACAATTTAGTGTCTAAAATCTATTGATGATTTTTTCCAATAGCTATGAACACCTAATATAATTGTAAATTCAAAATAGATTTGGTTCTTGAGTATCATATACACTGAACTTATAATTCAGATGTAGTTAATATTTCAATTGTTAGATTAAGAGGGTTGCAGTGGATGTTTTTGGGAAATCATATATAATCATGTCTAAAATTTGTGTCGATCCGAATAACACAGACAAGTTTTCCTATGTTAAAATCTTAACCATTGATATTTAAAAGGAACATAAACATTACTAAATCATATACTACTTTCAAGTTGTATTATAAGAAACTCTCAATGACAAAAATTTAATCACAATGTGTCATTTGCCACTAAAAGTGGTTCATATATATTATTAATGGTCTTGGGCCAAGCCCTACATTAGTCAAGAGACTATTACAAAAGATGCACAACTTTGGTGCAATTCTAGATAGTGTAGAAGTTTAACCTTTTAGACTAGTAAACTATTCTAATATTCTAAAGGTTAAGAATTAGAAACTATTTCCAACCTTTAGAATTTCTAAAAGCCGTTAACTTTCTACATTATGATTCCGCATGGTCTTACAATACACATGTCGTGGAATAGGATTTACTTATAGGGTGACATGCCCATGCCCTAGCATACAAAAAAGTCGTCTTTCTACAAAATTTCCAAGCTGGATTTACAACTGAATCTACAAAAGAAATTATATCAACACGTCTTTTGAAGCCAAATTTGGACTTGTTGCAGATTCGAAATCTACCAACACTCACTAATACATTACAAGTCCTATAATTATGGACACAAAGATTGTAACCAGGACTCTACAACTACAATCATGCACTCTACTCATCAATATCAGCTGCACATTCATCGGATAATTTAAACAAGTATTTTTTGATATGTGCCACTGATATTTTCGGAATAGATATTGATTTTCCATATATAGTCGTGTGCTTTAATTGTTTTTTTTTCCTTCAATTTCCATCAATGGCCCAATTCTAACACATCTTCGACAAGCTTTTGGTCGTCCATTTCAGGACTTTGGGTAGAACTGTCCACCATATCAGTGAGTGTATTGACACTCACATCCTTGGTAATGGATCGTTCTTGATTGCCATTTGATACAATACCAAATCTTGCTAGGATTTTATCAACTTCAAGAATTGAATTTTGAATCACAATTGGACTATGATTAATAGTCACAAAATAATTGATTTGTAATGTCGCATTCTCTTTAACTTCGTAAGTGAAGTCTCCCCCGTGCTCTACACAGATCGGATCACATTGATTTGAATCATTTGTTTTAGGATCGGTGTGAAAGGGTGATATTTCAAAAGATTCTTCACTCAAATTTTCAAAAAATTGCACACCACTACATCCCATTCTTCTTCATGAAAAAATGGTAGATTTTTCGTGAATTCTAGTAATAACTTTGATTCATCAATTGAACATTAAGTTTTATATATTGATTGGAAATTTCATGTATGGGTGATTCTACAAGAAATAAATCTCTATACAGATTTTCTATGGCTTGAGAATCATTCTCATCATAGAATAAAAATCCTCGTCGTACTAGGCGTGTGAGAATCATGATTATATTTTTTCAATCAATCAATGTTTTTTTTAAAGGGACCTCCAATACGTCCAGTATTGGTCTAGTTCTCAGTACAACGCCCAATGACCCTACTTGCACAAACCACTACTCCAAACAAACCTCACAATTTTTGGTGCTCAAGCCTTATCCAAAAAGACCTCAAGAGTCACTCATAAAATTGATACAAAATAGGCTCCGATTGCCACAACGCATTCAAACCTTCACAGACAATTTGGATCAAACGAGCTTTTGGTTGTGCAAGTTAATGGTCAACTCAACAAAACCGTTTGAAAACACTTTCAAACAATAAACAAGAATTCGAAAGAAGCTCATGCTCCTCCCGGCAGACGCACCACTAAAGGATTAGAAAACGACCCCCAAATAGGCTGTCAATCTAAAGGAATGCTAATGGAAGTCGGTCTATACCACAATTACAGCTCAAGCTCCATTGGGTATGGAGTCGAAAATAAGGTGTTCATGACCACATGCTCTTTCAATGGCAATCGGCAAGGCAAATTTCTAACGGTCAACAGACAATTTTCAAGTAGCCTAGGGAACTTTGAAATGGTCAAGCACCATTTCACTATAGAAAGACGTGACTTTCGGAAAGCTAAATGGGCTATAAAATGGCTATTAGGATTTCCCTCAATCAATAGGCTTATACCTTGTTCGTTAGAGTTCTTGATAGCCGAAGCAAGTGTTTACAAAGTTCAGTTCTTGTTCAGCGATTAAACAACAATGTTGTTGTTCAATTAAGGTATCACAAATGGCATTTTACGTTATTGTTCATTTATAATCGAAGTGTAATAAGCAATAGTTATCTAAACAATGGCAAGATAAGTACGAGTTTAGTGCCCCCTGCATGCAATTGGACTGGCTTTGCAAATGCCAAGGGTTCAGTTACCAAACAAGTGCCAAACCTTTGCAGTTCATCGAGGCTAACAAAAACTAATAAACCAAACAGTTTAGCAAAATCCACGGAACCCTAGCACTAAACTTTTCACGAGTGCAAATAGGCAGAGTTTGAGATGGATCGGGCCTTGGAATAAACCTGCAAGCAGGGAATGAGAAAGACGACCACAAGCAGGGTCGTGGACAGGCATGGAATAGCGTGGGCCGGTTCTATTTCTTACACACAGGCAGAAAAAGGAAAAGGCAATAGGCCACAGGGTGGGGAAAACAGGAAACGAGCCACAGACGGGCTGGAGGATGAGCATAGGTAGACAATATTTTTGCCCTCCTTCAAGATTCAGACCGTTCAATCGATCTCAGGGCAGCAAGCTATAAGACACCTTCTCCAAGCAACGATGAGCAGCGAAGAGGGAGAGCGATACGTAGGTAGGGTAGGCACAAACCCACAGGCAAACAAATGGGGAGGGCCGATAGGCAGGAAAGGAAGCGCAATTCTATGGTTCCCTTCACTTAAGCAGGGTGCAGATAAGCCAGCTGGCCAGGCAAGGGGAGTGTAGATCGGATAGAGGGGAGCCGCTGACCAGCCTATGAGATGGGCGCAAACAGGGCTGTAGGCAACAGAAATGGCAGCAATGGCAAGCAAACCCACAGACAGCAAATAAACAAACCGCAGGCAGGGTTTGTTCAGATTACACGGCCCTCAACATGTTGCAAGACAGCCTGCGGATCTGTTTCCTGACCTACGATGCACAGGGTAGGGGTTCCACGTTGCAAATGGATCTCCAGATGACTGACAGCGCACTCTTCATCCTCTCAGCAAATAGCGATGGCCTTCCTCAAATCACTATTCTGAAATGTAGAAGAGCAGCCAAGCAAACTCATCTCTGAGCCAAAAAAATTGCACACAGTTGGCTTCTTGGTCAGCGAATGATTGAAAGGTAGAACTTGGATCCAGGCCACAGGGTTGGGAAAGATTAGTCACTGGCAGGGAAGAGACAGGGTAGGTCGTGAGCAAACAGATAATGAGGTAATTGGTGAGACTTCCAAAAGCATGTGTGTTCAAAGAACAAGCAAAGCAAAAACTGCCTTCTTGAACAGCAGACAATCTTAAACAAATCTTTGAGATCAATGACTTGAAAGAGATAATAGCCTGAAATAAGTATTCTAGACAAGTTACTGCTCATAAGCTGTAGAGCAAAAAGGACAACAAACTTCCAATTAGTGAGATCCTTATGAATGAGGTAGCAAATGGCTTGTAATTCTTCAAGTCCTGCACCCACACCCACAGGGCTAGAGGCAACAATCTCAAGAAATAAATCTGTTAATGGACATCAAGTGATCTCCTAATACCCACAATTTGCAAACAAATGTTAGAGATGGCAGAAAGATAACACCAAATCTGATCCAACAAAAGAAATGGTGATAACACAGTCCTAGAGATCAAAGCAGTGAATTAATAGCAATGAAATATAAGCAGTTTGCAACAAAGACAAAACATAGAAGTTAGAGTAGAAGGCATTAGGCACATCAGCCTCTTCTCCTTTCCTTCTCCTTGCCTCTATGGAATCAAACAACAGGATGAGGGTAGAGGAGATGAGATACAACAAATAGACAATGTTATGTAGAGGGCAGCCTCCTTCTAACACTATGGAGGGCTGAGGCCCAAAGAGATGCACCTTTTCGTGAACCAACAAGGGACTTTTTGGTAGTTGGCCCCAAACTTAAGGGCAGAGCCCCAAATTTGGTTTTTTTTGCAATGCTATTGAAAGTATAATTAGCAAAATTATGAAAATATAATAAAAGTATAATTAAAAAATTTTGAAAACTGTAACAAAATTATGAAACAAATTTAGCTCTTAGATCTTGCCCTTTAGTCAGTGGCCTTAGCCCGTAGCCCTTAGCCCATAGCCCTTGGCCCTTAGCTCTAAGCCCTTAGCCTCAGTACTTCACCCTTAACCCTTAGCCTTTGGCCCTTGTCCCGAGACCTTTAGCCCTTGGCCTTTAGCATTAGAACCCGTAGCTCTTAGGCCTCGATCCTTGCCCCTATGCCATTAGCACTTGGCCCTTGGCCCTTAGCACTTGGCCCTTAACCCTTAGCCCTTAGCCCTTAGCCCTTAGCCCTCGGGAGTTAGCCTTAGCACTTGGTCCTTAACACTTAGCCCTCGTGCATTAGCCCTTCCCCCTTGGGCATCAGCCTTAGCTCTTGGCCCTTAACCCTTGGCTCTTAGCCTTATCCCTTGGCCCTTAAACCTCGGCCCTTAGTCTTAACCCTTGGCCCATGGCGCTTGCCTCTTGCCCCTAGGCCCTTGTTCCTCAGCCTCAGCCCTTGGCGCTTAGCCTTATCTCTTAACTCGCCCTTGGCCTAGCCCTTGGCCCTTATCCCTCGGCGCTTAGCGTTAGCCCTCGACTCTTAGCCTTAGCCCCCCCTTAGCTCTTGGCCCTTAACCCTTGGCCCCTGTCCCTTGGTCGATGGCCCTTAACCCGTGGTCATTGGAGGTGATACTTACCCCTTAATGCTTAGCCCTAGCCCTAAGGCCCTTAACCTTAGCCATTGGCCCTTGGCACTTAGCCGTTAGTCCTTTGTCATTAGCCGTTAATTGTTAGTCGTTGGCCCTAAGCAATTGGCCCTTAGTCGGTAGCCCTTGGTCCTTCACCCATCGCCCCTGGCCTTTCGGTCTTAGTCCTTGGGCCCTTTGTCCTTAGTGCTTCAAGGGCCTTTGTTTGTCTGATATATATATATATATATTATATATATATTAGACATGAGGGTCCGGGCTGGGCGCGGCCATTTCACGTCTGCGTCGGGCGCCCGGGTGTTGGAAAGAGGTGTGTAAAAGATAGGTCGAAAAGAATCTAATAAAAAAAAATTAAACGACAAAAAAGAAAACTTATTGTGCGCAACAGAATAAACTATCTTTCTCTTTCTCTATGCATAACTACGCCTATCAATTTCGAACAAATCACATTGTAGCCAACTTTGAAATCATTAGTACTACATTGATTACGTAGCCAAACATTTAGCATTGAATTATCAAACAAATAATCAGTCATGAAGAATTACAGAAACACATATATTTTGAGACAAACTTGAATGCAATAAAAAAGATAGTATTGATTTAGTATGAAACAAAATAGATGTACATGAGTACAACAAGTTTGTGAATGGAAGCCGCGTACTCTAAGCTATCTCCGAGCCACTAAATAAAAGTCTGAATTAAGCGCAAGTGAGCGCAATAGCAATTTCTAATTAACTCTAAAGAAGTGACCTAGAATGCTCAAGAGTGTCCAAGTTCGCAAGCTTGAGAGAGAGAGCTAACTATTCAATACTTGTTGATCTCTTGATCACATCAATGCATAAGATCAATCCCCACAAAAGTAGAAATATGAGCAGCTATTTATACTAAGCAAAGGCGACAACGTCCAATAGTAGAACAACTAATTAGGTCGTCAAATGCGTAATCCAGTTGGCTGTGATGTGTTGGCATCCATCCAGATAGTCTTCTCGGAAATTTACTTGCTAAGCGGTTAGAGCAAGTCTGTAGCCTTTAAGACGAACAATAAATTGTCTTGCAAAAGATGCAAAAAACGTGAAGGTCTTCACTAAAGTCATTTCCTTAACATTTGAGGCATCTGGCACTTTGCGAAAAGATTGAAGTGAGAAAAAATCCCGAAAGGCGAAAATCTCGAAAATGCCGACACTATAAGTAGTTATGTAGATTGTGTAAAAACACGAAGAAATCTGCAAGTTTGGATAAAAGTTGGAGGAAGATTAAAATGTCGATTAGTCGATTAGTAGGAGAATAACCCAACACTTCCCCTTAATCTGAATCCATGAATGTCTTAACCTTTAAACTTAGTTCTGCACAAAAAATTTTGTGTTCATCCAAGCTTAATGCTTTAGTAAAAATATCTGCTATCATATCTTGCGTTCGACAGTACTGCAATCTGACCTCTTTGTTGAGAACTTTGCTTCTGACATAGTGATACTTGAGTTCAATGTGCTTACTCCTAAAATGAGATCTAGAGTTGGCTGACAAGACAAAGGCACTTTGATTATCACAATATAATAATGTCAGATCATATTGATTCAGACTGATATCTGAAAGTAAGTTTCTCAACCAAATTGCTTCATTCGTAGCTTGTGAGGAAGCAATATACTCTGATTCTGTAGAAGATAGAGCTATCGAAGATTGCTTGCAACTGTTTCAGGAAATAGGACCATTATTGAGGAAGAATGTAAATCCAGAAGTGGATTTACGAGTGTCTACATCTCCTGCCCAACTTGCATCTATGAAACCAATGAGTAAATTGAGTTTGTCATTGTCGACTGCTTCATAACAAATGCAAAAGTCCATAGTAGCTCAAAGATATCTCATGACTCTGATAAGAGCCTTCCAATGTGTCATACTAGGGTTAGTCATAAACTGACTTAGGGAGCTGACTGCAAAAGCTATGTTTGGCCTGGTACAGATCATTGCGTACATAAGAGATCCTATTATTGAATGATAAGGATACTCACGCATCTGCTTCTTCTCTTCGATTGTTTGGGAACACTGGTCCTTTGATAGTTTGAGACCTGGTTCCATTGATGAGAGAGCTATCTTGCAATTAACCAAATTATATCTGACTAGCATATTGTAGATGTATATGTGTTGAGTAAAGGTCAACTTTCGATTTTTGTCTCTGTGGATTTGAATACCAAGGCAAAAATGAGCTTTGCCCAGATCGGTCATGTCAAATTTAGAAGATAGCATTGTCTTGTTTTCTTTTATCAGATCGATACTATTGCCGAAGAGCAATGTGTCGTTTACGTATAAAGTGATAATAATAAAAGACTGTTGCACTGTCTTGAAGTTGTGATCAATAAGAAAAGTATTGATCATTTGAAACCATGCTCGAGCAGATTACTTCAAGCCATAAAGTGCCTTATATCTAGCATCATTTGGCATTCATCATCAGTTCACCACTAGCTACACGCCACAGTTGAATGGAATATCCAAAAGGAAGAACCAAACATTACTAAATGTAGTTCGATCGATGATGTCAAATGTTCAGCTCACCGAAGATTTTTGGGCTAAAGCTATTTCGACAACTTGCTATCTACAAAACTATTTGAGCACCAAAGTAGTCAACTCAAAGATTCTTTTCGAAGCTTTCTATGGCTACAAACCGAGTCTACAACACCTTTGAGTGTCATTAGAAAAACTTAGAGCCCGAAGAAGGCCTTTGAAAAAGATGTTTTTTTTATTTTTTTTCTTATTTCCGTTAACATGTGGACCAATTGAAACCTTGAAATCAGGGTTCTACGTAACATAGAATTTTCCAAATATAAATAAAATAAAAGCTTTCAAAATATATTGTTGTTTGGTCGGGCAGCATGTGAAAATGCTATTGGTTGATGAGGCCTGCCCTTCCAGCATATCACTGCCCGAAGAGACCCAAAAATATTGAAAATGAATATGACAGATGGTTGAGATGAGAAAATCGATGTACCATTAATGTATATGCATTGTCAAATCATGGTTAACAGGATTAACCAGAGTTCATTCGTGGCGCCAAATAGATTAGTGTTTCAAATTTACGCCAGCACATTTTCTCAAGTTCATGGCTTTTTGTCTACGCAAATTTTCAGATTCATAGTTCAATGCACATTTTTTTGCATGCAAATTTGTAGATTCATATTACGAATGGCACAATCAAGGAAGCCGTGCTCCTCAATCGACTCTATGCTTCTATTTAACGAGAAAGATGATAATGGATTATGGGTGCCAAAAAAATATTCAAAAAACTCTTGGGTTTTGATGCATCCATCATCAAGAGAAGCATTTCGAAAAAGCAAAAGGTCAAAACCATCATTTCGATCTTATTGGAAGGCTAAAATTTTGGATTTCAAAACATCATCAGGAGAAAAATCTATTTCTGAAATTCTAGTCCAACATGTATATATGCATTCAGAGATAAATGTGCAAGGATTCAACCGTCAGGATCACCAAAAAAACAACTGTGAGTATTGATATTCTTGATACTTAGATTTTTGTCATTCATAAATATCTAACAGTAAACTTGCCAATCTGATCATTTTTCTCTCATAGATTTATATCCATCCAACATAAATGAATGGCAGCCAAGTGGATCTTTAACAGGTGTGTTAGATGTTATTCACACTGATATTGGACAACTGCAATATCGAGGTAGAACTGCAAAAGATCTAGCTGATAGTGGAATCTTTTTTTATGAATCAATGTACATTCCTGATACAAAAAGAAATTTTGGACAAATAGTCCCAATTCCATTACCTAGTTTTGAACGTGATGAATGGATTGCACCAGATGCTATAATTTCAGAATCATTTTGTTGCAAGATATATAATGATGTAAAAACGTGTGTTGAGGTGGAAGAAGATTGGAGTCTAAATTACATCAGGCGAGAACTATTGCTCCTACAAGATGATGTACTTCCATACTTCGGATTTATTTTCAATGGTAAACTCGTAAGTAACTGTAAACAATCGATCTTTTATGAATAGTTTCAATCAAAACTTTCTAATACAATCTCTATACTAATTGTAACTCACTTTGTATTAGTTTTATGCAGGTACGTAAAAGACATGAGCTTGAGATCAAATGCAGAGATATTGGTGAAACAATCCAACTTATGGAAGAACACTAAGATTCACTATCAGCAAATACATGCCAATCATCATGTCTTTTTATCAATATAAAAAATTGTATTCCAGTATTACACTATAAACACAACTTGATTGCAAGAATCTATATTGATATCAATAAAAAAAACCCATAAACGGGTTGTTTACATGTAAAATGATTGTATTTTTTTTTTATTATCTCTATTACAAGAAGATCTCTATTCAGTCAATTTTTCTATATTTTCTTTATCAGTATTAGGAACTGATAAGGGGACAGCTCCTTCTATAATCTCGTCTTCCTCTATTTCAAGAAAGGCCTCTATGCCTTTTAAGACAAGAGGACTCTCTGCTATAATATCGCCTTCCTCTCTATATTAGGAAGGACTTGTATTCCTTTTTGATCATATATAATAATATCTGCATCCTGAGCAACTTGAAAGGCTGTTAAGGCAAGAGCAGCTTGCTTTTGAAGGCCCTCAATCTCAGGTGCAACACTTACACCATTCTGTGCATAGGTTGTGATCAACTCTTGCCGAAATCTATATACATCATCAGGAGTATACGGCTCAAGAGTGAACTGTCATCACAAAACACGAGAATCAGCAAATTACAAACAATGATAGTAAAAACATATAAATCAGAATGAAAGGAATTACAAATGAACAGAATATTACATTTTCAATATCTACATCCACTTGTAAATTATACCACTCAGAAAATAACTTCGTATTGTACAAGACGAACCATGCACAACTAAAAGCGTCCTTTTCTTGTACACACTGCATTATATTGAACAAAAATTAGTAATATTATGACAAAATTTATTTATGCTATGATGATAGATTTGAACTAAAAAAAAGAATACATGCATATCAGAGATAAATTGAATATACCTTGAGAGATCTAATGATTATCTCTCCAATTGAGGTTGTCGTTGTCGGTATTTCTTGAATGACATCATGAAGTAAAGAATCAAATTCTCTATGTGTATTTGCAACTGAGTTTAATTTTACACATAGAAAATTTGATACTCCCTCCTTATTTATCTTTTCACGAAATAATATTGAGGCTCCAATGCCAACTGCAACAACCAAAATACAAATATCTATAAATCCATATTTATTAAAGCAATGCCGCATGCAACAATACAAATTAAAGAAACAAAAACAAAAGAGCAATCCTTACTTATTTTCATATGGAATCAAATAAATTTCGCCACTAGATTGCATTCGATAAAATATACAACCTTCTCAAAATCGGCTTCTTTTGCCTTTATCACTCCCATGAAAAATGGACTAACAACAAAAACTATACCATGAGAATCGAAACTAATACTATGCTGCAAAAAGAATCCTCCGGCTTCTACTATTACATCTTAAATTTCTGATGTTTTATCTTTCAGCTCAACACAAAATTTGGGATCTAATCTAAAGCTTTTACGTGAATCTGAAAGAAAAAAATCAAAATAATTGCCGAGAAGATCAATTTTATTAGCTAGGTAGGCCTCGTACTAGTTATAATGATCAGAATCAAAATAAACTTAGGCAGAATCGTATGGAATTTTGACAAAAAGATTATGTACAGGAGTAGAAAGAGAAGTAGATACAATATTTACAAATTTCTCTGTTATTTTTTACAAAGTCTGAAAAGTCAAAGATTGTAGATATAGATACTTTTTTTATTGATACGAGCATTAATTTAGATGATTGTTCATATTTTAATCCTGCTCGAAATAGGGCATCGTTTATAGGCCCTAGAACACTCACTACCCTTTCTCCTTCTGATAAATCTTTGATCACTTTGTCTACTTATAATATAGATAATAATTTTTTTTTGACAATATTGGATCTTTTTTATTTCACTGAAGCTGAGACTCTTTGCATTTTGAACAAAGAGCTTGATGAATTTTCAGATGTAATTGATTTTGATGCTGATGATCTTCTCCCTAGTGTTGACGATGATGTACATAATGATAAATTTTATTCAGAGAAAGATTGTTTGAAAATGGCTATGGAGGAAATGCGCAACAAAGAAGATGATTTGCCTTCTGAGGAGGAGTTTCTCAGAATCCAAAGTCAACTTGGTTTTCCACAACCAACTGTCTATTCACCAACAATATTGACATTGAAAGGTGGACATAATATTGATGGAGAGACAATAATCAAGAAAGACAAAGCCGAATGCGTAAGTTTTTGTATCTTAGCATGTACTAGTAGATTTGTTATGTCAGATTAAACAATTTTCTTTGATGATTTCACAATTCGTCGAGGAGGACAAAGATCTTCTGCTGGAGAATCTTCAAGAGACTATGATGAGACTATGATTATGGCAATCAAGGCATTGTCTCATTTTCTTGGAGGACATAATCTTAATAAGGTGAGACTATGATTATGGCAATCAAGGCATTGTCTCATTTTCTTGGAGGACATAATCTTAATAAGGTGCATAAAATATTTTTTGTAAAGAAAACCATTGCGGTTGAAATTTTATAATATGCACTAGTGAATTCCATGCTCATATCATTTGATTTTGCATTGTACGCTGCTTACGTTGATCTAAGTAAGCATGAAAACTATGAGCTGTTGGATCCATACGAAATACGGAAATTGTTGCATGATTCTAAGTTGCAACTTTCATTAGAAAAAGTATCAGAAGCAGAGTAGATACTGCTGAATTGTACTTTGTAAATATTTTAACTTAATATACAAAATTTTATTGTGTGTCTATTGCCTATTGGCTTGTATAAATTTGCATGCTTTTTGAAATTTGTTATAATCCGTCGATTTTGTATTATGACAAATTTGGATTCTTCTGTAAAACCAGTGGAAAAGTTGCAGTATATAGCTATTTTTTGTGCTAGTCTTGTCATGTTTTTTGTACTAGTCCCGCCATGTTGTGTACTTTTATGAAATGTCGCTCTTGCTTGCCAATGAGATTTTTCCATTCCTTGCGATGACCATATGCTAAGACTTCCACTATTTCTTGCAAAGTATGTCGAATGATGTCGTAATATGTGCTGCATGTCATAAAAACATTATTTAAATCAGTACCAAAAGTATCTAATTTAATTGCACATATTTGTCTATAGTAGTGTAACATCAAAATCTTACCATATAATGTGTTATATGATCAACACCCCATGCACTTTGAACTGCATCCACAAATTTAGTGGTTGTTTTCTGTATCATTTGTATATCAGTATTGGAAAATTTATCTTTTCTCAAGTATTTCACCATGTTGTCTAATTTTTTTCAAACTTCTACTTTGTGTATACGAGTAAAATCTTCTTCTTCGAAATCTTGAGTTGCTGCAATAATTTCTTTCCAAACCGTGTATTGAATCTTGGATTGTTTGCCAAATAATTTGATAAAAATCTTCGAGCTTGGTATCCTCCAATGCTTGGCTTGCATGGAATATTCATGTTTTACCTGATAGCTTGTCATCTTTTTTTATTTTAACGTGGCCTTTATGTAAGCCTGCTTTGGACAACACATCCTCTAATTTGGAAATAGCTTCCTTCGCAGAGGCCTCTGGCTCGGATTCCATGCAAATAAGATGTGAAGATATATTATTCTTTCTATAATACGCACCTCTGCATGCAATGTACAGATATGAACATTTTGAAGAGGAATCGATAATACAGGTTTCCAATTAGGATCTTCTCAATCTCTTGATATTCTTGTACTCCTTGTCATGTCTTTTGCTGTCTTCATGCAGTATAAACAAGGGTGTTTAGAGTTAGCGTTGTGAGATACATTGAACATACATTTTAATGTCTTCGGATCTCCTGCTAAATGCCATTCAATGTTGAAAGTGCCAATTCTAGGAATATTGAGTGGAACTCCCTCCATGTGATTTTTTATGGTGGCAGGATATGACGTTCTATTGAATATCCATGAGAAAATGTCATGGTCTTCTTTCATCACCTATAAGAGAATACAAAAACGTGATTAGCCTCGAGATTTTCCAAATGAAATCCATATTAAAATAATTATCCCTATTGATTATGCAAAGGAATTGCTATACCTGAAATGCTGCCAACCACCAGATATCATTTTTCAATTGAACACTAAAATTGAGGCCTTCTGAGTCTTCAGAAATTGAAAGTGCTCCATTCATGATCGTGAGCCTGACTCTTTTGATTTTTTGTCTTTTTATAATTTCAGACTCATCTAACTTGAGAACAACTCTCAACTTGTTATTGACATTCTCATTTGTAATACCGTAAAAATTTATGATGAGTGTTAGTAACTGATTAATGTCAATAAATAAATTGTTGGAATTGTTATATGCTAGACTTTCTCCTTTTGAGCAATACACTTCATTGATATGAGATGGATTACCAACTATTGTCTGCATACCTTGGTTTAACGTCTTTTTTTTTAAAAGATGAGATGGTCGTGGGATTGGAAACTTTTTAATACTTACCTATGCAAATGCCTCCTATATCATCTTAAACATTGTTGCATATGCTTCTCTACTAATGCTAGAAAAGTCACATGCCCCCTGAAGCAATGTAGTGTCTAATATTTTTCCAACTTCATTTATAATGCTATCAGTAACTGAAGCCTTAATCTTTTTCAGTTTGTTATTGTTTAACATTGATTTCATAGATTTAGAAGTCAAGCTAGAGCCTAGTGAGTTTCCAATCGAAATCTCATCGGCCAAATGGTCTTCAACAACCAATGCTGATCTACATTGCAAACATAATGTTTATGAAAATGTCAGTATAAATTTTGACACTCATAGTATTCACAGCAATATAATAAGCAAATCAACAGAAAGTTGACATGAATAAATAATAAAACTAGTGATTATGGATGAATCAAAAAGCTCAAGCAATATTTAATACCAAATAAGCTATAACTTACTTGAATGCACAGATTCGTCTTTGTCTATGACCTCCTCTGGATGATAGATCACATATATCCTTGGTTACCAATCTTTTCCTCTTGTTGCTTTGGACCTTTCTGTTAAGCACATCCATATCTTTAACAAGAGACAAATATGAGATATGCATGGATTGAAATGTAGTTTTTATCTCATCATTACTAGTTGCATAATGATGCAAAAAAGATTTCAACCTTGCGATCTCCTTTTTGAGCATCTCATTTTTATCCAAACAAGTTTTTAACTTTGTAGATGTTTCTTCGCACTCCTGTGATATTTTCCTTGATTTCTCTTAAAAATAATATATTCTTTGCATTGAATGTGCATTCCCATAGAGCATCAAATTCTCACAGTAACCCAAAAGGCCATTTTTGCCATGACACATATAGATTATTAACTGACTCACCGAATGAAAATCTGGATGTTGCAATGAACATGGGTCAACAGGATACTGTGAAGATTATTAAAATATTATCTTCCTATCTCGAGTTTGGGGCCATGTCCATGGTTATTTCCACTATATTTCATATTGTACATAAAAGGTATGTGAATTGAGCACATAACCTTCTAGTATAGGTTGGATTTGAGTTAGGTAGATTCAATTTTGATGACATGCAGAAGCTTAGATAGCATGTAATGTCATACTGTATTCATGCAAGCCACATGCAATCAGTGCATGCAACATACAAAGTGGTTTCTGTGATCTACACATGTCTAGGCAATTTTATGAGTTGACATGCAGTACATGCAACATCCATGCATGCAGTTACACATGTGGATCTCTTGTAGGTGAATTGGTTCAATTAAGTGGACTTTCCATGCAACTCCACTGTAGAAATTCGAGTCTCTATCATGTAGGAAAAGCTTGGCATGTTTTGCCATATTGTGAATAATGACATTTTGGTAATTTGCACTCATTCTCCCTCTACTCAAGTTAACCTTACTAATGAGGATGAGTGTGAGGGTGTTGAGAGTGAAAGAGAGGATTCATTAATGATGTCTACTTTTTCTTCTTTTCCTTTTAAGAATGAAGAAGTCTGGTGGATAGATAGTGGGGCTAGTTCCCATATCTCTAGTTCTAGGAACTCCTTCACTAATCTCATGCCATATCTAGGTGCAAAAAGATCAATCTATACTGCTAATGATGTAGAGTGTAGAATTGAAGGAATAGGTAGTATTACACTACATGCATCATCATCAAAATCTTTTTGCTTACATGATGTATTGTATGTACCCAAACTAACTAAGAATCTCATTAGTGTAGGACAGTTGTTTGATAGTGGATTGGATGTCAAGTTTCAAGTTGACAAGTGTATAATCTCAAGAGAAAATGAAGTTATTGCTAGAGGATCTAAAATTGGTAAGTTGTACAAACTAGATTCTAGGGAGAGTGCTAACATTTCGAATATTGCTTATGAGACCAAGGTTCTTCAGGAGGATCTATGGCACAAGAGACTGGGAAGTCCCAATTTCAAAGCCATGCAATCTATGGTCAAGGAAGGAAAAGCTGTTGGACTACCAAAGACACTGTCAAAGGAGCTTCTACCTTGTGAAAATTGTGTCTTGGCAAAATCACATAGAAGGTTTTTTCCTAGATCAAGCATCAAAACAAAGCAACCATTTGAATTAGTGCACTCTGATGTTCATTTCTCATCAACTAAGAGCAAAGGAGGAGCAAATTGCTTTGTTTCCTTCGTAGATGATTATACAAGATATTCTTGGATCTATATGTTGTCTTCAAAAGCCATGGTCTATGATGTTTTTCTTACTTTCAAAGCTTATGTAGAAAAGCAATTTTCTTTCAAGTTGAAAGCTTTGAGAAGTGATATGGAGGAGAATACACTTCCAATAAGTTTAAAGACTTTTGTGAGAGAGAGGGCATTCAAAGAGAGTTTTCTTGTTCATATACTCCTTAGCAAAATGGAGTTTCTAAGAGAAAAAGTAGAACTTTGTGTAAATGTGCAAAAGCCATTAGGCTAGAAGCTTCTCTACCTAAAGAATTTTGGGGAGAGGCAGTTGCAGGTGCAAACTATCTCTGTAATAGGCTTCCTAATCTTGCAATAGGAGGAAAAACACCATTTGAGATGTTGTATAAGAAAAAGCCTAAGGTAGGTTGTATGCTTTGTGCATGTGCCTCTAGAAACTAGGAAGAAGGAAGATCCTAGTGCAGTTAAAGGAATTTTTGTAGGATATGCATCCACTAAAAAAGCATACAAAGTATATCTTCCTTCTACTGACAAGAATGTTGTTAGTAGAGATGTGATCTTCCATGAAGATCAGAAGGTTAACTTGGATGATGCAAAGATCAAGGAGTCTCATGCAAGATCAATCATCAATCTTGATGCTGCTCAAGAGGTGGTGAGGCCGAGGCTTGAGGAGGAGCAAATTCAAGCTACCACACCAAGAAGATCTACACGAGCAAGATTTGAGCCAAGGAGGCTCACATATGATGAAGAAGCAAGGCGAGTGGAAGACAAAACTTCCTATCATAATCTTTTCATATCAGATGAAGAGCCTAAAGATGTCCAAGAAGCTCTTCAATCCAAGATGTGGGTTGAAGCAATGAGTTTGAAGCCTTGATGTCAAACAACACATGGGAGCTTGTGGAGCCACCAAACAACATGCATGTGATTGGATGTAAGTGGGTTTTCATAATCAAGTATAATCATAATGGATCTATCAATAAGTATAAAGCAAGACTTTGTGCCAAAGGCTACTCACAAATCAAAGGTCTTGACTATGAAGATACCTTTGCACCAGTTGCAAAGATGGTAACAATCCGATTACTTATATCTCTTGCATATTTTCACAATTGGAGTATGTTCCAGCTTGATGTTTCTAATGCATTTCTCAATGGTTACCTTGAGGAGGAGATTTACATGGAGCAACCACCAGGTTTTGGAAAAGAAGGTGATGAATCAAAAGTTTGTCTTTTGTTCAAAAGTCTCTATGGACTGAAACAAGCACCAAGGTCTTGGTATGCAAGACTCAACTCCTATCTCATATCACTCGAATTTTGTCTAAGTGAATATGACCCTTCTCTGTATTATAAGTTTGTAGATAACTTTGTAATTATTCTTCTCATCTATGTAGATGATATCATTCTTTGTGGAAATAATGAGAAGCTAGTTGAAGAAACTAAGCATGCACTTGGTACTGAGTTCAAGATGTAGGACTTAGGAGTTCTTCACTAAATTCTAGGCCTTGAAATAGATTTTTTAAAAGTCATGCATTTATAAGCCAAAGTAGATATGCACTTTCCATGCTCAAGAAATTTCAGATGGAAAATTGTAAAGGCATAGATACACCTATGGAGCACACTATAAAAGTTCCTATGAAAGATGATGAAAAATCCTTTGAGGACATCACTCTTTATAGGAGTCTTATTGGCTCACTTATTTGGTTAATAGTGACTAGGCCTGATTTAAGCTTTTGTGTTCATAAGCTAAGTCAACACATGCAGGATCCAAAGTTATATCACTGGAAGTTGGCTAAAATAATCTTGAGGTATATATCTTCTACCTTAGACTATGAATTATTCTAAAAGGGAGAAGATCTGGCTTTGATTGCTTTTTCAGATTCAGAGTTTGCAGGAGACAGGCTGGATAGAAAATTCACAAGTGCTTACACTATATTTCTTGGAGGGAACAAGTTGGTTTTTTGGCTATCAAAGAAACAGATAACTATCTCCTTGTCATGCTGTGAAGCTGAGTACAAATCCTTACAACCACAACAAAGGAGATTTTATGGCCCAAAGGCTACTATTGAAGCTCATTGGTAACATTCATCTTGATAATGTGTAAAGCCCTTTTGGCCCTCTTATCATACCTCATCAACAATATCCAAAGCATCATTCATCTCAAGAAGTGATTCCATCACTTTCCATAACTAATAGGTAATTGAGGTAAGCCTATCATTGGCTTCCAACATGACTCCGCTTGATGTAGTCATGTAGCAATGACCCGATCTTCTTTTTCAACATGTTTCAATGCACAAAGCACTCCTTTGATCAACAACAAATGTTTTCAAAAGAAATCACAAAGATTTGAAACTATCTCAAAAATTCTCTTCTAACACTTATACCATTAGAGAAAATTATGCCTTGAAAGGGCCCTATAAAGATTGCCACGTAGGATGAAATTTTTTTGACAATGTAAAATACTAGAATAAAATCTATTTTTGCCCGCAGTCATGTACACATAGTCTTCAATGGTTAGCTATTATGTGCATTGTGTAGACCACTGGACTGAAAGTGTCAGTGTAATCTATTCCGTAAACTTGCTCATATCCTTTAACCACTAAATGAGCATTCCATTTGGATATTGATTTATTTGGCTTAAAAATTTAGCTTGAAGATCCACTTAGTATCAATTGGTTTTATACATGCAAGAGGATTAACAAGACTCTAGGTCGTGTTCTTCATTAAAGAATGGTACTCAACATCCATAGCAGCATTTCATTTGTCTGCATCAGACAATGATAGTGCTTCTGCAATAGTGGCAGGCTCATCATGACTGATGAATGCCTGAGAAACCTCATGTTTAATTGTCCTAATTTTTGATGCCATACATGAGCATCAGAATTACTTGTAGAAGTAGTAAGTGCATATTCATGACTGAAGATATATAAATTTCTTTCTATGTGTGCAGAGAGGACTTCATTACAATTTTGATCCAAAATGGACTATCTTTGTAATAGGCTTCCTAATCTTGCAATAGGAGAAAAAACACCATTTGAGATGTTGTATAAGAAAAATCCTAAGGTAGATCATCTTAGGATCTTTGGTTGTGTATGCTTTGTGCATGTACCTTTAGAGACTAGGAAGAAGGAAGATCCTAGTGTCGTTAAATGAATTTTTGTAGGATATGCATCTACTAAAAAAACATACAAAGTATATCTTCCCTCTACTGACAAGAATGTTGTTAGTAGAGATGTTATCTTCCATGAAGATCAGAAGTTTAACTTGGATGGTACACGGATCAAGGAGTCTCATGCAAGATCTACAATCATCAATCTTGATGCTACTCAAGAAGTGGTGAGGCCGAGGCTTGAGGAGGAGCAACTTCAAGCACCACACCAAGAAGATCTACAAGAGAAAGATTTGGGCCAAGGAGGCTCACATATGATGCTAAAGGAAGGCAAGTGGAAGGTGAAACTTCCTATCATGCACTTTTCATATCAGATGAAGAGCCTAAGGATGTCCAAGAAGCACTTCAATCTGAGAAGTGAGTTGAAGCAATGACCCAAGAGTTTGAAGCCTTGAGGTCAAACAACATGTGGGAGCTTGTGGAGCCACCAAACAACATGCATGTGGTTGGATGTAAGTGGGTTTTCAGAATCAAGTATAATCATGATGGATCTATCAACAAACATAAAGCAAGACTTTGTGCCAAAGGTTGACTATGAAGACACCTTTGCACAAGTTGCAAAAATGGTAACAATCAGAATACTCATATCTCTTACATGTTTTCACAATTGAAAAATGTTCCAACTTTATGTTTCTAATGCCTTTCTCAATGGTTATCTTGAGGAGGAGATTTATATGGAGCAGCCTCCTGGTTTTGTGAAAGAAGGTGAGGAATCAAAAGTTTGTCTTTTGTTCAAAAGTCTCTATGGACTGAAACAAGCACCAAGGTCTTGGTATGCAAGGCTCAACTCCTATCTCATATCACTCGGATTTTGTCTTAGTGAATATAACCCCTCTTTGTATATTAAGTGTGTAGATAACTTTGTAGTTATTCTTCTCATCTATGTTGATGATATCATTCTTTGTGGAAATAATGAGAAGCTAGTTGAAGAAACTAAGCATGCACTTGGTAGTGAGTTTAAGATGCAGGACTTAGGAGTTCTTCACTATATTTTAGGCCTTGAAATAGATTTTTGGAAAGGTCAAGCCTTTATAAGTCAAAGTAGATATGCACTTTCCATGCTCAAGAAATTCCAAATGGAAAACTGTAAAGGCATAGATACACCTATGGAGCACATTGTAAAAGTTTCTATGAAAGATGATGAAAAATCCTTTGTGGACATCACTCTTTATAGGAGTCTTATTGGCTCACTTATATGGTTAACAGTGACTAGACCTGATCTAAGATTTGTGTGCATAAGCTAAGTCAACACATGCAGGATCCAAAGTTATATCATTGGAAGTTGGCTAGAGGAATCTTGAGGTATATATCTTCTACCTTGGATTATGAATTATTTTACAAAGGAGAAGATCTGACTTTAATTGCTTTTTCAAATTCAAATTTTGCAAGAGACAGGTTGGATAGAAAATCCACAAGTGCTTACATGATTTTTCTAGGAGGAAATCTAGTTTCTTGGCTATCAAAGAAACAAGCAACTATATCCTTATCATCCTATGAAGCTGAGTACAAATCTCTTACAACCATAACAAAGGAGGTTTTATGGATTAAAAGGCTACTTTTGGAGCTAAAGTGTTATGCAGATGAAGATCTTCCAATTATTAAGAATGACAACATTTTAGCTCAAGCTCTTGCAAATAGCCCAGTTTTCCATGCAAGGAGCAAACACATTGAAGTAGCTCATCATTTTGTAAGAGAAAAAGTCATTGGGAGAGAGATCTCACTGGAGCATATTGATTCTACAAATTGTGTTGCAGATCTTCTCACCAAGTTACTACTTAAGAATGTCTTTATAAATATGAGGTCTAATCTTGGCCCAATTTCGAAGTCTATGTTGATAGGAACATAAATTTCAAGGATAAAGATTATTAAAATATTATCTTTCTATCTCGAGTTTGGGGCCATGTCCATGGTTATTTCCACTATATTTCATGTTGTACATAAAAGGTATGTGAATTGGACACATAACCTTCTAGTATAGGTCGGATTTGAGTTAGGTAGATTCAATTTTGATGACATGCAGAAGTTTAGATAGCATGCAATGTCATACTGTATGCATCCAAGCCACATGCAATCAGTGCATGCAACATGCAAAGTGGTTTCTATGATCTACACATGTCTAGCAATTTTATGAGTTGACATGCAGGACATGCAACATCCATGCATGTAGTTACACATGTGGATCTCTAGTAGGTGAATTAGTTCAGTTAAGTGGACTTTCCATGCAACTCCACTATAGGAATTTGAGTCTCTCTCATGTATGGAAAGCTTGCCATGTTTTGACATATTATGAATAATGAGATTTTGGTAATTTGCACTCATTCTGTCTCTACCTGAGCTCTCTATCATTGATTTTCTCTCTCTACCCGAGAGTAGGTTGTTTATCCCATACTGAGCACTTAGTGTTCACGGATTTCTTGAATCTGTGAACACGGTTTGCTTCTTCTTATACTTCTGTAGTTACAGTTCTTTATGGTACTTCTTCTTATTAGAACAGTTACAAGCAGAAGCGTTACTCAGTTTTCAGCATGTATTTCCCAGTCTATCAATGGGAGACATGGTTTCGATACTCAGCTACATGCATAACCAGCCATGTAACCATCTATAGCTCAAGAAGATCAACGTTTTAGAACAGGGAGCAATCTTACCATTATCTACTAAATCCAAAACAATCAAAGAACAAGATTAACTACTGGAACAAGAAACAAGATTCAAGAAACAAGAAACAAGATTCCTAGTAGCATTTTAATAATCTAAGAATCAAGAAACACTCATTACTTGATGCTTAGATTACTCAAGAACAATCAAGAACTAGGTTGCAAGGGAGTATGCAAGATCTATACCACAAACCAGCCTATCTAGTTTACTTGAATGCTGATTACTACCTCATTTCACAAACAAGAACTGAATCCTAATCCACAACTAAGCAAGAAACAAGAAACAAGAACCTAGTTAATCCACAATGCAAAAGGAATCAAGCATGCTCATAGAAATTTCACTCAAGAACATTGCCATGAACAAGGAGCTTAGCTATCATCAAGAAGTCGTGGAGGATCCTCTTATTAGCTCAAGAGAACTTGACAATACATTCAAAAAGCTCCCTCACAAGAGAGGGGGGGCCCTAAATAAGCAAGAAGGCTGACCATGTAGAGCCCAAGTGGCAATTCCACCAAATTAGAAATTACATGTGGAATTTGACCTTCCACTAAAGGTCACCATCAAAAGGTGGCTCACTCTTACTAATTTAAGGGGGGTCTACATTTATTTACAATGCCTAGGAAATATTACTAGCTCCTACATGGTCATTTATTCTTTGGGATACACCATGTAGGCTCACATAGATAACTCACTGTCTTCCTAGCTAGTAATTCCTCGGCTCTCATGCTCGGCTCTCAGCTTCTTCTGCTCTCCTCCTTCTAAGACCTCCTCCGTCATGGGTGAGAGATAACTTGTGTCTTTAGCTTGGCTCGGCATCTGAAGATTCTTTACAATCTGCTAACATTATCCACCCCTAATCTGTTGTAGGACCCACTACAACACTGGTGATGTCTTCCGCTTGGCACTTGGAAAAGTGTGAATCTTTGTTCGCTTCCGTAAAACCAGGTGTTTATTATCCGCAAAATTTATTCGTCAAAATTGGAGGTCTCTCAATTGGCCGCTACATACCAGCCCTCTTGAGCACTTCTTGTGAATCCTGCTCGTCTCGTCGTCGTGCCGTCTGCATTCGCTCGCTCATCTTTCGACCCAAGGCTTCAAAAACTTGGAAGCGGAGCTTACTTTTGAGATTGAGGGGCCCCAGATATTCTCTTATCTTTTCTAGAAAGCCCATTTTCTGCCAGTCTTCCACCATGGTCACATAGCGTGACGACATGAAGGCCGCTCTGTAGTATAGCTTGGCCATCATTTCATGGTCTTCTTCTGACTGGAGGGCAACATTTGGGTTGATTTCAATGGACTCCAGGCCTCGATCCCAGTGACAATTTTGTTGCATCAGAAAGGCCATGGATCTGCAATACTCAGCACTTTTCTGCATGCAAAGATCGGCACTTGATTTTATTTATTCCCAAAGTCAAGTAGCTATAGTCTCAGATCATTCAAGGAGGTTCTCTCTAAAATTCCCGGAATGACTGGCCAGTTTACTAACTCTACTCGGGGCTTTTCCACCGGCCATGGGTTTCTGCATTTGAGTGGCATGTAGAAAGAATCCACTCGCTTCCATGTCGGTGCCTTCAAATACTCTTGAAGCCGCATGCTATCTTTCAGGACTTTAGTCTGCCATTCTAGCTGCGGTTGTAGCGTGGCAATGATCTCGGCCCTGGTGGAGTATTGGCTTTGATCAATGTCTTCTTTGCCTCTCTTCAAGTTGGGAGGGTATTTCCTCTCAAATTTCTTTGACTCCCTTGTGTCGTCCAGTTTGCCTTTGGGCCTAGTAGGGGAAGTTGTTGGGATGGCCTTTGCTAGATAATCATCTAGGGCCTTGGTGCCCGTATCTTTCTCTTTAGTTCGCTCGCTCATCGATGGCTCAGCTGCATCCGTGTCTGGCCTGGGCAAGAACCTTCTCATTTCTGGTTGGTTTGCCAAGAAGTCATCATCACCCCCCATGTCGGTGTTAATTTCTGGAAGGTCGGGGATGGAATGATCTGGGGAGAGGGGTGCGGGGGTGATACTTTTAGGAGGAGGCGGGATCAACAAGTTATACGCAACATCGAGGGAGTGGAGTTGTTGGAAGAACTCGTCCTGTTGGGATTTGTAAGTGTCAGCTAGACCTTTTGATGGGCCCATTATTTTGCTAGGAGGTGATGAAGAGAGAGGAGATGGAAGAATTGGGTAAGTTGGAATGAATGTTTCAGAAAAATTAAATGCAGAGTAGAAGGGTTAAAGGTGGGAGGGGGTCAAAGAAAAATCATGGAAGCAGCACCGGCTCTCTGGCCACTCGATTCCGAGCTACCGTCTGAAGGGTGGGTTTGTCCACCTTGATTTTCTGCACCGTCATTCTCATCATCATCCCGCGGCTTCGTTGATTGAGCGCCTACTTGGGCCTTGCACGTCGTGTCCCATACCGCGGCTTCGTTGATTGAGCGCCTACTTGGGCCTTGCACGTCGTGTCCCATAATTGGCTCACCTTGTCCAAGACTTGTTGTAGGCCCTTCGTGGTGTCTTCTAGTTGCTTATGGGACTCAAGGATGATCTTCTCTTGCTTGGCCACAATGTTTTCAAAATTGTGCTTTTCAGCTTCCCGTTCCTAGATTAGCCTTACATATTTTTCCATCCGGATGGTTGAGGCCTGTGGGCCTGGAATTGAATGTCCTCGGGCTTGGCTAGAGGTGCGACGACTGTCATTGCACTCGATGATCCGTATCGTACTTGGTCGATTTGGACCACATTTGGTGCTTCAGTTGTTGCTGGACCTCTTCCAGAGTGGACTTCTGCCTGGCCATCACGGATTTGGTTTCCACGGTTTCTTTCTCTTTCTCTTTGACCAGCTTTTGATATTGCACAATCTCTTGGTCTTGATGCTGGACTCTGCTCTCGTGCAATTGGTGCTGGCTCACCAACCAATGCATGTGGTAGCTTGTTTTGGATAGGCCAATCATCAAGCGCTTGGCTGCTTTAGTGAGCTTTTCAGGGTTACTGAGGGTTGGGTACTGATCTGGAGTGTGAGATGGTGAGGCTAAACCAAAAAATAAACGTGGTGTTAGAGCTGAAGATGGAGGTGGAGGTGGAGGGAGTGAAGGGATGATGTTAGTGACTGCTGTTGTGGTGGTGGTTAGTGGAGGGGTTTGACTTCTTCCTGGCTGCGTCCCCTTTTTTGGCTCGTCGTCGCTTATTTCCATCAGGTCCTCAACATCAAAATATTGTGACGTGTCTAGTGTGTGGACTTGCTTGGCCTGTGGTTGCTGAGCCGCTATAATACCCCCCCAAAAATTTGTGCCAGTGGTGATGTCGGTGGCGTTGGCATAGTAATCAGTGTGGGTGGGGTGGTGGCTTCATCTACTTGACCTATGGCTTGAGTTACTGCCGTATCAGGTGGTTGTGTAGATGTAGTTGCTCCATCACCCCCGCCGATGACATGTGAGGGTGACGAGTGTTGTTGTGATGCTGTGGATGAGCTGCCAGCATCTAAGGTGGAACCATCTGAAATTGATCCCACCGGTGATGTGCTCTTAGCTTGAACTTCTCTTGCCTCCGTTGTTGCCGTGTGCCCTGCAACTAAGCCTTTGAGGTATCTGCCTGTTGAGCTCCAGAAGTTGCAGCTGTTTGTGGATCCTATGGTGGGCTTCTTGGCTTCTACACCAGAGGGAGGATACTGGTGTTGACTCGTTTAGTCTAGGATCTCGATGGTGAAGTGTTCCTTATACGCTTGGACTTCTTGTGTTCAATGGAAATTTTCCATGCCTTGTCCACAAGCTACAGTTGTTGTTGAAGCTTTGGCCCATTCTGTACTTGGTGAAGAGTGATATTTGTCATCAAATATCCCAATACTGTGATGGGCTGCTTGTTGTTAATGCACTCATGATGTCGTCCTTTGATATTATATGCCCGAGGACAACCCCATGGGTGATCCATATTTGGCATTTATCAGGGTTTAGTGTGATGTCAAACCTACGACAGTGAATGAAGATTTTCTCTAGGGTGTCAAGGTGCGTAGCTGCTGAAGAATGTACACCTAGATCGTCAAGATAAATCTCCACAATCCGATGTGACAGATCTTGAAAGGCCAGTTGCATGACCCGTTGGAAAGTTGAGGGGGCGTTCCATAAGCCAAAAGGCATAATGTTATAAGCGTAAACCCCATTCTCTATGGCAAATGCTATTTTATGTTTATCTTCAGGGGCTATTTGAACAAGAAAATAACCGCTGAATCCATCCAAGAAGCTGAAAGGTTCAGCTCCTGCCATTTCCTCTCCAGGCTTAGCATTGTCTTCTAGAGGAATCTGATGTACTACTATTTCAGGTGGGATTCCTTGTATAATTCAATGCAAATACATTCCTGTACTTGAGGAGTAATGTTTCTAGGTCAGAAAGTTGGGTTGATGACAAATGTGCACCAACATGAACCATTCGATCTATCTCCTCGTCAGGATCTTTAAGGTTTAATGGAGTTGTTTTAGCAGGTCCTTTAAAGGAGTCGGAACTTGGTGTAGGTTCCCGATGTGGCTGTGGTAACTGGATAACAACGTCATCTAGTGTAAAATCTTTGAACTTCTGTGGAAGATCAAAATGTGGGCCCACAAAATTTTCTAGGACTTTGGGAATCATCTGAGTTGATTCACTACCGGACGTGGAAGTTTGGTCTGATTGTTTGATTTCTGTCTCCTTAGACAAGGGCTTTATCGGCTGTTTAAGCTTCGCATGCATCTGTTTTTGACGCTCGGTTAATTGTGTATCAATGATTTTATTTTTTTGTAATTGAGGCTTTTGTGGTTTTTGAGTGGGCGGTGTTGTTACCTCACTTATTATATCGTCATTGAGTGTATCCCAGACTTCGTTTGGATACACATCCCATGTATAAACTTTGGATTTGGGCCTGTATGCTTGTGTGTTAGGTATTTTGGACGTCAGTTGGACATGAGCCAACGGTCCTGGAGTCTTGATCTCCTTAGGAATTGATTTTGGTGGATGAGGTTGGACGTCTAGATAGAGGAGTACACATTAGAGGAGTTTTGAGCTCCAAAAACACCCTTTAAGAATTCGTGCAAGATGTATTTTATATTATTAAAATATTATAACACTAATACTTTTGACTTGCCATAACTTTTTAATCATAGCTCAAAATATGTCATCTAAAATATCATTGGAAAGCCCTTCTTGAGCGCTTTCCAATGCACCAAACTTCACTAAATTTGGACTTACCATTAAAAAGTTATGCCATTTTTAGTGTGGAATCAAAATGTGGACTCAAAAAGTTACGTCACTTAGATTTCAAATTTGAGTGTTTTGATTGGTCCATGTGTAAGAAAAAATTGAGAAAAAATATCAAAAGAATCTTTAGAAAGGGTCTTTTTTGGATTTAGAACTCCTCTAATGTGTTCATCCGTCATGTCTACGTCATCTATGGAAAGAATACCTTCTTCCGAAATATGGGCGGTAGGGATGCTAGGTTCTCCTGGGCACCAAGCTATAGGAATCGGGTCAATCATCATAAGTGGGATGATGGGTGTATCAATGTCTGTAGAAGATGGGATAATATCCACATCTTCTGCAGCGGTTTCGATACGACATCGATTGGAATCCACACAGTCCACAGTGGCTAGTGCATGACTCCAATTGATTATGTCCGTGGATCGTGTATAGTGGTGTACTATCGTGGATCTTTTGTAGTATAACCCTTCCACCTGTCAACAAAGGTAAGATCACTAGATAGGTGCCTAACTATGCATAGATGCTACTTTTAGTTAATTTCCTACTTTCTCCCTTAACTCTACTCACCACTATACTACTCCTCTTTAACTCTACTCCTCTACACTAACATTCATCATAGTTTTGGTTGAAGGGAAGGGATTGAGAAGAAGAGGTTGAGAAGAGAAGAGAAAGAGAGAAAAAGAGAGTGAGGGTGGAGGTTAGCTCAAATGCTCCTTATGCTTGCTAATGAAAAAAACATTCCCTATGGCAAACAATAAAACATGGAAATAGGAAGCAATAGAAAACACAACCAAGAGCAATATCAAGTAGTGAATAGCAAATGAGGATGCTTCTCTTCCAAAAATGATAGAGTTTCCTCCTTCTCATTAAGCATGGAAATAGTGTACAAATGGTGCCTTTTTATGAAATGGGGAAGGCCCTTGCCCCTCAATCTTATTGGCTAATATTCACAATGATCCTAACCATTCATCTTGGACCCAACTTGATCCAAGGGTCCACAAAAAATACATTAGAAATCACAAGATTCATGTGAGTCCCAATTTGGACCCAACTCTAAAAAGTGACCTCTAAGTTTAAAAAATGACATTAGGTCTCTGTTTATTTTATTTACAACTTCAATTGCCTGCTCATTGGGCCATGGACTTATACATGCAGGATGCCATGCCCTCGCAACACATTTTATTGGAGGATTTTATTTATTTACACTTTGTTGGGAATACCCCCAACAGGATCCACGGCCTGAAGTAGTGCCGGTCCCTCCGTACTCTGCCGGTTCCTTTTTGACCCTATCAGGATCTGGATCCTCCTTGGATTCTGATGGATTTCTCTGATCCTGCCAGATCTGGCTAAATCTTGATGGATTTAGCTTGATTTGGCTTGATTTCCTTAGATCTAGCGGTGATGGCTGAGCAGATTAGCCTTTGTAATGTGCCACACCCAATCTGGATCCGTCTTATTGTGGTGGCCAGTACTTGTGCAACCGGCTACCGTTGATGGGTGTGTCGAAGGGCGTCCCATCAAGTTGTTCTAAGTTCACGGCCCCATGATTAAGAATCTCCTTGATCCTATAAGGACCTTCGCCCGTGAATTTTAACCAGGTGGTGGTAGATCAACAATGATCCTGATCTTTGATAGATCTGTGGCGATCCCGTGTCTTGACACTATATGGCCGAGTATCAAGCCATGTGTCACCCAGAATTGACATTTTTCTGGATTCAGGGAGATCTGGTATTCGCGGCATTTTTGTAGCATCTTCTCCAAATTGGATAAGTGTTCTGAATCTGGTCCATGCACGCACAGATCGTCCAAAAAAAGTTCCAATTTTTTTTGCAAATAATCTTTGAATGTCGCCTGCATGACTCGTTGGAAAGAGCTTGGGGCATTACAAAGTCCAAATGGCATTACTTTATAGGCATAAGTTCCCTATTCCGTGGCGAATGTTGTCTTGTGCTG
Organism: Diphasiastrum complanatum; assembly: GCA_029204225.1. Taxonomy (NCBI): domain Eukaryota; kingdom Viridiplantae; phylum Streptophyta; class Lycopodiopsida; order Lycopodiales; family Lycopodiaceae; genus Diphasiastrum; species Diphasiastrum complanatum. Next base: position 47,795,335 of record CM055106.1, read on the forward strand.
GTCCTGAGGGGCTATTTTCACCTGGTTGTAGCCGTTGAAGCTGTCCAGAAAACTGTAGGCTTCATCACCAGCTACTCTATCAAGGACACTTGTCGTAAATGGTAAAGGAAAATGGTCCTTCTTGGTGAGTGCATTAAGCGCCTTCAGATTCACACAGATACTTATTTTGCCATTCTTCTTGGGTACTATAACTATCGACGATACCCATTCTGTGTGCTTGATTTTGTAAATGAAATATGCATCCATAAGTTTCTGCAACTCTTGCTTGATCAGTTCTGTATAATTCGGGTTGCAGCGGTAGTAACGGCTTACCTTGGGGATAGCTCCGTCCACCAAAGGATGGTGTGTTGGACTATTGTTGGCGGAATGCCCTTTAGATCACTATAGCTCCAGGCAAAACAGTCTTTATATTCCACCAACAAGGATCGTAGTCTCTTGAACTGCGTGGCTGTTAACTGCTCTCCCACATGCACTATCCTTTCTTCTTCTCCTGGTTCCGCAAGATTCATCAGCTGTGTTCGTGCAGGTCCCTTGAAGACTTGTTCTGCTGGTGCCTGACTTTGATCAGGTTCTCATTGGGCCTGCGGCATCATGATTACCACGTCGTCCAATTTATAATTCTTGAAAGTATCAGACATTTCATGAACTGGAGCTCATCAAGATTTCTCTTTCAGCATATTGATCTTGGCCCGACTGGTCATTTTTTTATTTTCTGTCACCTGTGTAGAAGATGATGCTGTATTTGAGTCCAACTTGATTGACTTCAAGGAATCTAACACCTTCTTCTTGCTCTTTTTTGTCATTTTGATGGGTTCATCCTTGTTGTCTTTCTTTGGGACTGCTGTGACATTTGCCTCATGATTGCAAATATCAACGTCTACTGTAGCTATTGCCTCTTCGGGTAGGTCACTCCATCGGATCACCTGGTTGTAGCGTTGCTTCAATGATTCTTCTTATTCGCAGGTGCTTTGGGTGGTTCGATCCTTGAGACTTTCGCCATAGCAGACCTTTGTGGTGGTTGAGCTGGTACCTTCTTGGTTCTGTAATGATCTGGGTCCATGTGGTGTAGGACTTATTCATCAGTTAGCTCAATCTCCTTATTATAAGTTAGAGCATGTTGCCAAGGGACTAGATCATTGTCCACTAGGTTCTCAATCGGCTCCGCTGACAGCCATGCTAGGTTTATCATATTCACTCCAAATGTGATTGGTGTGTCCATAGTGTAACATTTGGGTGAAGATGTAGTCGGCTCTGAATCTGATTCATATTGACAGCTAATGCATCCGTCCATCTCATGACATCTGTCTCTTAATGATAGTGACCTCCCTTGGCTGGCCTTGGGCGGTCAAGCGTATGATCTATCGTGGATGACCCGTCATCAACTTTGGGTGCAATAGGTTTTACCGCCCATGTGGTTGGATCTACCTTTACAGCTTGTTCTCTGTTCTTGAAGGTGAGTTTCCCTGTACTCCAGTTGTGTACTACTTGCGCAGTCCTCAACCATGGTCTTCCTAGTAAAATACGGTATGCAGATGGAGATTCAGATATATCCATGACCACAAAAGTAATCACATACTGCATGCCTGCTATCTTTACGAGAATATCAACAACTACACCTTTTGGTTTCACACATGATTGATCTGCTAATTTGATGGCGAATCTGGTTAGCTTTAATCCTTGTAGTCCCCATTTTTTGTACAAAGTAGTGGAGATCAGATTGACACCCGATCCTCCATCTACCATTGTTTGATTGACAAAGTGATGTTGTGTTCCTCACTTTCCCATGCTGCTCTGATGTGGAGGACATTACTTGTTTCATCATAGCCCGCACAATATATGGGCTCAGGCGCTACTGGCTCCTCATCGGCCTTGGCCCATTCAGCTAAAAGGCTTTTCGCTTGTGGTGCAATCCACAGTAGTTCTCCGAGGGGTAAACTAACGTGCTTGACAGCAAGAGTGTGAGCCTTACAGTGCGTGTTTCCTCAGGCTCCACCATGTAAAAAGGTGGTTCATGTTGGTGCAACCAATCATTCTGATCAGTGCATAGTGGTGAGCCCATTTGCGGATCTCGTTCGACGCCAACTAGAGGTCTTGTGAGATTGTTTCGTTCTTGCTCTTTTTCCTCCTCTTGTGCTTTTTGTACCCAGTGTCTTATTTTTTGGTATTGTCTTCTCTCTTCCCTCACATTTGAATATGGCGTTGAAAAAGGGGGTTGGTCATCCGTGACCGATGGTGGTGGTGAGGGAGCCACTTCCTGCCTCTTCTATGCTCACGTAACAGCTAACACAGGAGCGTAGTCGTGTCGACCTTTCGATGGCATCCCTGCTGGAATTGCTAATTGTTGTATGGCAATGAGGTTAAGAGGTGCACTGGTTCCAGGTTAAAATGGACAATTTTTGAAACAATGTCCATAACCGCAATCCTGGCAGGAGGTTGTATATTGTCCTTTGTAGGGACATTCTGCAATTCTGTGTCCCTTGCCGCACCCGTAGCAGCCGTAATTTCTTCCACCTTGACGTTGAGTTTGAGCTGCATAGGCGAAAACATATTCATTTATGACAGGATCCATAAATAATTCATCTGGTCTGTACCACTACTGCTGCTCAGGTTGAGGTGACATTTGCAATTCTTGTTCTGCTGCTGTTAGGTTTACACGAGCTACTTGTTGATTGGCTGACCCTGGTGGAGCAGGTAAGGCCATGCATTGTGGTTGATTGGGTGCGCCGTACCTTGGTGCCGCATTAGGTGCCCCTTGATGATAAGGATAAGAAGTGTGATAAGGACTTCTCTTCTATTGAACAGCCATGGGGTTAAACGGACAAAATGCCGTATCGTGCGATGTTGCATGCACATATGGCAGAATCTATGTGTCAGTCTCAGATTTTGCTTTAGGACTAGACACTTGTCCGTTGTATGGTTTTGCGTGCATACTGAACACCATACATTTTCTCGTCGAGGATACTGTAGCTGGGTTGGTTTTGGTTGATGTGGAGTTACTGCTACAGTTCCTTGTAAGGCCTTCAGTTTCTGGTCAAACTACGCCGTAAGTTGCTCCATCTGCTGGTTGTGTAATTTTGTCATTTGCTCCAACAACAGTTCTGTGGATACAGTGGATGCGTTTGATGATGATGATGCAATCGAGGGAGTAGGAGTGTGGGTGGAAGGATATTCGTCGTCAGATCCCTCATCATCTTCCCTGATGACATCTTCCATAGCTTCTTGCAGAGTAGCGTACTGATCCCGTCTTTTCAGTTCTCTTCTGATGCTTTGTGGTAATTCGGCTAGGAACCACATGATCATCGCATGATCGGGAGTCAGGGCTGCACTGCACTTGGATCGTAGATGTTTGACCCATTCAATATAGTCCCAGACCCTTTCTCGTTTTCTCATCTTGACTTTGCTTAGCAGGAGAAACAGGTCTTCCAGGAACTTTCTTGGTTTAAAGTGCATAATGAGAGCCACTTTAACCGCTTCCTAGGTGGATTTCTCTTCCTCTAACAGGTTGAAAAACCAATTCTGAGCCACTGTGAGTAAGGATATAGGGAATAGCTTCTCTGCAGGTGTCCGTTCGCTGTAGATTTCACAAGCATGCTCATAGATCTGGAGGAATCGGATGGAATCTGAGGATCTATCGTATTTTGGTATCTCCATCCATGGTGCTCTCTGAACTGCATGCAAGGGTACGACAGGTACGGGTTGGCCCATTGGATCCATTGGTGCTAGTTCCGGTTCTGTCTCTTGTTGCACAGCTGCTAATCTGGGAAGTTGTGGTGTCTGATTTGCTATCCTTTGCGCTATTGATCATCTCGATCTCAGATTCATCCGATGGTGGGTTCCAAAGTGATTGGATCTTGCTTATACAATAGGATGCATTCTGGATCTTCAAGGATCTGATCAATCTGATCGACCGGAATGAATTTTAGGCCTTTTGTGATGGTTTTTCCTTGATAACTTTTTACTCCTTGCACTGATTGACTTGAGATTTTGACAGTAGCTGGATCTGATGCAGATCTTTCCACTGATCTGGTCTGCGAGGGTTATCTTGTGTGAGGGTTGACTGTGCAAGGGTTTTTTAGTTGTTTTGCAGGTAAAAAACTTGATATCTTTCAGATCTTTTGGAAGTAACTCTCACAAGCTTCACAGTAGCTGGATCTGGGTCAGATCTCACTATAGAATTCTTTGCAAGAGTTAAACCTCACAAGAAGTAAAAATTTCACTGTCTACGAGGGTTCAAAATCACTTTTTGTGCCTGATCTTCACCAGATCTTCATACTAACTCTCGCAGGCTTCATCACTGATGTAAATTGACATTCTGATACGATTGAGAGAGTCTGCGAGAGTTCTTACTGGAAGAATTTGCTAGATCTTCACTTTTTAGTGATTTTTCTGCACTTAGATCCAATTTTCTACTCACTGGAATCAAACTAACTCTCGCAAGCTCTTCTGTGTCCTAGTCTCACTGAGATGGAACTTTAAAATCCTCTGCGAGAGTTCTTGATCACTGGAACTGAAAATTTCACTGCCTGCGAGGGTTCATTGGTACTTTCCCGTCTTTTTTTCACTAGGAACTCTCGCACAGGCACTTAATCATCAAACTAACTCTCGTAAGTTTCTTTGTGTCCTGTTCTTACTAAGATGGAACTTCAGAGGGCTCTGCAGGAGTTCTTATGAAGATTTGAATTTTTTTGGATTTTTTCAAGGGTTTTTTGAATTTTTTATGATTTTTCTCTGATTTTTACAATCTGCTTGAAACTAACTCTTGAAGGCTTCTATGCAGGTCTGGGACAGTACCCTAGAGCTGCTGCCAATCATGGAAGGCTTAATTCCCACTGATTATAGAGATATAAAATTCTGATGAGTTTTTTTGGCTCTTTTCCTTCCAAAATACAGATTGGTGTGTTTTTTGAGTTTTTTGGATGATTGGTTTGGGTTTAGGGCCTTTAGAGGTTGTTCAGGGCCTCCTCTACCCTCTCACACCTCCTCCGCTATTTGTGAACAGTCCAAATACAAAAAAAATAGAGAAAACTAACTCTAAACTCCCAAAAATCTACCTAAACTACTCTAAAAAACAAGAAAATAGCTAAAATGCAACTAAACTAGCTAGTGGAAACCTATTGCCGGCAAGGGCGCCACTGTAGTGTCGTGGATCTTTCGTAGTATAGCCCTTCCACATGTCAGCAAAGGTTAGATCACTAGATAGGTGCCTAACTATGCATAGATGCTACTTTTAGTTAATTTCCTACTTTCTCCCTTAACTCTACTCACCACTATACTACTCTTTAACTCTACTCCTCTACACTAACATTCATCATAGTTTTGGTTGAAGGGAAGGGATGGAAAAGAAGAGGTCGAGAAGAAAAGAGAAAGAGAGAGAAAGAGAGTGAGGGTGGAGGTTAGCTCAAATGCTCCTTATGCTTGCTAATGGAAAAACATTCACTATGACAAACAATAAAACATGGAAATAGAAAGCAATAGAAAACACAACCAAGAGCAATAGCAAGTAGTGAATAGCAAATGAGGATGCTTCTCTTCCAAAAATGGTAGAGTTTTCTCTTTCTCATTAAGCATGGAAATAGTGTACAAATGGTGCCTTTTTATAAAATGGGGAAGGCCCTTGCCCCTCGATCTTATTGGCTGATATTCACAATGATCCTAACCATTTATCTTGGACCCAACTTGATCCAAGCGTCCACAAAAAGTACATTAGAAATCACAAGATTCATATGAGTCCCAATTTGGACCCAACTCTAAAAAGTGATCTCTAAGTTTAAAAAATGACATTGGGCCTCTACATCTATTTTAATTACAAGGCCCTAGTCAAGTTTATTTTATTTACAATTTCAATTGCGTGCTCATTGGGCCATGGGCTTATACACGCAGGATGCCATGCCCTCGCAACACATTTTATTGGAGGATTTTATTTATTTACACTTTGTTGGGAATACCCCCAACAAGTAGCCTTTTGGTTGGATCGGGACACTATCCCATTCATCATATGTTGTAGATGAGCAATCATCGTATACCTTGGCTGGCTTGACATGGCCTGCTGAGTCAACCGTGACTCGTTTCTCGTGGTTGCCAAAGGTAATTTTACTATGTTTCCAATCTTGGACAACACCTGCGATCTGGAGCCAGGGTGTACCAAGAAGGAGTTTATATGTATTAGCCTCTTCTGGTAGGTCTAAGATGACACAATCGATAACAAACTTGACACCTGCTATCCGAACTTTTATATTTGATAAATGACTAGCAGGGTTGGTAACTTGTTGATCAGCCATGCAAAGTTTATATCATGGTTGATCGAGGGTATGGAAGCCTCATGACTTTGCCAATGACAAAGCCATTATACTAACGCCTGATCTGCTATCGAGGATAGTAGATACTGTGGGATAATCTTTATAGGACAAGGGTAGTGTGATGTTATTCCCCTTAGCAACACCTATATTCATCAGATTCATAGGAATTTGAGGAATTTTGGGAATGTCTTCTGGTTTTCGCTGTTCATCAGGAATAGGAGGCAGCTGAAAACTACGATGGATATAGCGTTGAAGTTCGGTGAAGGATTTGATTGCACTATGGAACGACATAGTGAGTTGAGCTTGCAGGAGGTCAGAAAATACTTCAAGTCCCTGTAGGGATTGCTCCTTTTTGGGGATATGAGCTGATGACAGACTTTCCGTATGTTCTTTCTCTCACAAAAATTCATCTTAAAATTCATTGTATTGTCTTTGTTCGACTTTTGGGTCCGGGTAGTCTTTTGGTAATGTGGAAGCCGTCAAATGGCTTCCATGTGGGTCAGCTGATTTTTGATGGTTTTGCTGCTATTCTTGTTGTTGGCGTTGTGCTCTAGTAAGAACTTTAATAGGTTCGGATTTGTTATGACGTGCTGGAAGGATCCTGTTAGGTTGTTTAGGACAGTCTTTGAAGCTCTTTTTGCGAACACACTTGGGACATTTCTCATGGTATTGGTTTTTTACTTTACAGTTAGCCATGAAATGTCCAGTTTCATCACAAATAAAGTAGCGGTTGCTCATAGGTCTCGTGGCGATAGCGTAACCATCTTGGATGGCTAGCTGTGTTGGGTTTTCAGGTGGTGTGGAATACCCAGCTTGTTTGCATGAGCATGAGTTGTCGGCTTGATAATGGTGATGACTAGATGATGGAATTGTTGTATCATTGTGATATGATTGATCGTAGGAGTTTTCTACCAGATGTGCTTGGGCAGATTCTCGAGGATGTCTATGTTTTTGTGCTCCTAGATCTTGTTGTCCTCTTGGTGGTGGTCCTAAGAGCGCCAGTTGTGGTTGAGGGTCATGTCTAGGTTGTCTGGGCAACTCTTGTATATGGACCTGGTTGTTTCGTGGTTGATAAGTTGTGTGGTGGTGCTGTGAAACAAATGGTTGTCTAGGAGGTTGATAATGTCCTCCTGACTGGTTGTGAGACTGGTTCCTCGGGTCATAATAACAATAAAAAGAGGTATGGCCCATAAAGTCGTAGATTTCACATTTGATCAAGGAAGTATCTGGGATCGATTGGTATGAAGGGCACTCATTGCCAGTGTGTGCACCTCGGCAGTGAGGGCACCACATGTTTTCTCGTGTATGGTGGATTTGGCCAGTGGGTAACTGACCCGGCATCGAACTCTGGACAGACTTAAGAGTGTTTAGGAACTCTTTGGTGAGACTCCATCTGTGTCTTCCATAATTGCTCTCGAGTATCATCGTTTGGGCGAGCTTCTTGGACAACATGATGTGCTCTTCGTTCTTGTGGTTCATCAACATCTGAGCCCTCGTCTTCTTCCCAAATGGCATCAGACATGGCTTGTTTCAATGATGTATATTCATCATTGGAACAAAGTTCACATCTTATCAATCGTGGGAGTCCAACGAGGAACCAAATGATGAGCATGGATTCGGTGGGTTGCTCTTGTACATGACTTTTTAATCGTTTAAATTGTTTAATATAGTCACGTACTTTTTCGTCTTTTGTCATTTTAATATTACTTAGTTTGACAAAAGGACTTTCTATCAAGCAAAATGGCTTGAAGTGTTTGATAAAGGCCTCCTTCAAGAGTGACCAGTCACGTTTATCTTCACGATCAAGGCTAAAAACCATTCTCGTGCTCGATCGATCATGGTCATCGAGAACAGTTGAATCATGGCGTCTGGTGATGTTTCGCCATAGACATCACATGCATTCTCAAAGACTTAAAGAAATATTTGAGGATTAGTGTTGCCATTGTACTTAGGTAAGTCGAGCTTTGGGGTCCTTTTTCCAGTACGTGGAACATTATTTGCGAAAGCTCCGTTTAAGTGAGCTCTTGCATGTGAGGATTCGGCAGCATGAAATTGTGGTCGTTCGTATGGAGCTTCATAACACATAGGTTCCCATCTATAGAATGGGTTCGTGGATGGCTCTTGGGCTTGAGATTTCATTCGAGAATATCTATTAAATCGAGCTTGTTCGGTGGATGGGGAAACCATCTTTGGTGGATAGTCCTCCGTAGAATTCGGATCATAAGGGCAATCCATGACAGTGTGTAGAGTGTCATAGGATTGTGTAAATATGCACTTGGACTCTGGTTACAGTGGTACGGGTGTTGGAATGCGGCTGCTACGGATCCACGGTTGATGCGAGTGTAATGTGACTAATGGCAGTAGATATGGGTAAGGTGGTGGAACGATAGAATGTGGTGGTAGCGGTGCAACACGGGTTGTGGCGGTCCGTTGCGGGGCTTTTTTTTTTTTTTTTTTTTTTGCGGTCGGTTGCGGTTAGTGGCGGTCTCAATGGCTTGTGGCTGTAGCAATGGCTGGGTGCGGCATCAACGTTGTTGTGCGAAATGTGGGAAAGGGTGGTCGATTGGTGGTTGGAGGTGAGGAAGGGGTCGTAGGCTGTATGATTGCGGTCTGCTGTGGTCAGGGGCGACCGAGGGTAGACGTAGGGCCATGGGATTGCGGCTTGTTGCGGTTTGTGGTGCTTGAATGTAGTTGTAGGGTCGTAGGATTGCGGTTTGCTGCAGTTAGTGGCGGTCGGTTTGTGGGCTGTACGTTTGTAACGGATTGCGGCCCAGACCGTTTGCAATGGATTGCGATCCTGACAAATTGCGATGAATTGCGATTGGCTGCGATGGAATGGATGTATGGGGCTGTTACGGGTGATGGAATGACATAATTGGGTTGCTGTGAGTAGGGGTCGAAACGGTCAGTGGGATAGCTGGAATTGGATGCTATCGTTGTGAAGCATGGAAGGTGGAAAGAGTGCGATCATGATGGTGTAATTGTGGAGGAGGTGTGAGTGCATTTGGAAGACAAGCAGACTACGGTTGAGTGCGTGTAGGATAGTGTATAGAAGTGGCGAATGAACACGGTATATTTTGGGTCGCAATGATGCAAAGAGTGAAATAATGGGTGTGCTGGTGAGTGATAATCTTTTGTCGAAGGAATTCTAGATGACCTGTGCACTACCTTCTAGGGATCGAGATAAATAGAGACAGAGCAAGAAGAAGTATCACACTAAGTCAAAAAAGGTATCTAACCAATGTACTCTACAGGTATGGCATGGAAAACTGCAAGTCAATAGACTCGCCTATGGACCCAAGATTCAAACTGTCAAAGGATATGTGCCCGAAGACTGATGCAGAAAAGAAAGAGATGTGCAAATACCCCTATCAGTCGATAGTCAGATCGATCATGTATGTTGTGGTCTACACCAAACCTAATCTAGCATTTACAATCAACACATTGTTACAGTTTATGTTAAATTCCGGCCTACCTCACTAGAAGGCTCTACTTAGAGTACTAAGATACATTCAAGCCACGCGACGGAAGGGCCGACTCCTCGGCCCTTTTGCCCGGGGAAGGATGTTGCGCCCTGTCTTTGGTAAAGAGAGCTTACCGTCAATGTTGAGAGATAGTCTCTCCATTTTCAAGAGTTTATACTCTTGTCTTGATTCTTCAGAAATGAGCACACTTTGGAGTGCTTCCAGACTTGGTAGCTCCTCCTTAATGACATAACTCTGAACAAGGTTGTCATATTCCTCCTTTAACCCATTAAGTATGACTTGAACAAGTTCATTTTGGTTGATGGAGTCTCCTATGCATGACAATTCTCTATGGAGGTCTTTAACTCTCATTACATAAACTGAAGCACATTCATCACTTCTCTGTACACTTTGAAAAATTTGGTTTCTTAGTGTTAGAAGTCTAGAAGTATTTTTTGCCTCATAGATAGACTTGAGAGTATCCCAAGCATCTTTGGCATTAGTACAAGCACCAATTTCTCTTAAGATGTCATTTGAGACATTCATCTTAATATAATGTAGAGCCATCCTGGCTCTCTTTTTGTACTTTGGAATTTCTTGAGAAATTTGTGGTTCTTCTTCAATGCCAAGTACAATATCCATTACATCTTGTAGTATTAAGACAGATTCCATTCTAACCTTCCAAATTGAATAATTGGAGGTTGACAATCTTTCACTTGCTTCTAATAGAAAGACACCCATTGAAGTCATAAAGAATGATGGAAATAAAAAAAGATGGATGAAAGAATTGCTTTTCTTCTCACTATAGGAACCAATCAAGGTTACAGAACCAAATCCTATGTAAGACTTAGCAAAAAACTGTGAGATAGATCTCACTAGCTTGACAATCTCTCTAAAACAAGATTTGAATCATCAAAAAAGATGAAGTATTGCAAAAGTTATGGTTCTCTGAATTTCACACATGTGAGATATTCCAAAAATGTCAAATTGACTCAAATACAATCTATTTGTATGAAACAATTTGCCTAGAGCCTATAAGTTTTGTCTAAATCACATATAGCTGAGATTGTGTAGCTTCTGGATGATTTTTGTGATCATTCAAGCAATAAATGACATGTACACATGATTTTCCACAGGTCTAGGCACCTAACCTACGACTCTTCAAAAGCTTATAACTTCTGATTGGCTTATTCAACTATCATGATTCAAATTGCATCAGATTCTACACATTTTTAGCTTTTTAGTGGGCTAATTTGCTTGAAATTTTTTATCTGAGGTGAGAGAGAACCACCAATCTGAAAATGGGCGGATTTTACATGTGCCAGCACCTGAAATTCCGTACAGTACCTAATCTGGCCCAATCAATGTGGTTTGAAACTCAGAATCACAAGAAAACTGCAAACTAGCTAGAAGGTAGAATCTAGACAATTCCTAGCTTGAAATCTGATCAGATCTGCAAACTTTTTGATTAGATTTGCTTGTAAAACTTAGGTAGGCTCTGATACCATGCTGAATTCACACGTGTGGGACACCCTACACATGTATTTTTGATCTCCTAAGCACAATAACACCATAAAGATCAGACTAGCATTGGTTGTCAATAGGAAAGCTGATCATACAAGCAATATTATTGTGTTACAAGCAAGATCTATCAACAAAACATAAGACAAAGCATCATAAATGCCTCTACTCGACTAGAGAGAGAAAATAGAAAGTACAAAACTCGTGGAGAGAGAGAGAGCACAAAGAGCTTGTCTCCAAATTTGCATTACACACAAAATTCATCATTTTCTCATTGAGAGTAAAGGGCAATCCACCAACAGTAGTCCAACACACCATACCCTTGGTGGATGGACCAATCCCCAAGGTGAGTCGTTACTACCACTACAACCCAAACTATACGGAGTTGATCAAGCAGGAGCTGCAGAAGCTGTTAGATTCATATTTCATTTATGAAATCGAACACACAAAATGGGTATCACCGATAGTTATAGTACCCAAGAAGAATGGCAAAATGCGAATCTGTGTGAATCTAAAGGCGCTAAATGTAGTCACCAAAAAGGATCATTTTTCTTTACCATTTATGAAAAGTGTCCTTGACAAAGTAGCTGGAGCCGAAGCCTATAGTTTTCTAGACGGCTTCAGCGGTTACAACCAGGTGAAGATAGCACCCCAAGACTAGCATAAGATAGCATTTGCCACGGAATGGGGAACCTATGCTTATAAGTTAATGCCATTCAGACTTTGCAATGCCCCAAGCACTTTCCAGTGTGTCATCTCGGTGGCATTCAAAGAGTATTTGCAAAAATTTCTAGAAATTTTCTTGGACGGTTGGTGCATGCATGGACCAGACTCAGAACACTTATCCAATTTGGAGAAGGTGCTACAAAAATGCTGCAACTTTTGGATCTCCTTGAATCCGGAAAAATGTCAATTTTGGATTACACATGGCTTGATTCTCAGCCATATAGTATCTAGACACAGGGTCGCCATAGACCTATCAAAGATCAAGATCATTGTTGGTCTACCACCACCGGGGACGATCCACAAAGTCTACATCTTCATGGGTGATGCTATCTATTATAGGATCTTCATTCTAGATTTTGCGGAGTTAGCCCGACCAATTAACAAACTCACAATGGATCTACATTGGAACGAGGAAGCCCTAAAGGCTTTCCAAAAGTTTAAAGATGCATTGGTTTCAGCACCAATCTTACGTCCACCAAATTGGTCCATTGAGTTTCATGTGCATACGGACGCATCGAAGTATGCAGTTGGAGCAGTCTTAACCCAGCCAGGTGAACACAAAAAGGATTTTCTAATCCGATTTGCAAGCCGACAGCTCAGTGATACAGAAATGAACTATTCAACCACAGAGCGGGAAGCACTGGCAATGATCTATGCGGTTAAGAAATTTCGGCATACCTGATGGCCACACATTTTGCTTTTTATATGGACCATCAACCATTAGAGGAGTTTTGAGCTCCAAAAAGACCCTTTAAGAATTCGTGCAACATGTAGTTTATATTATTAAAATATTATAGCACTAATACGTTTGACTTGCCATAACTTTTTAATCGTAGCTCAAAATATATCATGTAACATATCATTGGAAAGCCCTTGTTGAGTGCTTTCCAATGCACCAAACTTTGCTAAATTCGGACTTACCACTAAAACGTTATGGCATTTTTAGTGTGGAATCAAAATGTGGACTCAAAAAGTTATGTTACGTAGATTTCAAATTTGAGTGTTTTGATTGGTCCATGTGTAAGAAAAAATTGAGAAAAAATACAAAAAGAATCTTTACAAAGGGTCTTTTTTGGATTTAGAACTCCTCTAATGCCCTTGCTCTATCTCGTTTACTCGTTCATCTTATATGCCTTTTGGCATGGAAAAGACGTTAATAAAGCTTTTCTCTCTCTCGCTCTCTCTCTCTCTCTCTCTCTCTCTCTCTCTCTCTCTCTCTCTCTCTCCTCCCCCAAACCCTAATCTCAAAGAAGCCCTAACTTGTCATGATTTTTTATCTTAAAGGTCACACTTTGCATACCATAACACTCATGGTATATATAGTGTTGCAATCAAGATGACATTCATTTTATGAGATAACTTGAAATCACTAGATCGTTACTTCTGTTGTTGGAGTTTGATTTTCGGATAGTAGTCCACAAGGGAAAACAACACTACATGGCAGATCATGTGTCACAAATCAAGGGGAAGGAGGTTGCAATCCATCTCGACGATGAGCTGGCTGATGCTGTCTTATTTTACATGGACACAGTACCAGAATGGGCTACCGACATTGTTGAATATCTAATGCAGGGCGAACCAGACAAATCACTACCAAAGGCGGATCAGCGAAAATTGATCTTGAAAGCTAGATCTTATCAGCTGATTTGTCGGCCAATTGTATCGAAGAGGCCCAGATGGGATTCTTCGGCGGTGTAGTCTTCCTCATGAGACCACCGAAATCATCTCGCTTTCACATGAAGGCATGGGTGGAGGCCATTTTGCATCCGACATTATAGTTCGCAAGATCCTGCAATCAGGATGTTGGTGGCCAATGATTCATAAGGATACTGAGATTATCTAAGGAAGTGTGATGTGTGCCAAAGGGCAAGGAGGCCAACGAGATTGAATTATGACCTACTACACCCAGTCTTCGAAAAGTGGGGATTGGATCACATCGGTCCAATTCACCCTGCAGCAAGAAGTACCCAGGCTCAATACATAATCGTGGCCACAAACTATCTCACCAAGTGGGTCGAAGCCAAGGCAGTAAGAGTAGCTGAAGCTAGGACCACTGCCAAGTTCCTTTACAAAAATATCATTATGCGCTTTGGATGCCCGGTGGAGACAGTCAACGATCGCGGAATTCATTTCATCAATGAGTTTCAAAAATGGTGAACTCCTACAACGTTTGTCGCAGGACGAACAAGACACGAAGGTCGAACGAGAATGATTCGCAACAGTCAACGTGTCTTTGACTTGAAGCACAACCGATTTGCGAATCGCAAACACACCTCTAGGACCACAAACCGCAAAAGGGACGCAAAACGAAAACTACGAAAAGAAACGAAAAGAACGAAAGCAAACGAGAGATTTCAAACGAGGAAAAATCTTTCGCACTGTCGGCTGGCAGCTCAACGGGCTTTACGCCCAGCTGAAACGAGTAGCAACGACAGAGACTAACTAACTAGTTGATTAGCATTAACTAGTCTTGTGATTCTACATTTAGCTATCTTGTAAACTCCACATAGTGGAGGTATAAACGATCCTCTCTGGATCATAACTAGATGATGAGAATACAGAGATCCGTAAGAGACAGAGAGAGACGTAGCGAATAGAGTAAGAAAGCACAAAAACCATAGTTGTGCATGAAAGTCTGCCAACGAGCAGAACACAACGAAAGAGCAGAGAGTCATTCCGCCAACAAGTGAGACACTGACGGTCTCGCTCTAAAACCAAACTGACTATATAGTCGGTCTATTTCATGTATCTCTTGGCCTTGTGCTGTATCTCTTGATTGCTAGAATAAAATATGTTCTGTGATGTGTAGTCAAGTGTTTGTGATCCCGTAAGAGCTTTCACATGAAAAGAGAATTCAAGGACAGAAAATTGTTTGCGAATCAGAAGAGTGGACGAATACGAAACAAGAAAAAGCATAATCAAGGTCCTGTTGGAAGAATTTTTTGTGATCCATAGAACCAGTACGCCTTATTATCCTCACGGTAATGGGCAAGCAGAATCATCCAATAAGATCCTGTGTAGCGTGCTCACGAAAATAGTTGAAGCTAACAGATCAGATTGGGAACACAAGTTGCATGCTGCTCTGTGGGCATTCAGGACAACATATAAGATAAAGCACTGAGCAAACACCTTTCCAATTGGTGTATGGTTAGGATGCTATAATGCCAGTAGAGTTTTTAGTCCCTTCATTAAGGATTGCCCCAACGCAACATCTTAATAAATCCAAATCTCTACAACTATGTCATGAAGCTCTGCATAAACTCTGTGAAACACGCTTACTAGTTGTGCATGCACTGGTAGCTAAAAAACAAAGACACAAAGCATGGCACGATCGCAGGTTACAAAAGAAGGATTTTTTTTCTTGAAACCATGGCTCTTTGGTCAGTAGGTATTTTATCCAGGTATTAGAATTGATCTTGACTGTGAAATCATGATTCTGTAGCATGATACGGTTCTATCCCCAGTCATGAAGAGCTTGTGATGTTTTGAGCCATGGTCTACCTAGTAGGACATTGTAAGATTGGAGAGAATCATGCAAGTCCAAGGCTACAAAATCTAGCATGAAACAAATTCTAGCTACTTTGGTATGCACTTTGTTGGCTATGCCTAATGGTTTCACACTAGACCGGTCAGCTATCGTAAAAGGAGCATTTGCCATATGATAAAGCTTGGAGGAAATGATGTTCACTCTAGATTCTCCATCGACTATGGCTGATTCCTACAGAAATCCTCGATGCATAATTGGAATGGTTACATGCTTGGATCTTTCTCCCAACCTACCCCTATTTGGTGGACTGGTTGTGATCCCTCTACCTCTCCATCTGGAACCAAATTGGTAGGGTGAACTTTAGGTTTTTCACTGCCTGGTCCATCTATATAAGTTTTCAATCCTTCCTAGAGGGTTGGATGCATTTTGAGCAGGGTGCCTAAGGGTATTTCTGACATGACTTCTCAATAGATCAATGAGGATAGCGGTGTGGTCCTTTTTAGCCTCCTTGCTATGAAAAGGAACTTCTAGCCCAGAATGTTCGTGCGCATTTTTTTCGGTTTCATGAATGAACTACAAGTAAACTTGGATCTACTAGGGAGCGAGGAGAAGTGGTTGGACATTGATCGTTCTCACCTTCGGGCTGATGTTGGTCATGCTCTCGGGCTGCCTCTCTGGCTTGGTCTAGGGCCTGGGCTTCTTTCACCCACTCTTTCATGAGTCTAAAGTTACCTTGTTTAACGGTGGGCTTCGGGTATTTTCCTACATATAAGGAGCCGCATTATCCACTAACAGAACCGGTAGTGGCGGCGGAATTGAATAGCTCCTTCTCTTTTCATTTACGGGCTCTAGTCTGGATGAATATCGGCATCGTAGATGCCTTGGGCTCTTGGCCTCTCCTACCATACTCATCAGGTGTAAAGGGGCAGGCCTCTCCTGTTTCTCCTTTCTTATTGGACATTTTAGATATGGGCGTCCATACCTGCAATCACGACATAATGGTACAAAATTGTCATGTGGCTTGTTAGGGCACTCGACAATCCTATGGTTTTCTCCACATCCATAACACTTGACGGGAGGTCTAAATCCAGTACCTCTAAGCTGGTGGGCGTAGATCGATACCAAATCGCCATCCTCTATGTCTATGAAATGCACTGGGACAAAGTCTTGTGCTTCCTCCCAAGGATAGTAGGGTTATTCTGTTACTTCGACCATGTTCAACTACTGGGCAACCGGTTGCAGATTTTGCACTACTAAGCCTTGGGTTCTAGGGGGAATGGGTAGTAATGCCAATCTAGGTGGTGGTTGGGGTAAGGCACCTTGACATTGTGCCAACGGGATGAAATTTGGTGTTGTGGTTGGGCTACTTGATTCCTGAGGTTGTATCGACATTCAGTTGTATTGTGATTGCTCATATTGTAGATATGGTAATATCGTGTAAGTCGCTCTAACCTTTGTCATAACTATGGGAACTCATTTCCTATGTGGTTGCCATAGAAGTGTGAACACCAGGTCGGTTCTCTCCTTGGATAGGCGTGGGTAGGTCCTGGTTGCATGCCTTTCAGATTTTGATCAACAATCACGGTAAGGTCAGTGGTGAGATTTTTAATATGCTCATTGCTCTACATGTGCAACTTCTCTATGGCGGATATGATGGTATCAATGCTATTGGATGTAGAGGCGGAAGCATCATCATGTAGCTTACTGTTACATTTGGCTCTACATTATTTTCTGCGTCTTCGTTCTTGGTCGGAATTATTAGAGTCCAAACTGGTGCTTTTACTATCATCGTCTCTCTTAATGGCATCGGCGCAGACTACCTGGAAAGACATGTATTTGTCTTTTCATTTAATTTGATGCGTGATTTCCTGGGGTAGCCTTGCCATGAACAATGTTAGGATGCTATGGTTTAGGATGCTATCAAGATCGCATCCATCACGCAATCTTTGATCCTTTCTATGTAGTCACCTAGGGACTCGTTCTTCTTATCCATATGGATTCATCCTAATTGCAGGAATGGATTTGAGAAGATTCGGATGGTTTTAAATTGTGTTATGAATTCAGCCTATAAGGTGTTCCAATCATCTTGTTCATTCTGCTCAAGATTGAAATACCAATCTTTTTCAGTATCAGTTAAGCATAGAAATATCTTAACAACTCTTGGAGGCTGTCAACTTTGTAGGCTCTACACGCTTGGGTGTAGATCTGAATAAATCCTCGTAGATCTCCTTGCCATTAGACCTCGGGAGGGCGATTTTGGGAAAATTTTGGATTGCGTGGGGTACAAACGGCCTAGGATAGTCCATTGGGGGTGGATCTATGTCAACTGATTCATGGAGTATCTCAATGGATACGTTGATGAATTCCTCGAGTTCAGGGACATCCAGAGTGGATAATCTCCTACCAGATCTCAAATGCATACAATGGAACGAAAAGGTGAGACTATCTTTGGCTTTTTATATTTTTGTTGTTTTGGTTCTTTTAGATCAGGTGGTATAGTGGCTATTGTACTGATGGTGAGTCAAAAGATTAAAAGATCAGAGAGAAATCTTTGTCGGTGAGTCAGATAGAGCGCGAGTCAAACAAAGCGCGAGTAAAAAGAAATTGATAAAAAGTTGAAAAATGGCTAGAATTTTAAAATGGCATGTATGGACATGAGTCAAGCAGTTTGACTCGTCAACTTACAAAATGCTAGTTCTAAGGCTGCTAGTCACTATGTACTGATGTCAAGTCAAATGGACAATTAACAAATGGAAAAATTAGGTTGGCGAGTCAGGCCTCTGTTGGCAAGTCAACAGAGATTGACTCGCCAAAATCACAGAACAGAGCTTGATGTTTGCTCAACACACTCGAAAAGTTGCGAGTCAGGAAGACAAGAAAAAAATACAAAAAAACAGTAGGCGAGTCACAAACCTGTCAAAAGTACTCAATCTCTATTCGTACAAATGAAAAGTGAATCCAAAATGGTGTCACATCCCTACTTATAAAAAAGCTAGGATTAGGGTATTTAGTTCACCCAAAAACCATGTGCCATAAGAACTTGACTATCTTAAAAAGTTATAAGCCAAAATGCATTTAAAACTACTTGGGTCCTTTTTTATTTTTGGCCCATTGAAGCATAGATCTATTTCTACTTTGGAGATGGTTTGTATGTGGTACTACTGAAATCAGATTCAATGTGAAGTATAGTTCTGAAATAAATGGAAGAGCAGTATGATATTGCGAGTTCCTCAGGCATCAAAGACAGCCATCGTCTGATCAGAAACTGAAGAGCCATAGACGTCCGTGTTCTGATCAGAGTGAGTAAACAAGCGCAATCAAACAGCAATGAAAGTGCATTCAATCACAACAAGCATTCATCTATGCTTTACATAGATAAAAAACAAGTTGCTGCTAAATTACACTGAAGCACAATACAAAATAGCAATTACAACCAAAAATTGACGGCGTAATTGGGAGGCTCAAATAATACGTCTCAAGGCTGGAGCAACCACTACTATGTGCTTGGATGATCTATTTATAGATTTCATCCATGTATTAATTACATTGAATTATTTTCACCTAATTAGGAAAGCCATTGTACTTGGAAGTATATGGCTTTTGTGACAACTGTACATAGATTATATGGTCAACAAATCAATATCGTTGATGCGGGCAAGGACATCGCTGGAATGTTTCTGGTTTATTTTAGACAACCTTCAGGATTTTCTCTCTCTTTACATTTTTCACAAAAAGTCAAAGGTGCCCTTAAAAAGCGAAGATGTCTTTAAAACAATTTAACTCATGAAAATAGATGACCTTCGAGAATTTTCTATCTCTTCGCATTTTTCGAAAAAATGCAAAAAAGTCGAAGGTGTTAAAAGCAGTTAAATGTATGAACTGCACAAGTTAAACTTTTGAACTATGCAAGTGTTGCATTTCAAGAAAATGCGAAAAAGCCGAAGCTGTTGAAAACATAGTGTATTTCTGTAGACTGTCGAAAAAGTAATGTATTTTTTCTGCAAACTTGTTCTAAATGCTAATTTCGTGGAAGTTGTTGAAGATGGCCAAGTCTTCAATGACTTCAAGTTATTGAACTTAACATCTGGACTTGAATTTATGATAGGATTGGTTACCCTTTGCTAGAGATCAGCCGAAGGCCCGTTGTAGACGTTCTTCAAATAAATTGGCTGTCTAAGTTTGTGATTCCTGCAGGTATCAGATGAGCAGACGTAGAACCAAAGTTGGTCTCACCTGACCCTAGATCAATGATCAATAAACATGCAGGAAGAATTATGAAATATGAATTAGTCATTCACCAAGGAGACAATTGCGGACTTAATTTCCAGCAGCCCCCCTTAAGGTCACGGTTGGTGCCTTGGTATTTTTGTCAAGTTTAGCATGTTGAAGAACTTTTGATGCTTGATCCTAGGAAGCACTTTGGTAAAGAATTCTGTGACCATTTCTGTTGTGGAGCAGTATTGAAAATCACTTTCCCTGAGAAAACTTTCTCCTAAATGAAATGATACTGGATTTCTATGTGCTTGGATTTGCCATGAAATCTGGGATTCAGTGATAGTGAAATACAACTCATGTTGTCACACAGAATGGTGGTAGCATTAGACTGAGTGTAATGCAAGTCGTGAAGTAATAACATGATCCATACAGCTTCTTTTGAAGCTTGACATGCTGCGATGTACTCTGTCTCTGTCGAAAAAAGTGCAACTGATTTCTGCTTTCTTGAATTCCATAAAATTAGTCCCCCTGTCAGATAGAAACAGAACCCGAAGGTAGATTTTCTGGTAAAGACTATTCCTCTCCAATCTGAGTTAGAGTAGCCTCTCAGGACGAGTGGGTGTCCGAGTCTGTGAGGATCTGCGGACGTTTGGTTGACCAGAATGCGATGATGCTTCTTCTTGAATTTCTCTAGATCCGTTCGAGCTAGCTTGGTCTGGTCTAGTGACAGGTACTCGGCTTCTGTAGCTATAGCTACAGGTTCAGTAGAAGGAACATCAATGTTGGAAGTCCATGCTACATAAAATTAGATGAAATGACATAGCATCATTTATCGATGGTTGCTTGAAATCATAGTATGTATATTCTTGAGATATTACATCCCTAGAGACAAACACTACATTGGTGGATGGATCATAAACTTTATAAGCTTTATGCTCATCAGGATAGTCAATGAAAATACATTTATTTGTCCTATGATCCAGCTTCTTCCTAAGTTGTCTAGGAATGTGAACAAAACATATACAACCAAAGATTTTTTAATGTCTGACACTAGGCTTGTGCCCATGCCAAACTTCACGAGGAGTCTTGTTGTTTACGGCTTTGGTGCTAGATCTGTTCTGCACCTAACAGGCTGTGGCAGTAGCTTTTGCCCAAAACTTCGCAGGTAGGTGTGCTTGATGTAGCATTGATCTGGTTGAGTTGAGAAGAGTTCGGTTCTTCCTTTCTGCAATCCCATTCTATTGAGGTGAATAGGAAGTGGTGAACTGTCTTCTAATACCATGTTCAGCCATGTAGTCAGACATCTCATTAGAGATGTATTCGCTGCCACCATCAGTTCGGAGTGCCTTCACTTTTGTTGATGTTTGTGTCTCAGCCATGGCCTTGAATCTCTTGAAGCATTCAAAGGCTTCAAATTTGTGCTTAATGAACATGACTGTAGACCATCTAGAATAATCATCTATGAAAGTGATAAAATAGATTGCATTTCCTAATGACGGAGTTGGCATTGGACCACAGAGATCACTATGTACAAGATTCAATACATGCCTTGTTTTGATGGAATGTGATTTTGGAAACTTGCTTCTAGAGTGCTTTCCATAGATGCATGATTCACAAAAGAAAGATTTCCTATCTAATGAAGAAGAAAAATTCAGTCCATCAACTAAATTATTACAAAGCATATAAGAAAGTAATCTTGTATTCATGTGTCCAGGTTGCCGGCAGTGACCAACAATCATATCTGAATTCCACACGAATTGATTTTATTCGCAAATGCTTTTGCGTCACCAATCTACAAATAGGGCTTTGTGATGCGAGTGCCCTTTTGTTTTCCTAAAAGGTATCGCCTTAAATATGCCAACAAATACAATGATTGGCACAAAGATGCTTGTGTACACTCGTTTGGAGCCGAATGTTGGCTTCATATTTGGAGTAATCTCTTTGAGAAGTTGCTTCTTGGTTGATTCAATAGTGAATTGGTCAACATAGGGTCAATCCTTAAAATAGATAGTAGGCTCAAATAGTGACACTAGTTTGCCATGGCCAAAGTCATTTTTTAGAATGTCATACATGTGACCGTTAAAGTAGATGCCCATTTTGATAAGAGCAAATGACGTTAACCCATCGTGTATCAATTCCCCATATTTTGCATGTATGATGGATAATTTTCCTATAAATGACATTACCATTTGCCAATCGAAGGTATTTCAAGGAAAAACATATGCCCAAGTCATGAAAGTAATGGTACTGTCCACTATAAAGCTCTAACAATAATATCAATATGATGTGTACATGAGAATAATACAAGGTGACATTGTGAGAGTGCAAACCTTGCTTCTTTGCAAGCTGGATTTTATTATTGACCTTAGCTTCAAGATGGGACAATTAGAACACGTGTCCAATGGAATGCTTCTCCACATAATAGGCATGGACCTACTATTGCAATCCTAGAATATGATTATTTCTAAAACACAATAAATGTGTACTTGCTTTCTCTCACATCTAATCCTAATTTTAGAAATAGTCGTTATTAAACAACCAAAGTATATTTATTATTTGATTGAGTCACATCATAGACCACACCAAAAAATAACCTTTGTAGCAATTCCCAACATTTAGATGACACGTGTAGGTTATAATTCAATTATATTTCTACGTAAACTACATACCCAAATCATTTAATTCAATGATCTTCTTTCACAAGGAGGAACTTGCAATGCCCACTCCTCATTTCACAAGTGCACAGCTAAGGAGCCTCAATTATGTATTGGGTAGTGGCCATTGGGACGGCCATTACCATAAATAATTTGGGACCCAAGCAACGGGAGCTGGCTGGGGACTGGATTGTTTATGGTATGGCCCAACCAAATGACCATTACCTTGTGTAATTGGGGTTCGTCCAATGTTTCAATTGCACTGTCATTCTCTCTCTTGGAGTGTGTCTCACATTCTCTCTCTCTCTCTCTCTCTCTCTCTCTCTCTCTCTCCCCCCTTTGCACGTTGTCCCTCACCTGCATGCACCCAGACATGGATTTCAATTTAAAAGAAGAAGGAAGTGACTTAGGGGCCTCAGGTTATGCAACATAATATAGGGCCCAAACAGCCTTAAAATATGGCAACATCAACTAAGGTGTTAATATCATGATGAGATGCATCAAGATTTATGAATCTATGGGTGATGTGCCCCATTACCGTTATGGATACCTGTGGCATATTATGCCCATTTTCAAATAGATTAAATAGCAAAAAATGCATGCATTTTTTTCAAAGGCATCTCTGCCTTTTTTTTTTTGCCTATCTGTGCCCGTCCGTACGGATTTTGTACAGCTGCCATGTGGCACATTTGTGTTGGTCAGTCAAAGTCAAACTTGCCTATTATGCTTTGTAATGTGCTTCTGAAAAAATTTTAGGTATCCATTACACAATGGAAGGAGGCGGGCAAAGGCCATTCTGCCCGGTTCGGCTTTCCAAAAGCATTTAGGCTCGGCCCCTCCGGGCCTCGCCCAAATTTTTTTGGAAATCCTTACCAGGCAGAATGGCTTCTGCCCGACTCCTTCCATAATACATTAGAGTCGTTTAGGCTTAGATAAATTTTAATGGAGTGATGTTCGCAGCTTAATTGTTGTTGGGCCATGACCATATTCTAAATTTTTTCTATTTTAGAAACCTACCAATCTAACTAATAATTACCTGCATAATAGCATATCTACTAATTACGCATACCTCAAGGCGTGGCACAAAAACACCTACTATTGGCCACCGATTATGGCACAAATTATAGACCATAGCGGGAATATGCTCGTCTCGTCTATTGTGCAACGGGCAGAATGCTTGCGATATTTTATAACAATGAACAAGGCAAACCAGAAGGCTTGTGCCATTAGTTGTTGAAAATAAGCTCTCCTTTCAAGGTAAGTGCAGTTTGCGCATATAGTGAACCCTGGATAAATGTTAGGCCTCGGGAGTAGCAGAAACAAAACTAATATAGAGGGTTAACACTATAACAGATAAACAGGGTGAAAAAAAAATAACATATTCCAAGGGAACATATATGCATTGAATCAGATTAAAAATGTGAACATTTATGGAGAGTGAACAAAAATGTGGCTCCAACCCTGTTTGTTGTGCGAAGATTACATTCAACCAATGAAAATTTACTGCTTCTACATTCATCTTATGCGAATTTGGTTACATAGACTGAAAATAAGTTGAAATCGACGTTTGCCTACTACCCTGAACCTGCATACTCATTATCTCATTATCAAAGGAAGCTACTTTGCTAATCAAGTTGCACACATTGGTTGGTTGTTGTTGCAAAAAAGATTGAATTCTACTCGAAGCTTCTTTGACTACGGAAAACGGCACTGGGGGAATGGATTCCAGGGCAAATCCTCTTCATCAAATTGCATCTGTTGAGTCAAATGGAGGAACGATTAGATCAAAATCGGCCTCATAATGAACAAATTCATGGGCACCCATGGTAGGAAGAATGCTGCTATCTTCTGAAACCTCCGTCAATTGCCTACGGAGAGTTGATACTTCTCGTATTTCAGAATCTGCTGAATATGTTAGTGGCTCATTTAGATTTGGAATTGAGAAAAGTCCAATGTGCCTCCAACAATGGCGTATTCTTGTGGAAGTCACATTTATATGCCATGCGTTCTCCAACATTTTGACAGCTTGAAACACATCAATCTCAGGATCTTTATGCAGCATCAAACAGTCAATTCTATGTTGGATCAACTCTTTCCTATAGTGGGCTTTGAAAGAATTAATAATTCCTGCATCCATTGGCTGGAATATGCTAGTGGTATTTGCTAGCAGAAACTCAATAGTGGTGATTCTAAGTTGGGCCGCAATGTTTACTGTTTTGTGACCTGAAAAGTTATCTAGAAGGAGTAAGACTTTCTCTCGACCTGCAGCTTGCATTCGGTGCTCAAAATCCAGAAGAAATTTCTCAAATAGCTTGACTGTCATCCAAGCTTTTGAGTTTGTAGACCAAAGAATCCCCAAGTTCTCTGGAGAACCTATGTTTCTACTTGAAAAGACTCGAGGGCGCAGAAATCGATTGATTACAAATGGTGGAAGTTTAAAACTGTCATCCATATTGGAGGTAAGCGCAAGTGTGATTCGCTCTTTATGTTGTTTGGTACCACTCAATCTTCGTGTGGCCAAAGTCTTGTTAGGTTCTAGCCTGTAAAACAGTCCAGTCTCATCCATATTGAAAACTTATGTGGGGTTGTACCTTGAGATGAGCTGTTTAATCTCTACAAATCGAGCTTGTGCTTCTTCTGAACAATCTGCTCCAGCAGCCTCTCCATGTCAAGTATACCCTTGAATTTGATGTCTTTTGAAACCTTGGACCCAACCATTTGAAAACAGTAGCTCTTTCTCTTGTGGATCTTTAGAAAGTCTGTCATAGAATCTCTTGGCAACACCACACAAATATTCGTCTGTGATTGTTGCTCTCCTTTCTTGCATTGTCAAAAACCAAGAGAAAGTAGCTTCTTCCACTTGTGGACATGATGGTTTCCTCAATCTCTTCAATTCGGGTTGTGCAAGAACTCCTTGCAAAAACTGATCTTTTTTTCTTAGAAGTCTAGAGATTGTCATCTCTGATACAAGAAAGCCATATTTCTTGGAAGCCCATGCACTCAATGCTCTATTGCTCATTGCAATCTCTCCTGCAGATTGAATGCTATGATGCGTCACAATCTCTTTCCTCTGTAGATTAGTTAACTCAGCTCTTCCCATACTAATCAATGCTATTATCTCCTAACCCACGAGAAGGAGAGCAGGCTCCAGTTTAGTGGAGCAAATCTGGTTGAGGAGATGAGGAGGTTGATGGATGAACAATATTGAAAGAGAGACTCAAGGGGGAGCAACTGCTGAGCAAACTGATCTTGTGCATGGTCCAATTTCTACTTGGGTGCTTCCATCAAAATCTGCTCCCTAGAATTTAAATCACAAGGAAGCTTTAAAGGTGTACGAATGTTGCAGGAATGGCAAAAAATAGAAAGGAGATGTTCAAGAAGGAATGATGCATTGGAAAATCAGGGTGGAAGTAAGTATAGTGCACTGAAGGAGGAGAATTTTGAGGGTATTGTCACTAGGCTCAAAGAATGATTCCTTTGTGATCTAAACCTCCGTACCAAGAGAAGCGATGCCTCATAAAGCTCGATGAAAAACACATGTCTGCAGGAGTGCATGAGCTGAAAGAACATCGGGACCTGCTTGGTCTCTGCAAATCATTGCTTTTATCAGTCATCATGTCTGCAGGAGCGCAGGAGCTGAAAGAACATCGGGGCTTGCTTAATCTCTACACATCAACGCTTTTTTAGTCATTATGTCTGCATGAAGGAGTGTAGGAGCTGAAAGAACATCAGGAGTTGCTTAATCTCTGTATTCATCACTTTTATCAGTCATCATCCATGCAGTCATCAGAATCATAATGATCCTTGTATGAGAGCTTCGATTCTCTTGCTATCTTCGCTGGCTGTGGAGATGATGCAGTCGGTTTCTTCACCATCGACCAGGAAAGAAACAGAGCTTGACATTTTGTGAGACTGCATACCCTGGGAAAGAACTAGCAATGGTTTCAGTTGTTGCTCTAGATATTGTCTCACGATGTGAGGAAGATTTGCCTTTCATGGAGCTGAATAGATCATGTGCTTTCAAATGTAATCTTATATTTACACATGTAAGCTGGAAGAACTCTAAAGCGTTTGAAACACTTACATAAACATCTTTTTCTTCTTACAACAAAATCTACACCTAAACCCCATCTCAAATGAAGAGCACAACTGCATTTGATTGGATTTTGATTCCACCTCGATTTGGCACAATCTACACATGTGCATTGCAAACAAGGAGGCTTAGAAAACAAACAATCAGATGCCATTGCTATGACCCTACACAGAAGAGACTTGGTGAACCTCCATATAAGCTCATGACATGGATACAAACACATCCAACAAATGTTAGTGGCTCATTAAGAGTGATGGGCAGCTATTCAAGAGGATGGCTCTGCAAGCACACCGGGGATTGTACAGCTCTGTTCAAGATGATCCTTCTGTGTGCTACATTTGCTGAGGAGCACCAACAAAGCTGAAGTGAAAATGTTCAGAAGAACTGAAACGATGAAGCACCAGCACCAAGTCATGAGCTGGATGATGGCAGGCAAGGCTTTGATGAGGCGTGGCGATGGCATAAAGAGCTTTGATGAGGCGTTGGGAGCCTTGTGAAAAGAACGTGAATGGGAGAGGACCAAATGGGAGCTTTTTAAGAATGCTTGAAGGGATTGCCCTAAATTTGGACTGGAGGCATGCTCTAAAAAATATTCGTTTGACCCTAAATGTGGGCTGGTGGGCTAAGAAAATGGCCTTTGTACTGTAAAATAACATATAAAGAGAGTAAATTTTTCAAGGCATCCTAAATTAATTTAACAATTAACAATTAACAATTAACACTTCTCCTGTGGGAGTAACAAAAATTTAACTAATATGCAGGGTTAACATATAAAGAGGTAACATTTATCCAGGGTTCACTGTAGCTTGTAACTGATCAAACATGTAATCATTATTATCTGATTGAGAGATGTCAATGCAAGTTATACCAAATACATGATATCAGAGTTTCAGGCTAGCAGATCAAAACATAATCAATTTCATCATTCATGTGATACTTCTTTATTTAAACAGTATACTGCAATGTGCCAAATTTGTATAATGATGTGATACGATCTTCTCTAGGGAGACAAGTGTTACATTGCAATAGTTTTGAGTACATCACTACCTAAGTACAACGTCTTTTATCCGATCACATATGATAATGTGATGTAGCCAAAAACAAAGCGCACATGAAAAGAAATAACACTGTCCTATGTCTACTCCAGCTTTCCTAGAAGGCGGGGATGCCCATGAGATAACAACATCAAAATCCAGGTACAAGGGAAACAGCCAGCTGCTTTTTAGTCCTCTTTATGGCGACTATTCCCTTCATTCGAGCATCCAGTTTGAAATACAAATACAGAATGGTTCCGTCCAAGTAGAGTTTCCCAGTATACAGTCAAGTATATGAAAGAGGTTAGTCATGACACAAGAGACTTGATAATATGGATTGCAGTATTTACATAATCTCAGCAAACGTAGAATGAAGTGGCGAAAATATGAAAGAAAACAAGCACAAACTAGCTCATCGGCATCGTTCATTGATAAAAAAAAAAAAAAACAGTACCACCACTTACACTTAACCAGTGTTGTAACAAGGTTTCAAACTTTTAACTAACATTACAAAAACTCACAAAACTATTATGAAAGCTGTAAAAAGTTAAAATAAAACCTTAAAACCTTAGATTTATAACTAAAACCACTTAATTTTGAGGCATAAAAAAAACCAATAAATTTAAAATAAAATGATAAAAACTAAATTTTAACAATTGGGCTGTTTGTATTTGTCCATTTTTTGCGACTACAATTTAGAACGTACTACTTAGATCCCGCGTTCATGACTATAAATACAGCCTAAAAGATATTCATGCCAAGGATATCAAGCAGCTTAGGTACAAAATGTGAATCCGATCCTTATGAAGATAAAAACCTTACAATTGCTGTAGAAGAGATCAACCATGAGAATGCAAAATCTTGTGGTTTTTCGAATAAGCCAAACCCATATGAGAAGGTGTCAGAGCTGAGTTTGGAAACAAGGGAACCTAGTTTCTGGACTGGCTTCCCACATATACAATGCAATCTGCTACTCTTTGTGAGATATCAAACAAGAAGCACGAGCTAACACAACTCGGTAAGATGTGATAACTTGGTAACTTGCGTTGTTTGAATATATTGGTGAAGCACTTATCTGAAAACAAGATTCCCTTGTTTCCAACACAAATCAGGCACCTTGGAGTGCGAAGACCTTACTTGAAAGTGTGTCTGCTTTTCTCGAACTTTCAACCACAGCCTCATTGGTTCGGAGATTTTGAATAGTAAGTCTCAATAAACCTAGCAACCGCTAAAAGCTGGCTGAGACTATGATCTTGTATAAGTACGCACATCAAGTCAATGTTTGCCAAAAATCTATAATCCATTGAAAAAAGCCTACCAGATTTTTAAATCACCTACTAAGAAAATTTTTATAGGTTCTCATAACCTACATGTTTAAGCACTTACAGGTTATGAGTCTATCAAAAACTAAATTATAGGTTTTTATTTTCATATAATTTTTTTTTGATTTAAGGTTTTAGAAATGATTAGTATGGCTCTAGGCTTTAATACATTATTTGAGTTTTCCATAATAAAGTGGTCACAAAGGCATTTCATTTTACTTCTTTTAAAATACAAAAATCATACAAGTATTTCTTCATCATTATTAAAATAAATAAAAA
Organism: Diphasiastrum complanatum; assembly: GCA_029204225.1. Lineage (NCBI taxonomy): Eukaryota > Viridiplantae > Streptophyta > Lycopodiopsida > Lycopodiales > Lycopodiaceae > Diphasiastrum > Diphasiastrum complanatum. Next base: position 47,824,426 of record CM055106.1, read on the forward strand.
ATTAGCATTTTGAAATTGATTATTGCATCACTCTAATTTCTTGTGGTTTTTTAGAAGCGGTCGATTTTTCAAAAGTCTTCTCTTTTGAATCTTGCATCTCAAACCGTGAGGGCAAATTATTACAAATTTACATTAATAACTAATTCTATTGGCTTAATAAAGCTATGTAGCATAAGGTTTATATGAATCCACCTACTTTATTACACAAAATTTATTGTCGTTGAAAACATTAAACAAAATTTCGCTTGCATCTAAAAAATGTTGTTGATTTTTTAAAAGTTAATTTTTTATAATTTTTTTACACAGTCGGTTTTTAAAAAAAGATGTAGATTTCATTCTTATACTTGTTGACTTTACCGAACAATGAGCCAAACTTTTATGAAAGCCTTCTTGAAAGTTTTTTTTGTTTAAGTCTTTCCTTCATATAAAATGGTAGGCTTTTGACCCATGAGTTGTTTAATAGGTTTTGTGTTAGGTTAAAAAATAAGATTTGGGCAAGCATTGCTCAACATCATGCACACTACGTTTAAAAGTAGTTTAAAACTTTAAAAAGGCAAGTTGCAACAGCATGCTGCTGCGCGCGATCCTCCCAGTTCATGCGTATTTCGGCAGTCTGGGGAAAAGAAACATGAACGCATCTCTCAAACTATGGCGGCAACTATACCTACAAAAACACAGCCTTCTCTTTCACAAATCAACCGTGCATACACTAAAATGGGATGGTATGAAGTCTCAAAGTTCAAACCTCTCTCTTTTTAAGTACATCGCGGATTAACCCAATATAGCGTTCCCCTTTTGGACATTCCCTCTGCCTTCCTCTTGTGGAAGAAGCTGGCGAGGGCGAGGCGGGAAAGGGTAAGATCTCGAGTCCACATATAAAAGCAGGCAGCTCCCGAGCCCATACATCCCGAGTGGCTGTGTGCCTGAATGTTTCCTTATATAGCAAAAAATTTTGGGCGGAGTTATGAAGTTTGAAGCTTCTGCAGCCCTTCATTGAAGGTTACAGGACCACGGTTCCAGTATACGTCAAACTTCAAGACTATAGCGTACGCTAGAAAACGTCCTCTATTTTGTGAGAGCGTATTGGCAACCGCCAAGTGGAATAAGGAAAGCGGGTACTTGGTGGTAGGGAATGTATAAGCCTACTGGTACCTTCCTATTAAAGTTAAAGCCATAGTGGTATCTACTTTAATGCCAACTGACCTTAGCATTTTTTATTTCCTTAAGCCCCAATATGCCAACCTTTTGGTAGTCCCTGACCCGGGCCCTCCCAGGGAACGAGCCTTTTGCTGAGGGCGGTAGCCTGAGGTGGAAAACCCTTTTCATGGTGGAATGCCCAAGGAGATGACCTTCCGCGACGTGAAATTTTTTTCTTTTTTTCTTTTTTGCCATAAGTTTATTTTACATACTCCTTCCGTGTGGAATGCCTACTTCTACATATTGCTATTATTCGTGCATTATAAAATGCAAACTTTGATATGAGTCACTCACTATGTTGGCAGAGTGGAGACGCTCACAATCTAGGGGTCTTCAATCGATGAAAGGCCTACAAACGGAGCTTTCTAAACATTTTTTTCTAGAAGTTTTCTATTCAAGAAATACACAACGTTCCATTAGAACATGTGAAACAAAACTCATACTTTCATGAGATTTGAGTATGAAAATGCCATCCGTGTCTTAAAAATAAATGAAACATTAATTCTAGGTTACATCAAAAATGATTTTGCTTTGTAGTGTGTGTTCAATTTGTGTGTGTCAAGAAGCACCATCATATCTAAAAATTGCATCAAAAGTTTACAAACTTTGTGCTTACATAATTACATTACAGCATGCCTACAAGCAAAGTAGACAAATGTGGTGGCCTCATAATGCATAGGTTGAGATTTCTACAGGATTCTTATGGAGTCATGCCTAACTAAAGTTTTTTCCGGGTTTGGGATGAATGAGTTTGAGAGGGGTGAAAGCCTATGCTTGTTTTTTAAGGCTACGATATTATTTTTTTGTTCGTGTTTGAAAAAACTTATGATTGGCTTGAATTTTGGTTGAGTCTGTGCTAGGGGTGTAATGTCGATTTTTTTAACGGAAACCGTTTTTTTTATTTGTTTTGATTTTTGGACTGTTTCCCACACTTGAGACAGCTTCAGCCCAGAATCTCTTGGGCAGCGATGCATGCGCTAGCATACATTTGGTTGATTCAACCAGGGTACGGTTGGACTTTACTATTCAAGCATCCAACTTGCTTAGGACGCTAAGCCTTACTAATTGGGACTTTTGTTGTGTTGGCAATTATGGCAGATATGGAGTAAGATTATTCAACAAGAATATGTCGTCACTTGTTCAAGGTATGGGAAGTCTAGATAACAACCTGCAGTCAATTATGTACATCATGGGCAAGGCATTGCTTGAGATACACTAGAGTAACAAGAGCGGGATGAGCAAATCAAGTTTCTGTTGTCTCAACATGATGCGTCATCCTCGTCTCACCTGAATTTTCAGCCAAAGGTTTTTTCAGTGGACAGGAAATTCAATCAACCGACAATAATTGAATCATGGATAAATAGCTGAATTAGCTATTTTGGTCTACACAATGTTCTTGCGGAAAAAAGAATTTCTTTCTTTTTAATTTATTTGGAAGGTAAGGCCATGTCATGGTGGAGGGATCTCAATCCTAAGCCGGTCACATGGGACGCTTTTGAGATGTATTCCTAAAAATGTTTATGACAGTGGATGAGCGAGACTCCTACCGACATTCGGTTGATGTTGTAAAGCTACCTTTATAAGCTTTACTTTCGGAGCCATCGGCGCCAGCTATGTAGTCGGCGCCAACAGCGCCCCTGCCGCTCCCGGCGCCAACGGCGCCGGCGCCGCTCCCGGCGCCACTGTGACCAGAATCCAGCCGGCGCCAAGTTCCTATGGCTGAAAATCTTTGATCGGTTCTAGCGAAGTCCAGAGAGCTCAGATCGATGTGCAATCACCTCACACAATCTAGGCATGATTAAAGGAAGCCTGGGGATCAATAAAATCTAGAGAGAGAAAATGACTTTCTAGAAAGAGAAAATCCTAGAGAGAGAAAAACGTGCTTTACCAGCTTGGGTAGAGTGCTTGGTATGAGGGGGGGGGGGGGGGGGCGAAACACCAATACTATAGGGGAGTGCGGGTTGCGACTCAGGGCGAGCTCCAACCAAGTCTCAGCCTCCCTTGCTGGAATGTTGTCATGGCTCTCGCCTTGGCATGCTAGCGCCCCGGAGACTAGGGTCGGTCACACACTTGAAATGTAACCTTCTCAGATTTATCAATAAAGTGGGATTTTTCTCAAACTGACTCTGATTACCTTCTGGGTTTCAGTGTTCGGTAAAAGCGCCAGTCGTAAGGCCGCTTTCAAAATTTTTAACTTGGCACATAGCTGAGGGTCATATCCCGGGATGCCAGCGGTATGCCGTCGGGACCATTCGGTCCGTGGCGCCAGCGGTATGCTGTCGGGACCATTTGGTCCAGGAACTGGTTGTTTCCATATCTGTCGCGGCTTGTGGTTTCGAGTGTTCCTTGCATGAACGTGAATGGGTTAAGCTCTTGGGGAACGGGCTCTAACATGTCGGCTGAGTTGGATGGCTTGCTTGAGTGGATGTTACCTGTTTATGGCTGTCCAGTCTGGCGTGGCGCCAGGTTGGCTTCCAGCGCTCGTGACGAAGCTTTCAGTTGGTTAAGTCTGATGTAAGTCAGACCGCTTGCTTGGAATGGATGTTACTCGTTTGTAACGAAGCTTCGAGTTGGTTAAGTTTGATGTATGTCGGGCGGCTTGCTTGGAGGGAAGTCACCCACATCGGGACCCCCGATCTGGCATGGCGCCAGGTTGGATCTCAATGTTGGTTTTCGGAACTTCAAGTTGGTTAAGTCTGATCGTTGTTGGCAAGTTGGCTGCTTGTATGTCAAGTGGGTTTGGATGGCAAGAGTTGAAGGCTGGGAAGCTAAGTCGTGGTTCCCGGCTCCCTTTGGGATGCCTGCGCTACATGTGGTATCAGAGCCGACTGGCCGGTCAGCTATGCGGATCTCACGGAAATGGCCACGGTTTGGGGTTCATCAGGACAACTGTTGTGCAAGGTGCTGTCCACAGTGTAAGCACGAGTGCGTCCACGGTCGGGGTGGTCGGCAGAACAGGGGACTTGATGAGTCAAGGTGCTGCCCTTGAGGTGTAAGCACGGTCAGTTCTCGCGGTTCGGGCCTGGCGCTGTCTGCACGTAGGACGGATGAGGCAAAGTGCTGCCTAGGGAGGTGAAAGCACGGTCTGTACCTTGTGGGGTGCGAGGCAACATATTCGAACTGTACGGGTTAACCATTGATACAGAGATGCTGCTCGAATTCGGGTGTAAAGCACGGGTGGTTAGCTGCCGGTGCGGGATAGCTGCCGATCGTTTAGCTATAAGGGCTATCGACCAAAAAGTGGTGGGGCGTGATTGAGGCAATGTGCTGCTTAATGGTGAAAGCACGGATAGTTGGAGGGGTGTCCTATGTGGGCTGATTCCGTGATCGATTTGTATGGGCGCGGCCAGGCAAAGGTCCGTTGGCAAGACCATCTCAAAGGGGGACCTTGTCTTTGTTACTTGTTAGTACACCTGCCTGAGTGTCTTACTTGTATATATTCGTGGTGAGTCTTAGTACTCGTGCTTTGCCTGGTTTGCATGATTGCTTGTGATACAAGGAGCTGATGGCTCGAGAAAGAACCTTTTCTTTTAAAGGCTGATACCATCAAACAAAGAGGACTACAGAATCTGTGGGGCGGATTTGCAGTTCAAGTACTCACACGTGAACGACAACAAAACGACTCAATGTTTGCAAAGGATGGATGGCTAGCCTGTTTTTTGGGTTAGTTTCATTTGCGACAACGCCCACCAGACGCAAGCAGGAAGTCAAAAGTTGGAAAGGGCCATTTCAGGGGAGATCTTCTATGGAGCAGTTGGTCTTTATTTTGGGACAGCCACCTTCGGAACTGAAACTCACTGAGCATGGGCGATATCCAGAATCTGTGCGGTGGATTTGCAGTTCAAGTACTCACACGTGAACGACAACGAAACGACTCAATGTTTGCAAAGGATGGATGGCTAGCCTGTTTCTTGGATTAGTTTCATTTGCGACAACGCCCACCAGACGCAAGCAGGAAGTCAAAAGTTGGAAAGGGCAATTTCAGGGGAGATCTTCTATAGCAGTTGGTCTTCATTTTGGGACGGCCACCTTCAGAACTGAAATTCACTGAGCATGGGTGATATCCAGTATCAGTTGGGTTTTTCCTCAAAAGGGGAAAAGACTAGGATCCTCTTCAGAGATTGGCAACAAGTTGGATCGAGCCAAAAGCCTAGCATATGGGAAGCAAAGTGTTGGAACGGCTTTTTGTCCGAAGAACTCTACTCTAAGTCCGATCAGCTGATTTTATAAGTGGAGGGGAACTATCACACACACCTCTCTCTTGGGGCAAATTTTGAATGAAAGTTGATCAAAATGGGGGCAAATTCAAGGTGACCTAGCCATACTCACACGAGGAGACTGGCGAACTTTGGACCTAATAAGTTGACAAGTTTTTGTTGTGGAAAGGAAAGTTTGTTATAGGCTTTTTCTGGACCAGCAATGATGAGGAAACATATGAGTACGCTGGCTTGTGTTACGTGTAAGGCAGCTGATCAATGAAGGAACTATGAAAGTTGAGTCTTGCATGAGAGACTTGGTATTTCGAACGAACGCTAAGGGACAGTTCGCGTTGAGATCGGATTAGTGCAAACTCTGGGTGCATGTTTCTGATTCAAAGAGAGCTACTTGAAGCCAAGCTCGATGTACACTTCTTGTTTTGACTGTGAGGCAACTAACCAGTGATGGAATTGTGAAAGTCAAGTTTTGCGCGATGGACATGGTGCTTCAAACAAACGCGAAGAGATAGTTCGGATGCGGATCAAACTGGTGTGACCCTTTGGCTTTCCACGAGGTCAATGGTTACATTTGGGCTGATTCAAAGAGCTACTTCAAGCTAAGTGAGAGGTGCATTGCGGAGTACTCAATCTTTGCCTATCTTAAAGAGCCAAGATGGAAAAGTATCAAGATCAGACTGGGACAAGGAGAGAAATTAAGGTGCAGAAGCAACAAGGCACGAAGTGGACCATAAAGTGGGCAATCAAACGATAAATCCTTCGGCTCAGGGAGCCTTGATACCTGTGCGGAACTGAACAAATCTGGAGCTCAGGGAGCTCAACACAAAGTGCATCAAGGACAAATCAGGAGCTCAAAGGAGTTCCAAAGTCGAAAGTCAGAAGCGACAGGGGCGAACATTTCAAAGAAAGGCCTCTGTCACCAGTTAATAAGGTTCTCGGGTTTTACGAAAGCGATATCAAATCTACGCTTTTCCCAGAAAAAGATATATTTTCAAGTTATGTAATTTTTCAGTACAAAGAGCTGAGCCTCCGACTTGTGGTGTGCCAGCTTCAATGTTAATAAAAAGTGGCCAGTAAATTGAGTACTGTGCCAAGTAGCTTAAATGTGTAGTTATTTTAATTGGGAGACACCTTTACTTTAATCTGACATCTGATGAGGACATCAGATTTTATAAAGGTGGGGTGGATGTTGTAAAGCTACCTTTATAAGCTTTACTTCCGGCGCCATCGGCGCCAGCTATGTAGCCGGCGCCGTTGCCGCTCTCGGTGCCACTGTGACTAGAATCCAGCCGGCGCCAAGTTCCTATGGCTGAAAATCTTTGATCGGTTCTAGCGAAGTCCAGAGCTCAGATCGATGTGCAATCATCTCACACGATCTAGGCATGATTAAAGGAAGCCTGGGGATCAATAAAATCTAGAGAGAGAAAATGACTTTCTAGAAAGAGAAAATTCTAGAGAGAGAAAAACGTGCTTTACCAGCTTGGGTAGAGTGCTTGGTATGAGGGGGGGGGGTGCCGAAACACCAATACTATAGGGGAGTGCGGGTTGCGACTCAGGGCGAGCTCCAACCAAGTCTCAGTCTCCCTTGCTGGAATGTTGTCATGGCTCTCGCCTTGGCATGCTAGCGCCCCGGAGACTAGGGTCGGTCACACACTTGAAATGTAACCTTCTCAGATTTATCAATAAAGTGGAATTTTTCTCAAACTGACTCTGATTACCTTCTGGGTTTCAGTGTTCAGTAAAAGCGCCAGTCGTAAGGCCGCTTTCAAAATTTCTAACTTGGCACATAGCTGAGGATCATATCCCGGGATGCCAGCGGTATGCCGTCGGGACCATTCGGTCCGTGGCGCCAGCGGTATGCTGTCGGGACCATTTGGTCCAGGAACTGGTTGTTTCCATATCTGTCGCGGCTTGTGGTTTCGAGTGTTCCTTGCATGAACGTGAATGGGTTAAGCTCTTGGGGAACGGGCTCTAACCTGTCGGCTGAGTTGGATGGCTTGCTTGAGTGGATGTTACCTGTTTATGGCTGTCCAATCTGGCGTGGCGCCAGGTTGGCTTCCAGCGCTCGTGACGAAGCTTTCAGTTGGTTAAGTCTGATGTAAGTCAGACCGCTTGCTTGGAATGGATGTTACTCGTTTGTAACGAAGCTTCGAGTTGGTTAAGTTTGATGTATGTCGGGCGGCTTGCTTGGAGGGAAGTCACCCACATCGGGACCCCCGATCTGGCATGGCGCCAGGTTGGATCTCAATGTTGGTTTTCGGAACTTCAAGTTGGTTAAGTCTGATCGTTGTTGGCAAGTTGGCTGCTTGTATGTCAAGTGGGTTTGGATGGCAAGAGTTGAAGGCTGGGAAGCTAAGTCGTGGTTCCCGGCTCCCTTTGGGATGGGATCCCGAAGTTCATGGATCTATTAACAAATTTAAAATTTTCATAAGAAGTACGCGGAGTGGCAGTTTGGAATGGACAATCCACGAACTATCAAAATGAATGTAAGCAGAATCAGATAAACTCGTTGGAGGATGCCATCTGGATTGCTCGTGTATATGATCAGACGGTCGTAGCTTCCAGGAAACGTGCATGAGAAAGGCTCGACAAATGTCCGGCCATTGAGAAACTCAAATTTTTTTTTTGATGAACTTGAGGCCATGGCTTACAAGAAACCCAAGACTGGGAAGAAATCTAAGAAGAAGTCTAAGACATTAGTAAGAGACGCCTTTAAGCAGAGTTTATGTTTCAAATGCGGCAAAGTGGGGCAGTTGGCTAAGGAATGTCCACAAAAGAACAAGTCCTCATTGTACCTTGCAACGGTTGATTTGCTAGCAGGTAAATTGCAAATTGATGTTATTAGTGCTACTTGTGAATGTCAATTCAATACTAACATTGTCTTTTGGTTCTCACAATTGATTTCGTGTTAGGGGAAAATTGTTAGAGAAAGATGTGAATGTGTTGTTTGACTCTAGTAGTGACTCTGGTAGTACTCTTAACCTCATTAATTCTCAACTTGTGCAGAGATTCCAGGTGCCTACCAAGCCAAGTGACCATCGTTATGTAGTTAAGCTTGCTTCGAAGCACAGACACTGAAGTTTTTGATGTCATGGTTCCAAGATTGGAACTAGATCTATAGGGTTATGTTGAGAAGATTAATTGTCAATCGGACGTAATTTTTTGCTCTCTTTGCTTTTTTTACTTCTATTTAGACGCTTAGCTCTTGCTCTCATTTTTCTAGTCTTTTGTATTACATCATTGGATTCACAATGGATCCTTCAAAGATAAAAGTTGGAAAATCTACTAGCCGACAATGTCAAATAGATTGCACTAAAGCTAGGTTCACAACCAAAATAGATACCCTAACAACTTTAAGGGCAAACAATGAAGTATACACATTTGTAAGTGAGTATATCTCGGTAGGAATTCCTGGCAAAGATATTTTTTGGATTCCATATAATTTGCTAACATATCTAAGAAAGGAGATAGACCTTTTGTTTCCCATCTCAACAGATTTATCAACCATCTAGGGAGCGACTACTTTTTCTAGTCTTTTGTATTACATCATTGGATTTACAATGGATCCTTCAAAGATAAAAGTTGAAAAATCCACTGGCCGACAGAACAATGTCAAATAGATTGCACTAATGCTAGGTTCACTGCCAAAATAGATACCCTAACAACTTTAAGGTCAAACAGTGAAGTATACACATTTGTAAGTGAGTATATCTCGGTAGGAATTCCTGGCTGAGATATTTCTTGGATTCCATATAATTTGCTAACATATATATGGAAAGGAGATAGACCTTTTGTTTCCCATCTCAACAGATTTATCAAGCACCTAGGGAGTAACTACTTTTTGGAGTTAACACATGATAAACAAATAAATTTTAATCTAATTCCATGCATAGCAACAAATATAACAATTTTGTTGGATTTATCTCCTCTACTCTCCTAAATCCCATGTTAATCTAGTTCCATTCATATTGCTGCAGTTCTACATACATGTTGGAATGGCAAAGTGGAGCCACAACCCACACTCAAAGAAATCCCATAAGTAGAAGTGGGACTTTGTTTCAAAGTGGATATAAGTAGTAAATGTCTAAGTGTTTAATGTCCCTTGGTACCAGCCCCTTTGCGGGTAAGGGGGAGCACTTGGATTCGTGGGTGGCTAGGTGTCCGGGGACGGGATCCCGAAACGCGGCTCACGAAAGGGGCAAAAGGCTCCATGATTTTGGTGCAACCTCTGAACTAGAAAGGTTAAGTTGCCTCACGGTGCAACCTCTGAACCAGAAAGGTAAAATTGTATCTATTGAAGGCCCACCGAATTCCTACATGGTATCAGAGCCACCTTGTCATAGTCTGACATAGCCGAAAAGCTATCAGATCTAGGAGGCTAAGCATTAAAACAAAGAACCATTAACAAGTGAGAACACAAATTCAAGAGCAATGGCTTCAATAAGCAGCATACAATCCAAGATCTGTACAGTCTTGGATTCATCAGGATCTAACTTCCTAGCATGAAAGGTTAAGACCTCATTGATAATAAAGGCCACTATCCATAAGTTGTCCTACACTCAACAAATTCTTTGTAATTGAAGGTACATAAAGAACATTGTCTATATCTACTTTTTTAAATGATCCTAGACATAAAGGTATGGATCCAACACCTACAATCTCACATTCTTGATCACTTGCAATGAAGAGAAATCTCTTAGAACTATTGTAAGAAAGTAGATTAGAAAAGTAGTCTTTTTGGTGAGTCATGTGAGAGCTTGCCCCACTATCAATCCACCAAGTGTCTTGATTAGATGTTTGTGGTGTAGATACCATCAAAGATAGATTGCCTTCTTCCTCCTCCTCAAGCACATGATTGCCTTGATTGTCCTTCTCTTGGGTATTCTTCTTCTTGTAGCACTCGCATGCAAAATGTCCCTTTTTTCCACAAAAGAAACATTATAGCTTCTTCTTGTCTTTCTTGCTCTTGCCTTTGGAACTTGATGCTCCGTCTTTGTTCTCCGTCTTGAGTCTTGTTGGATGGAAACTTCTTCTTCTTGCCTTTCAAAGAAAAGTTAGCTTTTTCATCACCATCATTCAAAGATAAGGAAATCATCCTACTTTTGATATGAAGCATTCTACTCTCCTCACTAACAAGCACACTTTAAAGTTTTTCAATACTAAGAAGTGAATCTTGAATAGCAAAGGTTTGAACAAGATTGGAATAATCATCTCCTAATCCATTCAAAATGATTTGAACTAATTCATCATCTTTGATTTTATCAAGAACAATCATTAATTGAAGGTAGGTGTACTTTTTGGTTTCACACATGTGAAACACTATCTGAGTACGGCTTCCAACCTGAAAATCAAGTGCACGTTGATAGAACCTCAAAACAATCAAAACAAATGTAGACAAATGGAGAGAATCACTCAAAATTGCTTCCAAAACCAAGATTGGTGTCTCACATTGATTATGGCCAAATAAGCCTCTATATATACACTTTTGGAGCTCGAGGTACTGATCATGCATCAGATCTCACACGTGTGAGGATGCCTTGTCACTATCATGCAATTTGACACTTGATCAAAACTTTCCATTTTGGGCATTTGTGGTCTGTTTTCCTACTATATGGAGATCTTCATGAAAATCTTCTAGAAGCAAAAACTTGCCTACTTCAGCTATTTCCACACGTGTGAGCTGTTCTCTACACATGGGATGTGACACCTATTCAAAATATATGGCTCATGCAATCATTAGATTGGTGCCATGTGTCATATCTCTAGAAAACTAGTTTTTGGCCATTTTAGTCACTAGAACTTGAATTAAATCATATGTACAACATATATGATTATGGTACATGAAAAGTACACTAGTTTCACACGTGAGAACAGGCTCCACACATGTGTGTCTATCCTATATACAAGATTTTTGGCCTCTACCAAGCTTATTTTTGCATTTTTCACAGATGTCGTCCTTGAGTGGGCTGCCAATATAGTTGGATATCTTATGTCGAGACATCCTCCCCTTGAGATGAGCAAGGTATAACGACACATGTTAATCATTAAATCTACCCCATTAATGTTGATAGCAAGATAGCTTTATCGAATCTATAACAATAGAATCATACGCCACTGTGTCCTACCGCATGAAGTGTTCCAAGTCATAGGTATTGGCCACAAAGGAATAGGGGGTGGACATTTCGCTGCTAAAGCTACCAATAGAAAAGTGCTGCAACACGGCCTGTTGTGGCCCATGATTTTCAAGGATATTCACTATCAGGTAAAAAGCTGGGATGTGAGCCAACAGTTCAATGGAACCAGACAAAGGATAGAATGTCGTTACAACCTATACTGGCTGAGAAATGTTGTTTGAGAAATTTGGTATTGACTATGTGGACCCTATTCGTCCAGCTGCATGTGGCTCCCAAGCTTGCTATACCATCGTAGCCACTGACTACTTGACCAAATGGGTAGAAGCCAAAGCAGTGAGAAAGGCTGGTGCCAACGCCACTGCTAAACTCTTGTATGAAAACATCTTAGTACGTTTTAGGTGACCACTTGAACTCGTGAGTGATCGCAAAATGCATGTCCTTAATGAGACTATAACTCACCTGTTATCATCTTATCTAGTTGTCCATAAGAAGAGTACACCCTATTACTCGCATTGCGATGGACAAGCATAATCATCGAACAAGATCCTCTACGGAATTATCACGAAGATGGTTGAAGCTTCATGATCAGATTGGGAACAGAAGCTTCATGCATATTTATGGGCTTTCAGAACCACATTCAAAGTGAAACTGGACAAACTCCATTTCAAATGGTGTATGGACATGAAGCCGTAATGCTTGCTGAGTTTGTCGTTCCAAGTTTGAGAGTCGCCATCACCGAATGACTTAGTACATAGGAATCTATTACGAGGAGATTAGACAATCTTCTTCAACTTCATGAAACTCGCTTTCTAGTGCTTCATGCCCTAGCTGTAGAAAAGCAGTGACGCAAGGCCTAGCATGATCGGAATATCAAGATCAAGGATCTCATTAAGGGAGAATCGGCCTTGTTATACAATGCCAAGGCTCATAAGACAAGCTTAAGTTTCAGGGAGAAGGACCATACAAGGAAGTAAAGATCCAACCTAATGGCGCAGTCATCCTCGTCAACCTACAAGGCAAATTGCTCAACACGACAGTAGATTGCGTCACTACTATTCAGCTGATATTGAGTTGAGGGATGTGCCAGAAGCGCCATCGTCGTCGTCTTCTTCTGCTCATGATGAGTCATCCACACATTGCTAGCTAACCTAGGTAGGAGTAGCTAGTTGATTTCGATTTAGTTACCTTGGTAGATAGTAGTTGATTTAGATAGAAGATAGCATAGATTAGTTAGAGATTAATGATAGCTTAGATCTAGATCATTAGGTGTTAGCATCCAGATTAGATCTAGAACAACTAGGTAGATTAGATCGTTAGATATGTTAGTTAAGTTAGAAATATAGCTCTACTTAGCAAGATAGACTAGTCGTCAATTAGGTAATTTTAGTTTTGATAGATCTATTAGTTAGTTATCTAGCTTAGGTAATTTTACATTAGATGGTCCAGACCGCATAACTGTTAAAAATTCACAATTCTAGCTTGACTAGTTTTGGTCATATGACTTGTAAATAGTTAGATGGTCATGATGTGGCTTGTCACACGTGCCAAATAGCATAGGATTCCATTCATAAGGATGTTCTCAAGTAGACCTAAGTGTTAGAACCTTTGGAATGAGTCCAAATTATGCTTAGATACAAGGGAGAAAAAATAGGAGCTATTTTTGGTAATTTTTGCATTGTTGAGGGATCTCCAAGATTCCAACCCTAACTTGGTAGGGATGAAAGATCCACCAAAATTAGCATTAGGGATAGGTTTAGGGCTACTCATACCTGCCCAAAACCGTGATGGATCATGTATATATTGTGAAGAATTGAAAAAGATTATCTATGTTAGATATAGGGGTCTTATGTTTTTTACATCAAGCATCTAGGTGTAGGATGTTGATAGGAATAAATTTGGCATAGATGGCAAATTATGCATTTCCACTTGTAATGCCACTATTGAGCCAAAATAGAGTAAGAGGCTAAACACTTGCTAATTAGAGTGTAGACAAGTGTAAAGTTTTTGTTTGATGAATTCCAAGAGGTCCAATAGGATATAGAGGTGGAACCTTGTGAGGTCCAATAGGAAATTGAGGTGTGCTTGAATATAGTCCAATAGAATTAAGAGGTGCATAGATCAATGATCCAATAGGATCAAGAGGTGACAAAATGTGGTCCAATCATAGTTAAGCATAGTGGTAGCTCGTGGACCTACTAGTATCATTGTACTCCTCATTTTGAAATTAATTGATTTGGTGATTTCATGGATTTTGTGAGTTATTGGATTTCTAGCTTTCTCTCTCTACCCGAGAGCTCTTGATGTATTTTCTCTCTCTACCCGAGGAGAGCAGCTTGTTTTTACTTAGATTATTTTTTGAATACTTCCCACACGTGTGAGTGAGAGTTGGAAGTGATTGAATGCATGTAGTAGTGTGTTTTTGCCATAGGATTCAAGATTGATCTTGAATCTCAATCTAGTCTTGATCTTGGTGCATCTACACACCTTAGGAGATCACAAGTACATGTAGTGGACAGTCCACACGTGTGAAATTCAACATGGTATCAGAGCCTACCTAAGGTTACCATGCATTTTGATCCATCTAAGTGAAAAATTTTCATCAATCTTGAGCTAGAAATTGTCAAGGCCCATTTTCCTAGCTATCTTGTTCAATCTTGGATCAAAAGAGATCAAAAGGACATTGATTGGGTCTGATCTGGTACTGTACGGAATCAGGTGCTCAGACACGTGTGAGGAACATCCAATTTCAGTTTGGAAGTTCTCTCTCATGTTTGATCCATTTATCTTGCTTGATAGCTTGTTTTGAAGCTATTTTTGTCTAGTTTCTGTTGCAATCAGTTTCATTCCATTTGGTTGAGCCAATCAAAAGTTATAAGCTTTTGAAGAGGGTTAGGTAGGGCACCTAGACCTGGGTGGACACATTTGGTTTGGTCAAGAGATTGCTTGGTTGATCCAAAATCACAGTTGTATGCTTGCCAATCTCATCTATATGTGATCTAGGCACTGTTTTGAGATCTTAGCCATTTTGTTTCATGCAATATAATTGTATTTGAGTCAAATTTGGTTTCTTAGTGTATTTCACACGTGCTAAGAGTGTTGGATCCTAACTTTGCCTATACTCCATCATTTGATGTGAAATAGATCTTGTTTTAGAGAGATTTGTGTAGCTAGTGAGAATCAATTCACAAATGTTGTAAGATCTTTCATAAGAGGAGATAGTACTCAATTATTGGATCCTATTGAAAGTGTGTAACAACATTTATTGTTCATCATCTGAGTTTTCTTCACTTCAAATGTCTTCAATGGGTTCATCCTTGTTGGAACCAAGTGAAAGATTGACCACTTCAAATTATTCAATTTGGAAAATGAGGATGGAGTCCATCTTGATCCTTCAAGACGTGATGCACATAGTTCTTGGCCTTGAAGAAGAACCACAAGTTCTTCAAGAGGTTCAAAAATACAAAAAGAGAGCTAGGATGGCTCTCCACTACATTAAGATGAATGTCTCTAATGAGATATTGAGGGAGATAGGTACTTGTACAGCAGCCAAAGAAGCTTGGGATTGTCTCAAGACTATCTATGAGGCTAAGAATACCTCTAGGCTTCTCACTCTTAGGAATCAAATCTTTCAAAGTAGCCAAAAGAGTGATGAGAGTGCATCTAGTTATGTTTTGAGAGTAAAAGACATTCATAGAGAGCTTGCTTGTATTGGTGATTCCATCAATCAAAATGAGCTAGTTCAAGTCATTCTCAATGGCTTGAGAAGTGAATTTGATAATCTTGTCCAATCCTATGCCATTAAGGAGGAGCTACCAAGTTTGGAGGCTCTCCAAAGTGTGCTAATTTCAGAAGAATCAAGACAAGAGTATAAGCTCTTGAGGATGGACAAGCTTTCTCTCACTCATAATGATGGCAAAGCTCTTTTTGCCAAGGATAAGCACAAAGAGAGGAGCAAGAACCAACATCAACAATCCTCAAGCAAGGACAAAGTCAAATCCAAAGACAAAGATGAGGAGGAAGATGATTCCTCTAATGCTTCATCATCCAAGCTCAAGAAGAAGAAGAAGATCAAGTGCTTTTATTGTGGCAAGAAAGGTCATTATGCCACCAATTGCTTCAAAAAGAAGAATCAACTCAAGCAAGCCAATATTACCAATGAGAAGGAAGACACTATTGCAAGTGATGGAGAGGGATCTCTTATGGTCTCTAGTTTCTCATCTACTCCTTTCAAGAAGGACGGCCTATGGTATATTGATAGTGGAGCCTCTTCACATATGTGTAGCTCCAAGGACTCTTTCTCTTCTATTGCACCTTATGATGGAGTGAAGAAATCAATATACACTGCAAATGATTTTGAATGTCCTATTGAAGGCATAGGGAACATTCCCTTGAAGCTTGCATCCTCTAAAGTTCTTTCTCTCTCTAGAGTTCTTTATGTACCTAAGCTTACCAAGAATCTTATTAGTGTTGGCCAATTGCTTGATAATGGCCTTGATGTAAAATTCAATGTTGATACTTGCACTATCAAGAAGAATGATGAGATACTTGCATTAGGATCTAGATTTGGTGGCATCTATAAACTAGATCCAAATGAGTATGTGAATGCTTGTAATGTTGCTCTTGTGAACAAGCTCTCTATGGAGGAATTATGGCATAGGAGGTTGGGACATCCCAACTACAAATCCATGCTCTCTATGATCAAAGAATCCAAAGCTATTGGCTTGCCAAAGTCATTCTCCAAGAAGATCAAGCCTTGTGAGGCTTGTGCTATTGCTAAATCTCACAAAAAGCCATTTACAAGATCTTCTATCAAAAGCAAGCATCCTTTGGAGTTAATCCACTCGGATGTGCATTTCTCATCAACTACAAGCAAGGGAGGAGCCACTTGTTTTGTTACTTTCATTGATGATTACACAAGATTCACTTGGATATATCTTCTTGCTTCAAAATCTATGGTGTTTGATCATTTCCTTATTTTCAAAGCTTATGTAGAGAAGCAATTCTCATTCAAGATTAAAGCTCTTAGAAGTGATGGAGGTGGTGAATATATCTCCAATAAATTTCAAGACTTTTGTGAGCTTGAAGGCATTAAAAGAGAGTTTTCTTGTGCCTACTCTCCATCTCAAAATGGAGTGGCCGAGAGAAAGAATAGATCTCTATGTGAATGTGCAAAATCTATGAGAATTGAGGCATCTTTGCCCAAAGATTTTTGGGGAGAAGCCATTAATTGTGCAAATTATCTTTGCAATAGGCTCCCACATATAGCTCTTGGAGGAAAGTCACCATATGAAATCTTATTTTTGAAGAAGCCTAAGGTTGATCACCTTAGAATTTTTGGATGCTTATGCTTTGTCCATATGCCCTTGGAAACAAGGAAGAAGGAAGATCCTAGTGCATGCAAAGGGATCATGGTTGGATACTCATCCACCAAGAAGGCCTATAGAGTCTTTATACTCTCTACTTCTCAAGTTATTGAAAGTAGAGATGTTGTCTTTCATGAAGATCAACACTCATCATTTGAAGAGGCCGCGATCAAGAAATCTATGGATGCATCATCAATTATTGATTTTGAAGACAATCATGATGTGATGGGGTCGAGATTTGAAGAAGACTCTCCTCGGATTTTTTCACCAAGAAGATCCATGAGAGATAGATCCGAGCCTAAGAGGCTCTCATATGTTGACAAAGGCAAACAAGTGGATCTTGATTCCACTAATTATGTTTTTTATGTCTCTCATGAAGAGCCAAAGAATGTACAAGAGGCACTTAATACCAAGGAGTGGTATGATGCCATGAAGCAAGAGTATGATGCATTGATCACCAACAATACTTGGGAACTTGTGGATCCTCCTTCCAACAAGCATGTGATTGGTTGCAAGTGGGTATTTCGGATCAAGTTCAATCATGATGGCACCATTAACAAGCATAAAGCAAGATTATGTGCCAAAGGATTTGCTCAAATCCATGGTCTTGATTATGAGGAAACCTTTGCACCCGTTGCAAAGATGGTGACAATAAGAATTCTTATTTCTCTTGCTTGTTTTTTCAAGTGGAAGGTGTTCCAATTAGATGTATCCAATGCTTTTCTAAATGGTTATCTTGAGGAGGAGATCTATATGGAACAACCTCAAGGATTCATCAAGGATGAGTCCAAAGTGTGCTTGCTCTTCAAAAGTCTTTATGGACTCAAGCAAGCACCAAGATCATGGTATTCAAGACTTAACTCTTTCCTTATGTCACTAGGATTTACTCTTAGTGACTATGATCCTTCCATGTATCTAAAGTTTGTTGATAGCAATATTGTCATTCTTCTAATTTATGTTGATGACATTATTCTTTGTGGAAGTTGTATCAAGCTAGTTGATGAAACCAAGCTAGCACTTGGATGTGAGTTTAAAATGCAAGATCTAGGAGAGATACATTACATCCTAGGCCTAGAAATTGATTTTTATGAAAATCATGTCTTTATATGCCAATCTAGATATGCTCACTCTATGTTGAAAAAATTCCATATGGAAAATTCTAAGAGCATAGATACTCCAATGGAGCAAATTGTAAAAGATCCTAATAAAGGTGATGAAATATCCTTTGAGGACATCACACTTTTTAGGAGTCTTGTAGGCTCCTTGATTTGGCTTACCATTACTAGGCCCGATCTTAGTTTTTGTGTGCACAAATTGAGTCAATTTATGCAAGAACCTAAGATCCATCATTGGAAGATGGCCAAGAGGATTTTAAGATATGTATCTTCATCTTGTGATTATGGTCTACTCTATAAAAGTGAAGATCTATCCATTATTGGCTACTCGGATTCGGACTTTGCAAGTGACAAAATGGATCGAAAGTCTATTAGTGCATACACTATCTTTCTTGGAGGCAATCTAATATCTTGGCTTTCCAAAAAGCAAGATACTATATCTCTCTCTTCATGTGAGGCCGAGTACAAAGCACTCACTACAACTACCAAAGAAGTGCTTTGGATCAAGAGGTTATTAATGGAACTAAAGTGCATCAAGGAGGATGATCTACCAATGATCAAGTGTGATAACATCTCGGCCCAAGCTCTTGCCAATAATCCCATATTTCATGCAAGAAGCAAGCACATAGAAGTGGCACACCATTTTGTGAGAGAAAAGCTTATTGGAGGAGAAATCTATTTGGAGCATGTCAACTCGTCCTCTTGTATTGCCGATCTACTCACCAAGCCTTTGAGCAAAAGTGCTTTCATCAAGCATAGATCTAATCTTGGAGTTATATCAAGATCAATGCTCAAAACTTCATAGATAATTTTTTAGGAGGAGTGTGAAGAATTGAAAAAGATTATCTATGTTAGATATAGGGGTCTTATGTTTTTTACATCAAGCATCTAGGTGTAGGATGTTGATAGGAATAAATTTGGCATAGATGGCAAATTATGCATTTCCACTTGTAATGCCACTATTGAGCCAAAATAGAGTAAGAGGCTAAACACTTGCTAATTAGAGTGTAGACAAGTGTAAAGTTTTTGTTTGATGAATTCCAAGAGGTCCAATAGGATATAGAGGTGGAACCTTGTGAGGTCCAATAGGAAATTGAGGTGTGCTTGAATATAGTCCAATAGAATTAAGAGGTGCATAGATCAATGATCCAATAGGATCAAGAGGTGACAAAATGTGGTCCAATCATAGTTAAGCATAGTGGTAGCTCGTGGACCTACTAGTATCATTGTACTCCTCATTTTGAAATTAATTGATTTGGTGATTTCATGGATTTTGTGAGTTATTGGATTTCTAGCTTTCTCTCTCTACCCGAGAGCTCTTGATGTATTTTCTCTCTCTACCCGAGGAGAGCAGCTTGTTTTTACTTAGATTATTTTTTGAATACTTCCCACACGTGTGAGTGAGAGTTGGAAGTGATTGAATGCATGTAGTAGTGTGTTTTTGCCATAGGATTCAAGATTGATCTTGAATCTCAATCTAGTCTTGATCTTGGTGCATCTACACACCTTAGGAGATCACAAGTACATGTAGTGGACAGTCCACACGTGTGAAATTCAACATATATAGGTGATGATATCTCACCAAAATCAATCAAGCAATTTCATGTTTTTTCTCTCATAATGGTGCAATTGCTCTCTATGTTCATAATTGTTTGAGTACTTGTGATTACTAATGATTATAGGATTGAATGTAGGTCTGGTGTACAGTACTCAGACTGTGGGAGGCCGTACTTTCACACGTGTGAAGCTTTCTTCAAGGATTTGGGGCATTTAGTGAGGTTCAAGCATAGATTTTTGATGGATTTTGATGGTTCAACTTGTGCTAATCTTATGAAATCATAATCTATTGTTTCCCTCATCATTTCAAGTGTTTTAGGATCCTTATTTGCTGTAATTTTTACATGGTATCAGAGCCTAAAGGCTGAAATGAGCTAAATCCTTGGTTTTCATTCAATTTGATCACAATTTTTGATCTAAATCTTGTGTAGATTGGATCTTAGCATCTAGTATTGATTCTAGAATCAAAGTGACTCAAATACATTGGAGATTGGTGTTGTGTGACTTCATTTGCAGGTGTTTAGGTGTCTAAAACCAGAGGCAAAGTTGAATTCAATTCACATTACCAAGATAGCAAGTTTTTGCTTGCTCCAAGCATTGATTTCTAAGCGAGTTTTGGAGGTGATTTCATAGAGGAGGCTTTCTAGCATTCAAGGAGAGGGAAGATCAGAGTTTTGGGGACTCTTCAAGGCTGTTCTAAGGTGTACTAGACACCTCCTAAAGTGATTTAGGTTCAGTCCAACCATTGCTTGACTTATGCACCAAATTAGATCAATTTTTCATCAATTTTGATCATTTTTTGCTTGTGATTGGATAGTAGATTGTGTTGCATCCTCATTAAGTTCCATTTAGATCTTTTACAAGTGATTTTGGAAGTATATTAGGTTGCTGAAATTCACTCTTGATCAGATCATTTGGAGGCTTTAATGTTCTTTATAGAAAGAGGGGCAATTCTACTAGTATTGTCTACTTCAATCAAGCAAGTGCATTGTTTCTAGTATTCTATGATTTGATTTTGTTAGAGATCATTCTTAGATCTTTATAGGAAGTCTATTACTGATCTTTTCAGGTCCCTAAGAAGTGGAATAAGGTAGACCTTTAATCAAATCAATAGAAGTAACCTTCATTTGTGTCAAGTCCTTGATTAGGAGACTAGATGGCATCTATAAATGCATATCTTTTGGATACTAATGAAAGGCTCAACAAAACTAACTATTCCATATGGAAAGTTAGAATGGAATCTATCATGATCATGCAAGATTTGATGGAAATTGTAAATGGTAAGGAGGGTGAACCTATTCATCCTCAAGAAAAAGCCAAATACATCAAGAGGTGCAATGTTGCACTACATTGCATAAAAATGAATGTTGCAAATGAACTCTTAAGAGAGGTAGGAGATTGCACTTCAGCTCAAGATGCTTGGGAGACTTTGCAAAAGGTCTATGAATCCAAGAACCAAACTAGAATGTTAGCTTTGAAGAATCAAATCTATAGAAGCTATCAAAAGAAAGGAGAGAGTGCACATACTTTTGTCCTAAGAGTAAAGGAATTGAACAAAGAGCTAGCCTTTATAGGTGACCCTATCAAGGAGGAAGAGCTTGTTCAACTCATATTGAATGGACTAAGCTTTGAATTTGACAATTTGGTTCAGGGATATGCAATTATGGGTAAGCTACCCATACTTGAAGAACTTCAAGGCACACTCATGGCCGAGGAATCAAGAAGGAGCCAAATGCAAGAGAGGATGGATAGGCTTTCCATCCAAGGTGGAGATGACCAAGCTCTCTTCACCAAAGGCAAAGGCAAGTCCAAAGGCAAAGGATCAACATTCAAGAAGTCTACAAAGCTTGAGGATCAAGAAGGACCCTCAAAGGCATCTCCATCAACCACCAAAGTCAAGAAGGACAAATCAAAGGTGAAGTGCTACTATAGTAGCAAGATGGGGCATTATGCCTCGGAATGCTTCAAGAGGAAGCAAGATCAAAGCCAAGCCAACATGAGCAAAGAGGAGGAGGAGGAGAGTTCACATGAGGACTCTCTCATGATGTCCATATTTTCTTCAACAAGCTTCAAAGGAGAAGATCCTTGGTGGATTGACTCGGGTGCTAGTTCACACATGACTAGTAAAAGGGAGTTTTTCTCTTCTCTCTTATCTTATGATGGACCTATAAAGTCTATCTATACAGCAAATGATGAAGCTTGTAAGATTGAAGGAGTTGGTAGCATTCCCCTTTGCTTAGGATCTTCCAAAAAGATCAACATAGAAGGTGTTTTGTACATTCCTACAATAACAAAGAATCTACTAAGTGTTGGCCAAATGGTAGACAATGGTTTCAATGTTGACTTTGCTTCAAATGAATGTTTCATCAAGAAGAAGGGTAAGATAGTGGCTAAGGGCACTAGACTTGGCAAACTTTATAAGCTGGATGCATTTGTGGATACTAATGTTGTCATGTTGGCCGAGAAGAGCAAGATATCTACCTTTACTTTATGGCACAAAAGACTTGGACATGTCAACTCGGGTTCCATGGAGGCTATGATCAAGGAGGAGTATGCTTTAGGCCTACCAAGGTCTATTGGGAAGGAAGACAAGGTTTGTGAAGCTTGTGCCTTATCCAAGGCACATAAGAAGGTGTTTCCTAACTCCATCACAAAGTCATCTCATCCTCTTGAACTCATACACTCAGATGTGCACATTGCTAGCACCAAATCTAATGGAGGTTCATCCATGTTTTTAACCTTCATTGATGACTACTCAAGATATTGTTGGGTGTTCTTACTTTCCCTCAAGTCTCAAGTATTTGATACTTTTGTAAAGTTCAAGTTGTTTGTGGAAAAGCATCATAATCATAGCATCAAGATTCTTAGAAGTGACAATGGTGGAGAATTCATCTCCAATGAGTTCAAGGCCTTTTGTGAGGAGGAAGGGATCAAGAAAGAGACTTCTTGTCCTTAAACTCCTCAACAAAATGGAGTTGCTGAAAGAAGGAATAGAACATTATGTGAATGTTCTAAGGCTTTAAGATTAGATGCTTGTTTGCCCAAATCCTTTTGGGGTGAGTCTCTTGTATGTGCAAACTACTTGATGAATAGGGTGTCTTGCAAAGCAATTGAAGGCAAAACTCCTTATGAGATGTTGTATGGAAAGAAACCCAATCTTAATCACTTGAAAGTTTTTGGGTGTATATGTTATGTGCATGTGCCATTGGAAACAAGAACCAAGGAGGATCCATCTTCCACAAGAGGGATCATGCTTGGATATGCAAGCTCAAGCAAGGGCTACAAAGTCTATCTCCCATCCTTGAACAAATTTGTTGTTTCAAGGGATGTCATCTTTGATGAACATCATATGCATATGCTTGAAGAAGGCTCAAGTGCTCCAACAATCAAGAAGAAGGTGGCCGAGGAGCAAGATCTTGGTTTTGAGGAGGAGCTCATGGAGGAGCAAGCACCAAACCCACCTATCACACCAAGGAGATCTTCAAGGGCAAAAGTGGAGCCATCAAGGCTCACATATCAAGGCAAAGGACAGCAAGTTGAGGGTATCTCATCCACTTCTTATGCTTTATCTAGTTTTGAAGAACCGTCTAATGTTGAAGATGCATTGAACTCCAAAGAATGGTATAAAGCTATGTTGGATGAGTATGATGCCTTGATTGAGAATGAAACTTGGTTGCTTGTTGAGAGACCTCAAAGGAATGTAATAGGATGCAAGTGGGTCTTCAAGCTTAAGTTGAATGCAAATGGGAGTGTTAACAAACATAAAGCAAGATTAGTTGCAAAAGGTTATGCTCAAGAGAGAGGGATAGACTATGAGGAAACTTTTGCACCCGTGGCCAAGATGGTCACAATAAGACTAATCATTGCACTTGCATCACATTTTGGATGGATTCTATGTCAAATGGATGTCTCTAATGCTTTCTTGAATGGTTTTTTGGAAGAGGATATCTATATGGAGCAGCCACAAGGGTTCATCAAGCATGGAATGGAGAACAAAGCATGCCATCTCCAAAGAAGCATCTATGGCTTGAAGCAAACCTCGAGATCTTGGAATTCAAGACTACATTGCTATCTTATTTCACTTTCTTTTGTTCAAAGTGAATATGATCCCACTCTTTACATTAAGTTTGATGATGTTGGTATTGTACTTTTACTCATTTATGTAGATGACATCATCATTAGTGGAAATAGTGTTGATGGTATTGAAAAAATCAAGATAGATCTATCCTTAGAGTTCAAGATGGTAGATCTAGGGTGTCTTCACTTCATTTTAGGCATAGAAGTACTTAGAGGGTCTGATTTTATCTTTATAAGTCAAGTAAACTATTCTCAAAGTCTTTTGAAGAAGTTTAAGATGGAAGTATGCAAAAGTGTTGACACACCAATGGAGCAAGATGTAAAAGTGCCAAATGAAGATGATGAAAGATCCTTCATGGACATCACTTTGTTTAGGCAACTTATAGGTTCCTTAATGTGGATCACTATAACTAGACCAGATCTTAGCTTTAGTGTATGTAGGTTGAGCCAATCCATGCAAAAGCCATTGAATATCCATTGGAAAAAGGCTAAGAGGATTCTAAGATACATCTCGGGTACATTGGATTTTGGGATTCTATATAGAGGAGATGTGATTAACCTTCATGCATTTAGTGATTCAGATTTTGCAGGGGACAAGAGGGATAGGAAATCAACAAGTGCCTATTCAACTTTCATAGGAGCAAAAAAGCAAGAAACTATATCTCTATCTTCAACCGAGGCCGAGTACAAAGCTTTGACAACCACTACAAAGGAGGTACTTTGGATCAAGAGATTATTGGTGGAGCTAAAGATCATGGATTCAGAGGAGGCACCAATCATCTACAATGACAATATATCAGCCCAACACCTTGCATCTAACCCAATCTTCCATGCAAGATCTAAGCACATTGAGATATGCCATCAGTTTGTGAGAGAAATGGTGCAAGCCAAGGAGATTGCTTTGGAGCATGTTCCAAGCAATGAATGTGTAGCTGATCTACTTACTAAACCATTTCAAAAGACACCTTTTATGAAGTTCAGATCATCACTTGGAGTGATTAGTAAAGCAATGATTGAACCAAGCTAGATAGTGAGGAGGAGTGTTAAAAATTCACAATTCTAGCTTGACTAGTTTTGGTCATATGACTTGTAAATAGTTAGATGGTCATGATGTGGCTTGTCACACGTGCCAAATAGCATAGGATTCCATTCATAAGGATGTTCTCAAGTAGCCCTAAGTGTTAGAACCTTTGGAATGAGTCCAAATTATGCTTAGATACAAGGGAGAAAAAATAGGAGCTATTTTTGGTAATTTTTGCATTGTTGAGGGATCTCCAAGATTCCAACCCTAACTTGGTAGGGATGAAAGATCCACCAAAATTAGCATTAGGGATAGGTTTAGGGCTACTCATACCTGCCCAAAACCGTGATGGATCATGTATATATAGGTGATGATATCTCACCAAAATCAATCAAGCAATTTCATGTTTTTTCTCTCATAATGGTGCAATTGCTCTCTATGTTCATAATTGTTTGAGTACTTGTGATTACTAATGATTATAGGATTGAATGTAGGTCTGGTGTACAGTACTCAGACTGTGGGAGGCCGTACTTTCACACGTGTGAAGCCTTCTTCAAGGATTTGGGGCATTTAGTGAGGTTCAAGCATAGATTTTTGATGGATTTTGATGGTTCAACTTGTGCTAATCTTATGAAATCATAATCTATTGTTTCCCTCATCATTTCAAGTGTTTTAGAATCCTTATTTGCTGTAATTTTTACAATAACTAGGATTAATCTAGGAAGACCAATTAGATCTAGGTATTTAGGTCAGCTAGGATAAGTTTAGGATAAGCTAGGATTAGAATAGTAGATCGTGACCCATAGACTAGGGTAGTTGCCGACTGTGACCCATAAGTAGATTAGATCAAATCTCCTTAGTTAGTTGATCTTAGTTTAGATAAATCTGCTAGTTAGGCATAGTTAGACCTAGTTAGCCTAGGAAGATAGCATTTAGATTACATAGAGATAGATAGTTAACAAAGTAGATTTTGGACTAGTTCGACCTCTAGGATAGACTTAGATCTAATTAATCATAGAAGTTCCAAAGCACGATCCTTAGATTAGGGTAGCAATTAATTCTGACCCGCAGATTAGATAATATATATAGAAAGTTAGGTATATTAGAAAGATAGTAGGTTAGCCAGTAAGATAGACCAGACCAGGTAGAGTTAGATCGAGTCAGCCTAGAATAAGAAGTCAAAGTTAAAAACCTTTAAAAGATAGGCGTGTCGATCCAATTAAACTAGGAAGTTGCCCTTTAGCATAGATTAGGATTAGACGAGAAGATAGGTAGGAATCCGATTAGGCTAAGATAAAATGGGATCATACCAATGGTGCTCTATGTATAAAAATCTTGCCTTGTACAAACTTCTTTTGTCCATGTACAAATCCCATGTAAAAATCCCGGCCTACCTTTCTCTTTTCTTTTTTCCCTGTCAAAGTGCCCCAAAAATGTCCTGAACAGCTTGAAAAGAGCACTATTGTTATTTTTAACAGACCCTGCCCCTGCCATTATTGTCTTTTGTTGCAAATAAATGCGTGGTCATGTCTGCCAGAAAAATTCGAGTCCAAACGCAAGTTAGGCTCGATTTTTTACCAAATTGCCATTTTTAGTAAACAACGAGAGATTCCGATTAGAAGATCTTGTAAATTTGGCAGCCAATTGGAAAACAGACTATGCACAATGCACCCGCTAATGATTTGGCATTGATAAGACCAGCTTCCAAAAATAACAGTGTGCGGGTCAGGGAAACCCCTATATAAAAGCGCGAGTCAGGCTAGATTTGTATTTTTCTTATCCACATCCTAACTCGCACTCTCTCTAACTGTCCAGATTGCTGACTCGCGTTTGCATTTTTTTTTATTTTAGTTTCTATCTCTAGACTCGCCATCAGACACACACCATCCTTTGATTCACCATTAGATAATTTTTCTCAATTTTTCTGACTCACCGATCTCTAACTCATGCCTGACTCGCTGAAGACCTTGACTCGTGCCTGACTCGCTGAGGTCTCTGACTCGCGCCTGACTTGCGGAGGTCCCTGACTTGTGCCTAACTCACTGAGGTCCCTAACTTGCTAGCCCTATCCAAACTCGCCATCAGAGCCACCCTTACCATACAAATTCCATGACCTCCTTTGAACTTTTCAATTCTGAAACCCACCTCATGGCACCGAAACGTCGCCTTTCGGGTGCCATTATCTCTCTGGACAAAGAGCCCAACTCACCAGAAGTGTAACTTCAAGCCCCACGACATCATTACTCACCTCACCATCCGCATTTGAGTAGATCGGATCTTCGTCCTCATCCATGTCAGCTTTGCCTAGCCGAGAGGAGGAAGAGACTTCTCCCTGATCTACCCACCGAATGCCTAGCCATGCCGCCCATGCACCCTCACAATTTACCATCCTTCCATTCCTCACAGAGAAAGAGATAGTAGACGCTCTTCGCATCGATATAACAATGGAACTTCGTTGTTTGTGAAATTCTAATGTGGACGATGCATGACTACTCCAGTTTAAGCGAATGTTTAGGTATCTATATAATGAATCTAATCCAATTTAGGGTTTAACGTTTGAGTATATTTAACTAAGCTTATGTTTAATTTGGTTTATGAACTATGTAGGTTTAACCACATCGGGTTACAACGCATGTTATATTTGTGGACCACTTTTGGAGGGTCGACATAGCACAAATATGTTAAAAAAAGTGGCGTAAGAAAATCATCGCAAATACTTGCTACCTAGTCATCCTTTTCGAAGGTTGAATAGGCAATTTTTTGGAGGGCGAGGAGATAATCCTCTAATTACACCACCACCCCCACACATGGGAGTAGTGGAATGGCATGGTGAATGGCTTAAACATCACGACGTTAATTCTTCATGGAATGAATCCATTGATGGTATGAAATAGTTGTCTATTTTTTATAGATTACCCTATTGGAGGAATTTATTGACAAACCATCTACTGAATCCTATGCACATATTCAAAAATGTCGGTGAATCCTTATGGAACCACATCATTGGCATAAAAGACAACTCCGCAGCTCGTAAAGATGTACAAGCGGCCGATGTGAAAAGACCCTATTGGATTCAATACACCGAAGGTGGAGATGAGATTCTACCTAGCATGTCGTGGATTCTTACAAAAGAGCAACTCTCATATGTTAAACATGTCATAAAACAAATGAGAACTCCAACAGGCTATGCACATTCTTTATGCAAATCATTTACCAAAGATGGTAAATTAAGTGAATTGAAATCACATGATTGGCATAAGATGTTGCAAAGCATACTTCCACTTTCTATTTGAGGTCTCTTCAACGATGACATACAAAATATGCTTTACAATTTGTCATCGATGATCAGGTTTGTATAATATGTGTTATTCAATATTTTTATGTGTTAAACAACCTAATGTACTATCATTCTTGCATGTGAATTTTCTCAAAAGAAATAAAAAATAGTGAATTGGATTCCATGAAAATCCAAATGATCGAAATGGTATGTTTGTTGGAAAGAGATTTTCCAACTTCCTTTTTTGGATATACAAGTTTATCTTCTAGTGCATTTGGTCAAAGAAGTATCAATTGCAGGACCTGTGCACACGAAATGGATGTTCTACCTTGAGCGCTTTATGAAAGTTTTGAAGGGCTTTGTGAGACAAAAGGCAAGGCCAAAAGGTAGCATTGCAAAAAGTTGGCTTGTACAGGAATCTTTGTTTTATAGCACCGAAATAATCTCACAATTGCATCCTGCAAGTCCAAAATGTGGTGTGAAGAAGAAGATGAACGTGTTAAGGGTGAAATACCACAAGGAAATAATCATATCTGATAAGAATATTGTGTAGATACCTTTGTTTAGTAATGTAGATCTGTCATCTTGCTCTCTCTCTGTAGATCTGTATGCCTAGACAAAAGTGTTAAATTTGTAATTTGGGGGAGAGTGAGAGAGAGAGTGAGAGAGAGAGAGAGAGAGAGGAGTGTGTGTGTGTGTGTGTTTTGCATTTTGATTTAGGGTTTGAGGTGATATATGAATAGATAGTATATGATGATGATTAAATATTAGATTTGTATTTGTGTGTGAGAGAGAAAATGAGAAAATTGAAATCATAGTGTATGATGAGTTACATTGTAAGAAAGTTAACTTTGTAATTTGTTTGAACGATAAAAAAAAATAAAAGAGAGAGAAAAGCACCTTATTTGCAAACTTAGTTTTGATGGTTACTAGTAATCTTGAATTGATAAATTTCTAGATACAGTGAATAAGTGCAAAAGTGAGGTAGATACCAAGATGGCTTTAGCTTTAATAGGAAGGTACCATGTATACTTATACCTTCCCTAGCCCCAAGTACCCGCCTTCCTTATTCTCACATGAGAACTTTCCACTTGGCGCTCTCACAAAATAGAGGACGCTTTGTAGCGTACGCTATAGTTTTGAAGTTTGGACGTATAGTGGACCCATAGTCATGTACGCGTCAATGAAGGGCTTTAGAAGCGTCAAACTTCATAACCCTGCGCAATCTTTTTGCTATATAAGGAAACATTCAGGCACACAGCTGATCATGGTCTTGGTGATTAGTCTGGACGCGTGGGCTCTGGAGCTTTTGGGGTTGTGGCCTCGACTCTCGAGAGTCGAGATCTTCCGCTTTTCCTGCTCGCCTCCGCCCTCGCCAGCTTCTTCCACAAGAGGAAGGCAAAGAGAAGCCGGTTTGAACGCTATATTGGGTTAATTGGCGACGTCATAGATAGTTCTGTACTGAAAAAGAGAGTATCGGTTTGAACTTTGAGCCTTCATACCATTCTATTTTAGTGTGTGCACGTTTAATTTGTGAAAGAGAAGGCTGAGTTGCCGTAGGTATAGTTGCCGCCATAGTTTGAGAGCTGCATTCACTGCTTGGCTGCTGCTTCTCCCCAGACTGCACAGTGGAGAGCGAGAGCAACATCAGAATCTTGATATTGACCGTTTATGACGTTTTATGATGAACGATCGCTGGCCAGGCAGGCCTTTATAGTTGGTAGATTTGAATTTGTTGCATTTCTGTTTTGGAGTTAATTTGTAACCTTTGTGCGTAAATATGGAAAGCAGAAATACGCATGAACTGTTCGCGCGCAGCAGCATGTTGTTTCAACTTGCGTGTCCATGTTTGTAAACTATTTTTGAACGTCGTGTGCATGATGTTGTGGTGTTATCTGTAAGTGATGTGCGTACTTATAGAAGATCATACTCTCAACCAACTTTTAGCCAACTTTTAGCTAGCGGTTGCTATTCAGAATCTTCAAATCAATGAGAGTGTGTTCTGTTTGTGTTGAAGTTCTAGAAAGACAGACGCTTTCGCTGTTCGCACTCCAAGGTGCCTGATTTGTGTTGGAAACAAGGGAATCTTGTTTTTAGATTGTAAATGGTTCACCAATATATACAAACAACGCAAGAATATCTCTACTTGACATCTTACCCAGTTGTGGTAGCTCGTGCTTGTTGTTTGATATCTCACAAAGAGTAGCAGATTTCATTGTATGTGTGGGAAGCCAGTCCAAAAACTAGGTTCCCTTGTTTCCAAACTCAGCTCTGACACCTCTTCTCATATGGTTTGGTTTCTTCAGAAAACCACAGGGTTCTGCATGTTCATGGTTGATCTCTTTTACATCAGTTGTAAGTATCTATCTTTCATAAGGATCATATTCACATTTTGTAGTTAAAATGCTTACAACCTTCGCTTGAATATAGACCCGACTTTAAGGCGATATTTATCTTCATGAACGCAGGATCTGGATCTTAGTAGTACGTTCTAAGTTAGTTCTGTTTCTTTTCCTGGTCAATGAACGATGTCTATAAGCCTGATATGATTGCTAGTTTGTGCTTGTTTCTTTCATATTTTGGCCCCTTTATTCTACGTCTGCTGAGATTATGTGAATACTGCATTTAGCGAGTCAGAAGTCCAAGTCATATTGTCAAGGGTGTCATGGCTAACCTCTTTCATATGCTTGACTGCCTGTTGGGAAACTCTACTCGGACGGAGCCGTTCTGCAATTGCATTTCAAACTGGATGCTCTAATGAAGGGAATAGTCGCCAGAAAGAGGACTAAAAACAGCTTGCTGCTTCACTTGTTCCTGGATTTTGACGGTGTTGCCTCACGAGTCACGAGCGAAGCCGCCTTGACTAGGAAAGCTGGAGTAGACATACGAAGGGTTATTTCTTTTAATGTGCGATTCAGCATGCACTTTGTTCGGATACATCACATTCTTCATGTGATCAGATAAAAGACGTTGTCTTTAGGTAGTGATGTTCTACTCAAAGGTATTGCGATGTAGCACCTCTCCTTAGAGAAAAAGGTCGTATCACATCATTATACAAATCTGAGACATCGTAGTATGCTGTTCAAGTGAAGAAGTATCACATAAAACTGATTATCTTTTGATCTGCTAGACTGAAACACTGGTCTCATTTAATTTCTGTTCATGTGCGATTCAGAATGCACTTTGTTCGGCTACATCACATTATTTTATGCGATCAGATAAAAGACGTTGTCCTTAGGTAGTGATGTTCTACTCAAAGGTATTGCGATGTAGCACTTATCCCTAGAGAAAAAGATTGTATCACATCATTATACAAATTTGAGACATCGTAGTATGCTGTTCAAATGAAGAAGTATCACATGAAACTGATTATCTTTTGATCTGCTAGGCAGAAAAACTGATATCATTTACTGCAGTATAACTTGCATTAATATCTCTGAACCAGATAATATTGATTACATGTTCAGTCACTGGTCAGTTCCAACTTATGGGCAAACAGCACTTACCTTGTAAGGAGGAGCTCATTTTAAACAACTTACGGCGGAAGGCCGGTTTTAGCCTCGTTCATTGGTATAGAATATGGCAAGAATTCTGCACCGTTGCATCTTTGGATCGATGAGGGTGGGGCCAACTCTAACTTCACCCTTACATTCAGTCCATGGACTAGATGAGTATATCCCTGCTAGGGGCTATAATTGATGAAATATCCGTAGCACTAACTACCCGTCCAGACCAGACCATGGCCAATAGTAAGTGTGGTCCTAGTCTTTGAGTTTCTTAGAATGGATAGCTAGGTAATATATGAAAAGGTAGATAGGCAGGTAAGAAGTTTACCTAGCTAGGTAGATAGGCAGGTAAGAAGTTTCTAAAAATATGAAAATCTTAGAATATAGTCATGTCCCAACAACAATTAGTTTGCCATGTAGGAGCACTGTATTTTGCAACTCCACCACTACCATGGTATTGGTGGTGTAGTGCCCATCTAATGGAGATGGTCAAATGATATCACTCTTTTTTTTAAGAAAATGATATCATTGCCCACCCTTAGATCCGTGGGCCACCTACCACTGATGTGGTAGTGGTGGTGTGAAATACACTCTCCCTACAAAGTACATCCCCATCTTTGCCGCATTGAAATTGAGTTAAACCTCAATGAGACTAATCCCCCGGGGCACTTCATCCATGGATTCATAAATCTTGATGCATTCTCACATGCCCAAAGTAATTGAGGCTTCTTAGCTGTGAAATGAGGAGTGGGCTTAGATATTCTTGAGGAATGGGCTTGGACATTTTCTTGTCCTTGAGAAACAAGATCATTGAATTAAGTGATGGAGGTATGAAGTTTGTATATCATTAAAATTGAATCATAACCTACAAATGCCCTTTAATTTTGGGATGGTCTATGATGTGATGCAATTGGATAACAAATATGCTTTGGTCGTTTATTAACAAGTGTTTCTACCATTAGGCCTAGATGTGAGAGCACTTTGGAACCAAGTATGCATCTAATATTTTTTAGACATAGTTATATACTAGTGTTTCAATAGATAAGTAACCATATCTATTGATTGGAGAAGCATTTTCTTGCACAGTTGTTCCAATTGTGCCCATCTTGAAGCTAGTGTCAATAGTAAAAATCCAGCATGTAGTCTTGACACAAATGAAACAATTATCGTTGTAGGTTGTTTTTCCATCGTACCATTTACGAGGACCATTTACAAAGGATGACGGTTTGTTTACCATAATGCCTCACTCCTACGTTTCCATAGGTTAGCAATATTACATAATTAAGTTGCCCCAGATTGTGAGATGCGGCCATAGCCACATGTTGTATCCCAATCCTACCTCATGAATTCTTTTATAGCAATTATTGCCATTGAAACCTTACATCACTTCACATCCATGGCCTCCCTAGGCCAAGTGCGACATTCCACAAAGTTATTTGACTCTTAGTCTGCCTACCTTGCACAGAAACAAGCTTTGCACTCTCACAATGTCACCATGTATGAAGCTAGAGACAAGGGTGTAGTGGGCAAGACATTCTTAATAGCACAACAACATACAGAAAGGAGCAATGACAACTTAAGGCCCCACTTGGTGTAAGTAGTTTGATATGAAAGTGGGGTGAACACACAAGGGTCCCATAGTTAGTGGAGCTAAAATTTGTTGAAAACAAGATCATAGATCAACACTCATAGTAACACACACAGAAAGCATTCTCTCATTACTTCCCACATAGCAAATGTGTTTCTCAAAACCAAAAACATTGTACATATAGCTTTTACTTTGGCAACCCATGCATGACACATGTTGCCATTGATGGGACACATGTCCCGTAGACTTGCCTCGTGGCGAGGCTGAGTGGTCCTAATCCACTGATTGGACCCATAGTATAGTAGCACAGTAGTTCTACTTTTATTCTAACTCTCTCCCTAAACGTAGAATCTACTTTTCATTCCTTCATATACATCGCATCAAAGTTAACAAACATTAAGTACAGAAAGTTTTGACTCAAACCTATCTAACTTTTCTTGAATGAGTGGCTTAGTGAAAAGGTCAACCAGTTGCTCATCTGTACTACAATGAATAAGATTTATCACTTTACTCGGCAGCCTTTTGCATATAAAGTGATAATGAATCTTGGTGTGTTTGGTTCTCGGATGCTTTACTTTGTGCGTAGCCTTTGATCACCAATCTTGTCTTATGATTTGTTATACTCTCATCTGCAAAGTACTTAGTCCTATACACCCATTTGCAACCAATGGGTTACTTGTTAACAGGTGGTTCCACAAGTCCACCAAGTTCCAGTTAAAATAGCAATGATCAACTTATACAGTGCTTTCTTATTTCGACGGCACCACGTGTGCTTAGTTCTAAAATTATCAAGCCATCTTTGTTTTACGAGCCCTAAAAGTGCTTTTAAGCAACTTATCTTTGTACTTACTTATTAGTTGAATATACAGTTTGTGGAGAGCAATTCTGTTGTCTTGTCTTGTTGCGCTTGACATTGTACTGTGGTGATTGATCCGGTCAGGTGTTTAAACTGTGTTTTCTTAACTTGGAATCAGAGCCTTTGGTGGCTTGAATCACCGGACAAGAATAGAGAGCTGCGAATTCACGACGGTTTGTTGGCTAGGATGCACAAAACCAGAGTCTGTGGAGATTCGTGGAATAGCTCAAAACTGTAAGAAGATTCAGAGGCAAGGGATTGTCAGCTGAATCAGAGGGCAAGCAAAAAGTGAAGCTGGAAAATCTTCTGAAGGGTTGCTTGGCATGTGTGATTGGTTTGAATCCAATCGAACACCGTTTGAAGAGCGGTTTGGAGCAGAACATTGCCTGCTGTAGGGCGACCTCAGCCAAATAGGAGTTGCAAGTGAAAGCTCAGGGAAAGCCTGAGTAAAGCCTAATATATCCTTCTCTTCAAAGCTGCTAGGGTTTCAAAGAGCAAAATCGTGGATATCTCCTTGTAGGAGGACATTTTCAGAGCTGTAAGTTGTTGAGGATGGGCACCTTGGTAGTGCGACCCAACAACAAGGAGGCCACGACTGGCCGTGGAGAAAGAGAACAGCTAGATCGATCCACAGGTAGCAGCCATAGCTTGCGAAGAGAAAGGAAGATCCATCGTGAAGAGAGAGAAGAGGAGGAGAGGTCGCGAGACCTCGCGTGCGCCCAATTTAGCTAGCATGTTAGCGACCCGAAGTGCCTGGTGCATCAAAGGCCCTTGATCAACACGCAGAAGCGTGGAGTCACACAGATCGACGATGGTGATTGCATGTCAGGTGGGTCGTTGGATCTAAAAGATCCATTGGCTTGATTGGAAAAAGCCTGAAGGGGTTAGAAGTGCAAAGTGCATTGCAACTTCATTAAAAATCTTCAAACTGAAATAATTGTTGAGTCCCAAGTTTTTGAAGGGTGAAGTTTCTTCACACTGAAGAAATAGCTCAAAAACCCAAATTGCCCTTATTTTCACCTCCTTTAGCCTATTTTGGCCAAACGAAAGGCTATAGCCTCCAAACGAAGGGCACCCTGATTGTACCTGCAAGTACGGTACACCAAAACAGAGTGATTGCCGCTGAGAAAGTGTTTGGAGCATGCCAGAAGTGATTTCACCATTCCACTGGGTAGGTAGTTGGGAGTTGGTGATGATAAGCATTTCGGAAAGCGACGCTAGCTTGGCTTTCAATTTGGCGAAAGAGCAGCGGGTGGCCTGGTAAGCCAAAAATTGCAGGCGAAAGAGCGGCGGGTGGTATGGTAAGCCAAAAATTGCAGGTCATTATTTGTGATTTCTGACATCACGGTTGGCTTCGACATACGCTTTATAGCCTACAGGTGGAGTTTCAAGCAGTTTGGAGATGGCAAACATCAATGAGGCAATTTTGGGCGATGCAA
This sequence comes from Diphasiastrum complanatum, assembly GCA_029204225.1. Taxonomy (NCBI): domain Eukaryota; kingdom Viridiplantae; phylum Streptophyta; class Lycopodiopsida; order Lycopodiales; family Lycopodiaceae; genus Diphasiastrum; species Diphasiastrum complanatum. The sequence continues at coordinate 47,859,770 of CM055106.1, forward strand.
GCAAACTTGATGGGGCTTCTAACTACAACATCTGGAAATTCAAAATGAAGAGCATTTTGATGGAGAAAGAGTTATGGGAGATTGTGGTAGGTATTGAAGTCCGGCCAAATACCACTCCAGGTGACATGAGGGCCTTTGATAGAAAGGCGCAGAGAGCATTGTCCTTACTCAATCTTTTAGTGAAAGACCATGTAATCACTCATATAAGTGATGGCACGACGGCTAGGGGATCTTGGGAAGCTCTTAGAATGCAATTTCAAACTTGCAATCCAGCTCGGGCCATGTTCTTGAAAGTCAAGATTGAACACAGTAAGGATGGAAGAAAGTGAATCAGTGGGATCTTTCTTCACCAGGATAAAGGAGCTGAGAGATCAACTTGTGGCAATAGGAGAACCAATTAGGGACGTTGAATTGGCACATACCACAGTGAGCGATGTCTCGGAAGGGCTACAGATGTTTGTGAGTGGCATTGCTTTGAGGGAGAGATTGCCTATGTTTGAAGACTTCCATGAAATCATGTTGCAAGAAGAGCAGCGTCGCGAAGTGGTGAAGTCAAGGCAAACCCCACAGGAGGATCAAGCCTTGCTTGCTAAAGGCAAGCAGAAAGGATGGAAAAGGATTCCTAAGAAATCCAAGGATGATGATGACGAGGGAGAGTCGTCATCAAAAGAGAAAAAGAAGAAAAAAGACAAATACTATTGCCACAAACCGGGTCATTGGGCACGCGAGTGTTACAAGAAGAAAGCGGACATAAAGGCAAAAAAAGTGACTCAACAAGGCAACATTGCCAAAGATGATGGAGAAGATGACGAGACAAGTGTCTTCTCATCGGCATTGGCATCCCAAGTTGATGATGGTGCCAGATAGTTCATAGATTTAGGCGCCACAAGGCATATGATCGAGAAACGTGTTTGGTTTGAGAAATTCTCACCAATCCATGATGGGGATAAGGTCACTCAAGCTAATGGAGAGGAATGCCAAATACAGGGTGTGGGCAATGTACCTGTGCAGTTTTCTGATGGTAAAATCAAGAACATTTCTAATGTGCTTCATGTTCCTAGACTCAAAAAGAGTTTGCTTTCTATTGGTGTAACGACAAATCAACATCTTAAGGTTGAATTTGTCAAGTATGGATGCCTTATGAGGGATATGAACCACAACCATAAAGTGGTGGCGAAGGGTTATAGAGATAGTAACTGTGGCCTTTATAAATTGGATGCTGCAAAACCAGGAGAATATGGTTTGGCTATCTCGATAGCATCTCAATCTGAGTTGTGGCACAAAAGACTTGGTCATTTAAACTATGGTAGTTTGAGATTGATGGCGAAGCTGAAGATGGTAATAGGGTTACTGTCATTGTAGGATGATCATCATGCAATATGTGAAGGATGCGTCATGGGAAAGCATCACAAGGAGACATTCAAGAAAGGTGGAGCTGCAAGAGCTAAGAAACCGCTGGAACTCATTCACAACGACCTGTGCGGCCCAATGAAGACCATGTCATTGGGGAAAACATATTATTATATGACTTTCATAGATGATTACCCTAGGAGGACATGGATTTATTTCTTGAAGAAGAAATATGACGTTTTTGCTCGCTTCAAGGAGTTCGAGACTTTGGTAGAGAACCAACTGGATGCACGCATTAAAGTGCTAAGATCTGACAGAGGGGGCGAATACAAATCTGATGATTTTGAGGACTTTTACAAAGAACACGACATTAAAAGACAATTCACACAGTCACACACGCCGCATAGTAATAGTGTAGCTGAAAGAAAAAACATGACTTTTATGGAGAGTGCACGCTCCATGATGAAGCAAATGGGCTTGACCGATTCACTTTGGTCGGAAGCATGAGTATGACAACGTTCTTGCAAAACAGGAGCCCTACAGTTGCGGTTCCAAATGTGACTCCCAAAGAAGCATTTATAGGAATAAAGCCAAAAATTGACAAGTTTCGTGTCATTGGATGTAAGGCCTATGTACATGTGTCAAAGGAGGAGCGAAAGAAACTTGATGCCAAAACAATCAAGTGTATCTTTGTCGATTATGACGAGAGGACGAAAGCATACAGGCGTTTTGATCCTGTAATGAACAAGATTCACATTAGCAAAGATGTGATCTTTGATGAGACACATAGGTATGAAGATGAAGACCATGCAAGTGGTGAAAGCATCAAAAGACTTTCCACAATTTTGGAGGAAGAAGATGAAGAAAATGCTCCACAAAATGATGCACGTGAAGATGAGAGTCGAGAGGGCGAGTATGAAAGGACACCACCTATTCAAGAGCCTAGGGGAAGGTACTTGCCAATAGGAGCAATAAAGGATAAACTGGTTGGAAGTAAGAGACATTACTTAGAGACTCCTTGGAATACATACTCTCCACGTAGTGTATCACCTGAATCTAAAATACCAAAATGGTATGAGAAGATCATGAAGGATGCAAGGCTAAATCAACCAGGATCTAGCACACAAGGAGAAGTGAGAAGATCAACGCGGGAAAGGAAGTCTCCCAATCATTATCATGTGAAGTATGCCCTAATGAGTGACATTTTGAAGTGTCGAGAGCCATCAACCTTTGATGAAGCAAAAGATCACAAAGAGTGGCAACAGGCAATGGAAGAGGAGATGGAATCCATCCCCATGCATGATACATGGGAGTTGGTTGATCTACCACTTGGAAAGAAACCCATTGACAACAAATGGGTGTTTAGAACAAAGTTTCATGCGGATGGCACGATAGCAAAGCATAAGGCACGCCTAGTAGTGAAGGATTATGAGCAAAGCAAAGGAATTGACTATGAAGAGACATTTGCTCCAGTGGCTAAGTGGACTACGCTACGCCTTATCATTGCCCTAGCATCTCATTTTGGGTGGAAAATCCATCAAATGGATGTGAAATCCGCATTTTTGAATGGTGACTTAGAGGAAGAAGTTTACATGGTCCAACCACAGGGCTTCATGGCAAAAGGGCAAGAACATAAGGTATGTAAACTACACAAAGCACTTTATGGCCTTAAGCAAGCGCCACGCGCATGGTATCGACGCATTGACAATTACTCTCTTTCTCATAGGTTTGTAAGAACAAATTCAGATCCAAACCTTTATGTTTTTATAAATGATGATAGCATTGTCTTGATTGTACTTTACGTTGATGATATCATTATCACGGGCAATGATGAGAACCTCACTCGTTCTATCAAGGCCAACTTATGCAAGCAGTTTGAGATGACAGATTTAGATCTTATGCACTATTGCTTGGGTGTCGAAGTATGGCAAACTGGCAATGCTATCAGATTATGTCAAAACAAGTATGTGGACGAGATATTGGAGAGATTTCACATGACAGAGTGCAAACCTTCCATCACCCCTTGCGAAGCTGGTAAGAAATTATCTCGTATTGATGATAGTGCACATGTTGACGCTACTCTATTTCGTCAACTAGTTGGGAGTTTGATATATCTTACGACTACACGTCCTGATATCTGCTATGCTATAAGTTTGATTAGCCAATTCATGTCATCACCCACTATGGACCATTGGAAAGCTGCAAAAAGGATTTTGAGGTATGTGAAAGGTACACCTAACCTTGGCCTAATCTACAAAAGACAAAGTGTTTTACCTAAGTTGCAGGGTTATGTTGACGCTGATTGGGCAGGATGTAAAGATGATAGAAACGATCAACAGTAGGTTATGCCTTCAATTTTGGTAGTGGTTGTTTTTCATGGTCTAGCAAAAAGCAAGATACTATTTCTCTTTCTTCTACAGAAGCCAAATATAAAGCGTTAAGTTCTGCTACTCAGGAAGTTGTTTGGCTACGTAAGCTGTTATGTGAGATTGGCAAGAAGCAGGTAAATCCTACTATTATTTTCTGTTACAGTCAAAGTGGAATACAATTGGCTAAGAATCTTATCTTTCACGCAAGGACAAAACATATTGAGGTAAAATATCACTTTGTGCATGAGAAGTTACAATCTGAAGATATAAGTATTGTACATTGTTCTACGTTATTACAAGTTGCTGATATATTTACAAAAGCTTTAGATAAAGAAAAGTTTGAGATTTTTATAGCCAAACTCGGCTTAGATCTGGTTATGTGAAAAGCCTTTACTTTTAATACTATCATGGAGGTATGTTCCATGAATAGAGTAAAGTCTAAAATAAAGAGAGACGTTGATCATTGAGGGAGAGAGTTAAAATAGCAATGATTGACTTATACAGTGCTTTCTTATTTTGATGGCACCACGTGTGCTTAGTTCTAGACTTATCGGGCCATCTTTCTTTTATGAGCCCTTTGAGTGCTTTTAAGCAACTTATCTTTGTACTTACTTATTAGTTGAATATACAGTTTGTGGAGATCAATTCTGTTGTCTTGTCTTGTTGCACTTGACGTTGTGCTGTGGTGATTGATCCGGTCGGGTGTTTACACTGTGTTCTTAACTGTTCCATCTGCCATGCTTAGCAATTGACTCCATCTTTAATTCCATGGTTTTGACCCAAATGTCATCATCATTTGCTTCATCATAAGTCGAAGGTTTCTTGCTTTGAATGATGCTAGATAAGAGAGTGTAATTTGCTTCATACCTCAAACAAATGGTCCATCATCAAGAGGAATTTTCATTGTACCATTTTTGCCACTTGATGTGTCCAACTTCTCAGCATCCTCGTCCTTGTCCATCTTTGATTCATCAAAGATAACATCATGATTGATATGCATTTTCCTTTTCAAACAACCATATCATCTATAGCCTTTCACATGATCATTATACCCAAAGAAGATACATTTTCATCAAGCTTACCCCTCTCTTTTTTAGGAATGTGTACAAAGGCCTTACATCCAGAGAATCACAAGTGATTCAACCTTGGCTTCTTCTTTGTGAATGCCTCTTCAGGTGTTATCTTTGGTATTGCAATGGCAGGACTCCTACTCTGGACATAAACCATGGTATTGCATGCTTCTGACCAAAAGCCCTTTGGTAGTTCACTCTACACAATCGTATGATTCTTGCATTCAGCTACACCATTAAGTTTAGGAGTATGAGATTGCATGAACTATCTTTTGACACCACATTGGTCACAAAAGTTTTCAAACTCATTGGACCTATACTCATCTCCACTGTCAAATCTCAAGATCTTGATCTTCCTACCTATTTGATTTTCAACCATTGCATTGAAGCTCTTAAAAGTGACAAAGACATCAAATTTCTTCTTTAAAAGAAAATCTACATCTTACAATTATCATCTATAAATGTGATGAAGAAATATGCTCTCTCTAACAATTGTCTAATGTAGATTTAGTTTATTTTCATAAATCTATTCTAAACTCATTCTATTTTATAGTTAACATTCTCTTTATATTCTCTCTCTATCTCTCTCTCTCTCTCTCTCTCTCTCTCTCTCTCTCTCTCTCTCTCTCTCTCTCTCTCTCTCTCTCTCTCTCTCTCTCCTCTCTCTCTCTCTCTCTCTCTCTCTCTCTCTCTCTCTCGGTGTGTGTGTTAAGCTAAGGACATGGAATAGTCCTAATATGTTAGACCAGCCCTCAAGTGTTCAAGATTATTAATAGGTTACGCCGAGATTTGATTCCATGTCAAGGCTAGTTTGTGACTAATAGCCTTGAGAGGACCCATACATTCTAATTGAGACATATGGAGTAATGCATGTACGTGTGACGGATATAGGCAGGAGGACTACATGAAGAGATGTGACCTATTTATAGTTGACCTGCATGGGGATTGCATGGTTTCATGCACAGTACTCTACCCTCTATATATTGGGATAGGGATTCTCCCGTCGACAACTTGGGATAGATCAGTTGCTCTCTTCTCCTCTTGCTTTTACATGGCTTGAGGGCTAGATCTAGGATTGATCTAGGTTTAATTGGGTGGTTTCTCTCCATAGTGTCTCCTGTTGTGTTTTTCTATCCTCATCTTAGGGGTTTTCCCTAGTGGTCTTTATGTACTCTCTCTCTCTCTCTCTCTCTCTCTCTCTCTCTCTCTCTCTCTCTCTCTCTCTCTCTCTCTCTCTCTCTCTCTCTCTCTCTCTCTCTCTCTCTCTCTCTCTCTCTCTCTCTCTCTTGTTCTCGTGAGATTGCACCTCCACAATGTGCATGCTCCTCCAAAATTTCCAAAACAAAGTGATGACGAATGTGCTGGATCTTTAAAAACCAAACAAATGTCGAATTTCAATGCACCAAAATATGTCGCAATCCGACACCTGCTCCATCATAGAAAGGTCTTGTCAATTTGTGTAGGTCCCGGATTGTTGACATGGACATTGCAATCCAATGTTTGTCGAATTGTGATGTGCATGTTAGTTGCCAGTTTTTTTTTTTTTTTCAAATTCACGACAGCTCCACGTTTGCTAGTCGCGATGCGATGGCTTAAAATGTGTCTAGCTATGACGTCCATGTTGAGGGCATGACGATGTAAATAAATAAATTAGTCAAAAATAGTTCCGAGGGTCGTGGCATCTTGCATGCGTAAGCCCATGGCCCAATGAGCACGTGTAAATAAATAATTATGGACAAACTTGACTTTGGGCCATGTAATTAAAAATAATATTAGAAGGCCAAAGTTAAACTTAAGCTAAGTTACTAAGATTTTTGGGATTGATCAAAAGTCAAATGGTGGTAGGTGGGGTGTGTTTCTTCCTACACGATAGATTCCTTTGTGTTTCTTATGGATGGTGTGGATTCCAAGTAGCCAAGAGGAAGGGGCAAAGGCCACCCCAAAGATAAAAAGACACCATTTGTAACCCATTTCCATGCTTAATGAGGAGGAAGAAACTCTACCATTTTGGAAAAAGCCATCCTCATTTGCTATTCAATACTTGCTAATGCTATTTTGTATTTGCTTCTTGCTTTCTAGTTTCCATGTTTTTGGTTTCATTAGTTAATGTTTCTCCATTAGCATGCACAATGAGCAAATGAGCTAACCTCCCCTCTCACTGTCTTTCTCTCCATCTTTCTCTACTTCCTATTTCTATCTATCTATCTCTCTCCCTCTCTTTCAGTCAAAATCATGATGTGTATGTGGTTAGTGTAGGAAGGAGTAGCGTTAAAGTGAAATAGTGTTAGGAAAAAGAGTAGAAAGCATCTAAATTTAGCAACTTGGCATAGTTAGGTACCTATCTAGTGTTCTAACCCTCTTTGACAGGCAAAAGTGCTGCTCACCAACAAATCTACACTCTCTACAGTGGCGCCGTTGCCAGGGATAGGTTTCACTAACTAGTTTAGTTGCACTTTTAGTTGTTTTTGCTTTTTTAGAGTGTTTTTAAGGTGGTTTTTGGAGTAGATTTAGCTTCTTTGTGTGATTTCTTGTGCTTGGAGTGTTCTCAGCTAGCGGAGAAGGTGTGAGAGGTAGTGGACACCCAAAACAGCCTCTAAGTGCTTGGAATCTATTAACAAAACCGAAAAAACCATAAAAATAGCTCAAAGCTTGCGAAGATTAGTTCCCAGTATAAGTGCTCTTGCGAAGGTTCGCCAATTAAAAAAGGTGGAAAAATTAGGCAGAACCCTCGCAGACACCCAAATTTTTAGTTCTAGTGGCCAAGAACCTTTGTAGAGA